>CM077260.1:10184843-10784843 GCA_039654775.1 Spinibarbus caldwelli
CTCGAAGCCACACTCTGTCAGCAGAGAGCTGACCACCACCTGCAGCGTGCGTCTCCGAGCCAGCTGATAGTTCTCTGTAGGACTTGTGCTGGTCTTACTGCTCCCCGAGCGCTGCAATTATTCATCAAAAGAACAGAATATTAAAGATCAGGATGTCCAAATGCAAAGGTTTGACTCTCTCAAAGGCAAGCTTTGGTTGCTGCTATTTATGGTTCTAATAAATGCATAAATGTTTTGCTGGTCTTCCAGTTTAAATCAGCTAAGACCTTTTCAGGGAGGTCTTAGGGAGGTGGCTGCTCTACTAGACAGCATTGTTGGGCATTATAAGTGTGTTCCAACAGCATGACTGGGCATATGATGGCCAAGAAATAGTGTTCAGGTAGGCATGACCACTTGGTTTGAGACTAACGTTAGACACTGAACTGTTTCTAGATAGCTTCATTACATTTATTGTAAGGCTATTATATGTTTACGCATAACATAATAAAAAGACCGATGTGTTTGCATATAAAACAGCGTCTATTTTTAAATATATGACAATTCTGCCCTTAAATGTGCCTTATTTTTAAACAAACTCATAAAGTTAGTGTTGTTTGGCTAAGCTAGCAGACTGTAGGTAGCAGAAATGAAAGGAGATATTTACGCTTCCGGAGTTTAAAGATCCGCTCCCCATCACTACAGAATCTGCCATTTTTTAACTCTAGTGGTTTTTTCTCTGATGTTTAGCACTCGCAAATAAACTCATTGTGCGTTCTGCATTCCCTAATAACTGTATTGGGTGTTTTTATATTTGGTGAAAATGGCAACCCTATCAAATTTTCCAACAGGGCCACCGGAAGGTTGTTGTTTTCGGTGCGTTTCCAAAATAAAAGTCAAAAACCTCACAGATTTATGCAGTTAAAAAAAAAGTTGAACAAAAAAAGATTACATTTTGTGTGCTATCTCTGACGTAAAAATCGCTTTTAGCATTTAGCATGGTCTTTGACCATATATGAGAAGCGTTTCTCCTTCATTCATGTTTAAAAAGCATGATGCCAAAATTGCTTATCTGAAATATAGTGTCTTTATTTGAAAAAGATTTACAAACTTGTTTTATCGGTTTGAACAGAAGAGGGCATTATACACATGAACTACGTTTGTGGCCTACTTAGAATGTCAGACATTTTATTTTATATATAGATTTTTTTTATCTCCTCCTGTTAAGATTAAAAAAGAAAAACAATAAAACCATCCTTCAACATCTAACGTTACTGTATAATTAAACACTTGGAGGCACAGAAGAGCTTCTTAGGCATCTTTAAACACACAGTTTAATGCTTCTCAGAGATTCATGCACTTCCACAGCCATTTTAACTGCATATCCTTATACTAGAGGCCAAGGTGTATCAAAGCAGGCATCGTTTTTAGTACATTTTTATGTAGCATTATATCTTTAATTTTGAGCAGGCACAGAGCAGGCTTAACTCTGTACTCTAAATGTCTGTATAGAAATATGCTTAATTTTAACACAGTAAATATTTTTCCAAGATAGTACTCATACAGAGCAAAAAATTATATTTAGGCCACCTTAAACTTTGAAAAGCCTTTTTGCAGCGCAAGGTTTAGTTCACGGGCATTTATTATGAAAGTCGGTGCAGCAGGCGGCCATCACGCTGGTGTCGCTATTTTCAACTGCCTCACCAGCTAAGACTCACTCATCACGTCTATAATCGCAACACAAGATTGTTGTCTTGGTTTCCCAGCCTCGATTCCTTACTGATGAGGGACTTTCGGCCCGACTGACGCAGGGAGATGGGGGTACTCAATATTTCAGACCAGGTGAGGGATATTAAAACCCCAAGAGTGGCGAAAATCAAGCAGTTTGTTGTTCGCTCTCTGCGCTTGTATGCAGAGCCTGATATGTTAGCTAGCTCCCTGACTATGTATTGTGCTATTTCCCTTATAGTTTTCGCTTCAAAACTTGTGTTTTTGTCATGCATTTAGCTGTAAACGTCACGTTTTTACTGTATAATAAGGGTAGGGCTACCCTAAGAGGCGATAAAAATGAAAAATAACCTTTTTATCACGCCCAGACGTTAGCCAGCCTGTTAGCCTAATGAGCTGGGTGTCAGCCAGCCGCATAGGAAAACATCTATTGTGTGTTTATGTTTTTAAAATGCACAGATTTATTAATCTGTTTAACAAATACTCCGGCTTTTGTTAAGTAATCACTTTATATAACAATACTGTATGCAAATTTATTATATCTACGTAGATACAATTGCTGTGTTGTTTTGTTGCAGCTTTCTTATGATACTCAGTGATCATGATATTTGATAATAATCATACAGTTATACACCTCACAATTGACACTTAATGTTATACACTGTAATCAGAAGTTGCTCAAACAAAAGGTTTGAATTTGTTTTCATGTTTTATTGCATTATCATAACATCCACCCTTTTTTTCCACCTCCAGTCGCCTCTGGTCCAGGCCATATTTAACCGAAATGTGGATGAAGTGAAGTTATTTTTGCACAAGAAAGATGAAGTCAATGCACTGGTATGTTCTGAATGGCGCATTTTAGTGTGAGCGTGAATTATGTGTCTCATCTGCATGTGTGATGTAATAACTATGGACAGATTGTCCGGGTGACTGTACATATGGGCTGTGTGGGCCTTTAATGAAAAATGCCAGTGTGGAAAGGAAATATGAAATCTGTTATTTTTTTTTTTTCTACTTTCTCGTGTCAGGACCAAGAGCGCCGCACACCTCTTCATGCTGCTGCCTGGCTGGGGGACTTTCATATAATGGAGCTTCTCATCAGCTCTGGTATGCCACCATATGCAGTAATGTTTTTATTCAGATCTGGTATCAAAAGCTGATTGGACGATACAGCATTCTAGCCTTGCTAAAATGCATAAAATAGTAAAATTTATGGCGTCACACCCATTCGCATAAGTTCAGTCTATATCAGGGTTTTCCAAATGGGAGTTCAAGGATTAATGAAAAGCTTATAATTAACGAAATCAAATGTAACATTAAAATAAAGAAATAGGCAGCACAATTATTCAAAACCAACCTGAAATAGTGGTCTTATCAAATTGCAATTATCAAATCAAAGGCTTCAATTTCATGAAACAAAGTCTGATTCACGTCATGCAAACGACATTGCTCATTTACACACATGCAGCTTACAATACTGCTCTGTTAAGAGTAAATCCTGCTTCACACAAACTCCATCTCTTCGCTAATGTGTATTTGGGAACCAGTGTACACTTAATTTGTATTCGTATAATTTTCAGTGGACAGACGTTTACAGCATTTCACCAATATCCCATCAAAATTAATGGATTTGACATGTTAAAAGCTCAATGGTTTGACCGCTTGAAAGTGAAGAATTTAAGACAAATATTTATATTGTAACTTTCCATTAGCAGTAGAATCTTTATTTTTATCTGTATGTCTTGGCAGTAGCAATAGGAGAGATTTTCATATTCAATGAGTCAGTTCAAGTTGCAGTATATGACTAAATAATCACAATATTTTTTTTGATTGATTTGTGCAGCCCAATTTAAAATAAATTCAATCAAAACACTTACTGAAAAATATTAGAGATTTTTTTTGTTTACTTGCATGCCATGTGACCATTAACTGATATTTGAGAACCGTGAGCGTGCTAATGTGTCGATTATATTATTGAAATATTTACTTTTGTATTTGTTATTTATTGATTGATTTATATGTTGATTGATTTATTATTATTTTTAGGCAGAACTGCACCACTGGTCTATGTCACTACACAGCGCCTGCTAAACCTAAAGCAGTTGATTTTCAGCCCGAGACACTTTAACATCTCATCTAACGAACCAAATCCAATTCTGTTTTTGTACTTTTCTTGGTTGAATTTTGGCATAACCAAGAGCATGAATAGTGACCTGTTTGGAAAAAAATCATTATTTTTACAATTTGCTGATGTTAATGGCACAGAAATTGCACAGTTCGTCTTAGATTAATTTGTGTTTTAAAAAAAAAATTTGTGTCCGTAATGGTTTTATTATTTATGAACTGTCATATATAAGCATTTTGGTATGAGAGGCTCTGCTGCATGACATGCCTAACAACGCCCTTTAGCCACAAATGAATTCACAATGTGAAATGGCTTGTTTTACCTTATTGCTTAAGTATTAGTCATTTATTAACTTCATTCTCTAAATTTGTTTTTCTTCCTTATTTTGGTTCACCTAACTGCATAGGTGCGAATGTCAATGCAAAGGACCATGTGTGGCTAACACCACTGCACAGAGCAGCTGCTTCCAGAAACGAGGTAAGCAGCCTGTGTGATTTATTTGCCTGATTGGAGGCTCAATCTGAGTAACAGCTTACTCATGCCATTGTTTAGCATTTTTAGCAATTTAATGATTCATGCGTTGTTTTGTTTTTTACCCAGAGGGCTGTGGGGCTGCTGCTAAGGAAGGGAGCTGATGTTACAGCACGGGATAAGTTCTGGCAGACTCCACTGCACATTGCAGCGGCCAACCGAGCCACGCGTTGTGTTGAGGCCTTGCTGCCCCATGTGACCAGCCTGAATATGGCCGACCGCACGGGCAGAGCGCCCTTGCATCACGCTGCTCAGAGTGGATACCCGGAGGTAGGGTGGAATTACTCATCTAATGCACTCGGGTGAATTAAACGACAGGGTGGGCCACTTCAGCCCTCAACATCTTTGTTTTAGCTCTCCACAAGATTGCGAAAGTGCAAATTGCCATTAGAGCAAGTACAGATACTTCCGTTTTGATGTAACATTTTATATAACCTTTGCTGCATTTAGTCTTCGCTGCACATTTTGTGCAATCACAGTAATTTAAATATTTTATAATATTTGTATTTTTAATATATTAAATATTTGAGAAAATACATTTTGTGCACAATCACAATAATGTTTTATAATATTTGTGTATTTTTAATATTGAATATTAAACTTTTTAAATATAATTGTCAAGACTTACACAGCCTTCAAGGATTGAATATGAATAATTTATTTTTGTATTAAATTACACTGTAGATAAAATCTTTTTGTTTTTGTTTTTGGGTTGATGTCAGGTTGATATTGCTTTAAGTGCTTTAATATGGCACAAAAAATTATATTATTACAATAAAAAAAAGCAAGTAACTTGGTACTGAAATACCCGTCCTTTTAACTTCCTTAGTGCCAGTTTGATTTTGCGTCTCTGCCTGTATAGGTTAAAAATATGACTTTGCTTTTTTTGTTAAGTTCTCATGGGTGCCTCTAATGCACAGATGGTTTTAATAAACAGATACAATGTGACTTTGTGCTTTTGCTGCCAACTAGATGGTTAAATTGCTGCTGAACAAGGGAGCCAATCTGAGTGCCAGTGACAAGAAAGACAGGCAGCCCATTCATTGGGCAGCTTACCTTGGTAAGTATATACTTGTATCTTTCTGAAGTGTTCTAGGAGTTTTCTGTAGCTAAATAGCAATTGATTGGTTTCATTATCTTTAGCTAGTGGTGGAAGTAGTAGTAATACTTACCTGTTTGTTTCTTTCAGGACATCTGGAGGTGGTTAAGCTGCTGGTTTCTCAGGGCTCAGATAAGAGCTGTAAGGATAAGCGAGGATACACACCTCTCCATGCTGCTGCTGCCAGTGGCAATGTCGATGTCGTCAAGTACCTGTTACGCAATGGAGCCGAGGTTAGCGCCAGGGCTTTACGTTAAGCTTTTTCACTTTTCTCCTCTTTCTTGATTTATTTTTTTGTCCAAAGATTAAGTGTCTGCTTCCTAAGTCATTGTAACAATTCGTCTTTGATAGATTAAAAATATTGGCAATATGGGATAAGGCATCAGAAATAGGAATTCAACCGTATTCAAACATGATTCATTTGGACAACATGACCTTTTCTAACCCAGATAAATGTTCCCTAGTGGCTGTTCGTCACTAGGCCATGGGACAAAACTGATTGTAATGTAAAGTGTTTTTACACATGAATCATTTTTAAAAGAACAAATTTTAGGCCAAAAAGTGAAATCGGATGTCCCTGGATTTGGTCTACTTAAGTGATGATAATTTGTATCTGAAATCCACCTCATGGGAATATTTTATTATTGTCAATATAATTTAAATATAAATTTTTTTTTAGCAGGTATTTGAATGACTTGTCAATAATAAAAGGATCAGTATTAGTTATGTCATAGCCATGACCCATGATTTTGTACTTGAAAGATGGTGGCAAAAATCTGTAGTGCAGAATGAGTCATTGATATTTTTGGTCTATTTTCCTGGAAAAGAAATAGGGTTCATCCTTGGTTTACAGGATATTTTATTCCATGCTGTCTGTTTCTCAGATTGATGAGCCTAATGCCTTTGGAAACACTGCTCTCCATGTGGCCTGCTACACGGGACAGGAGGCCGTAGCCAACGAGCTGGTCAACCGTGGGGCCAACGTCAACCAGCCCAACCACCGTGGCTACACGCCCCTGCACCTGGCTGCCGTGTCCACTAACGGGGCTCTCTGCCTGGAGCTGCTGGTCAACAACGGTGCTGATGTCAACATGCAGGTCTGGATAGGGAAATGGGAGTGGTTTATTAAGACATTGCTCTGATTGGATGATCTAAATGTATTTGACTTGAATTTTTGCATGCTTTCAATGTTTTTAAGACTTTTCTTTATTTTTTCTTCTCCACAGAGTAAAGAAGGGAAAAGCCCTTTACACATGGCAGCCATTCATGGACGTTTCACTCGCTCTCAGATCCTCATTCAAAATGGTTAGTTACTCTCCTTTTTCAGTCAATTTCCAATTCCTTTTGTAGTATTTAACCCCCACTTGTTGTCTCCTCAGGTGGGGAGATAGATTGTGTGGACAGATATGGCAATACTCCTCTTCATGTTGCTGCTAAGTACGGCCACGAGCTGCTTATCAGCACCTTAATGACAAATGGTGCTGACACAGCCAGGTACCAACATGTTTGTTGAGTGAGACTTTGTTTAGATGTTTTTGTTTTTTGTAGTGAGTGGAGTAAATTCATCTTTTACAATATAACAATTTCATAATGTCTTTATCATACAATCTTAAGCAAAATCTGTGGCTGATGATCATGAATTACATTTATGCAAAATGGTATGTGGGGCTGAATCAGTGTTATTTTAGTATTATTTATAAATGATAGTATATTTTATTTACTTAGTTATTTATATTTATATATAATATTTATTTATTTCAGTTTTCATCTTGATTTTAATTTGTTCAATTCATTTTTTTTTTTAATAATTCTTTATAAAGTTTAGCACTCTTTAGAGAGTACTTTAACTCATTCAGTTAGTTGCCAAGACTACATTTCATTTTTATAAGTCTCAGTTTTTCATGTAATATTTATATTTTAGCTTTATTGCAATTACAAAATTGCACATTTTTTCATATGATTTAGTTTGTTAACAACATCAACACTGGGCTAAAGTGTGTCACTGGCTCAATAAATACCAAGATAGAGCAAAAAATAATCATGTAATGTTGCAAGTCATTGCAAAATGTTGAAGAATGTATCACTACATTCAAAAATTCCGAATATTACAATTTTCCTTGCTTGTTCATGAAAATGTGAAAAAAATTTCCATTATTAGCAGACGCCCTCACATATAATTAGGTGTATTTGTGTCATGTGCATCTCATTTCTCCTTGTATTTCTGACAATTTAGTTAAAAATGGCACGGTCTCCCCCTCTTCCTTGTAAATGCAAAAGGAATTTGCATTTGATTCTAATCTCCTCTAAGTTTGCATGTTATCTGCTTGTGGCATGTGTAATGAAATAATTTGCTTATTTGTCCTCTTTGTACAGACAAGGAATTCACGGGATGTTTCCTCTACACTTAGCTGTGCTCTACGGGTCCTCTGACTGTTGTCGTAAGCTACTTTCCTCAGGTACGCACAATTTCTCCATATACAGTGACCAATTACAGCAAGGGCCAAATGAAAATGGTTTTGTCCCTAGACTATATTATATACAGATGCATCTCAATAAATTAGAATCTCGTGGAAAAGTTCATTTATTTCAGTAATTCAACTCAAATTGTGAAACTCGTGTATTAAATAAATTCAGTGCACACAGACTGAAGTAGTTTAAGTCTTTGGTTCTTTTAATTGTGATGATTTTGGCTCACATTTAACAAAAACCCACCAATTCACTATCTCAACAAATTAGAATACTTCATAAGACCAATAAAAAAAAAAAATTTTTTAGTGAATTGTTGGCCTTCTGGAAAGTATGTTCATTTACTGTATATGTACTCAATATTTGGTAGGGGCTTATTTTGCTTTAATTACTGCCTCAATTCGGCGTGGCATGGAGGTGATCAGTCTGTGGCACTGCTGAGGTGGTATGGAAGCCCAGGTTTCTTTGACAGTGGCCTTCAGCTCATCTGCATTTTTTGGTCTCTTGTTTCTCATTTTCCTCTTGACAATACCTCATAGATTCTCTATGGGGTTCAGGTCTGGTGAGTTTGCTGGCCAGTCAAGCACACCAGCACCATGGTCATTTAACCAACTTTTGGTGCTTTTGGCAGTGTGGGCAGGTGCCAAATCCTGCTGGAAAATGAAATCAGCATCTTTAAAAAGCTGGTCGGCAGAAGGAAGTATGAAGTGCTCCAAAATTTCTTGGTAAACGGGTGCAGTGACTTTGGTTTTCAAAAAACACAATGGACCAACACCAGCAGATGACATTGCACCCCAAATCATCACAGACTGTGGAAACTTAACACTGGACTTCAAGCAACTTGGGCTATGAGCTTCTCCACCCTTCCTCCAGACTCTAGGACCTTGGTTTCCAAATGAAATACAAAACTTGCTCTCATCTGAAAAGAGGACTTTGGACCACTGGGCAACAGTGCAGTTCTTCTTCTCCTTAGCCCAGGTAAGACGCACAAGAGGAATACGACAACTGTAGCCAAATTCCTTGACACATCTGTGTGTGGTGGCTCTTGATGCCTTGACCCCAGCCTCAGTCCATTCCTTGTGAAGTTCACCCAAATTCTTGAATCGATTTTGCTTGACAATCCTCATAAGGCTGCAGTTCTCTTGGTTGGTTGTGCATCTTTTTCTTCCACCCTTTTTCCTTCCACTCAACTTTCTGTTAACATGCTTGGATACAGCACTCTGTGAACAGCCAGCTTCTTTGGCAATGAATGTTTGTGGCTTACCCTCCTTGTGAAGGGTGTCAATCATTGTCTTCTGGACAACTGTCAGATCAGCAGTCTTCCCCATGATTGTGTAGCCTAGTGAACCAAACTGAGAGACCATTTTGAAGGCTCAGGAAACCTTTGCAGGTGTTTTGAGTTGATTAGCTGATTGGCATGTCACCATATTCTAATTTGTTGAGATAGTGAATTGGTGGGTTTTTGTTAAATGTGAGGCAAAATCATCACAATTAAAAGAACTAAAGACTTAAACTACTTCAGTCTGTGTGCATTGAATTTAATACATGAGTTTCACAATTTCAGTTAAATTACTGAAATAATTGAACTTTTCCATGACATTCTAATTTGAGATGCACCTGTATGTGCTTGTCCCTTAGGGAAGTGCTGTGATTGTAATAATATGGTACTAAATAGTTGGCATATTTATGTGCATGTTACTTCAAAAAATGTCAAATCCCATGCTACTTCATTAGTAATAGACTGAAGTCTTAAAGCAGTCCATTAACTGCTTTTCACATGACTGGAAAAGTGACAGTGTATTCCTCTAACTAACATTGCATTGACTTTTGCAGGTCAGCTCTACAGCATTGTGTTGTCAATGAGTAAAGAACACGTGCTTTCGGCCGGATTTGACATCAACAACCCAGACAACTTTGGAAGGACCTGTCTACACGCTGCTGCCTCTGGAGGGTGAGACTGCAGCTCTACTTAGAACGGGTTATTTAAAAAGCCACTGGCCCACTTTATATCAGGTGTCCCATATAACAGCATTTTATGCGCACAAATGCCAACCAAGGTCGTTTTGCTGATTCTGACTCAACAGCCAGCATCTGAATGTAATTGAAAAAGATGTTTAAAATATTTATTTATGCATATCCTTTATTCTCTTCATTCAGGAATGTTGAATGTCTCAACCTGCTCTTAAGCAGTGGAGCTGATATGAATAAGAAGGACAAGTTTGGGAGGTGCAAATCTTCTTTCTTTGATAAAATGGGATGCTCACAATTTCTGTCAAGATCATATCTGAAGTATGCGTGATGTAAATATTCCATATCCCAACTAGTGATGCTCTGCAATCATTTTTTTTTTATCACATTTAATAAGCAACACTCAAAATACAGTTTTTATGCAGTTTTTATATCAACTTTTTAATTATGTAATTTTGTCAGATTTATTTTGGCTGATTGTTTTTGGTTTCAGTGCATTCGGTGCAATTTCTTCTTTTAAATATAGGATTTTGGCATGAAGGATACTGGACCTTTGTTTTGGTTTTATTTTTTATTTTTTTGGAGATTTACCAGTATGCTGAGTGTTTAAATTTGTGTCTCCACCAGGACTCCTTTGCACTATGCGGCTGCTAACGGGAGGTATCAGTGTGTGGTGGTTCTGGTAGGAGCGGGGGCGGAGGTCAACGAGCGTGACCGCTCTGGCTGTACACCTCTACACTACTCAGCTGCATCGACTGCGTTCTGCAGGTGAAATGCACTCACACACACCCACACATCTTCTTGCATCTATTAAATATAATAGTGCATGGTGTACACGGCATTACTGATTTCTGGTGTCTTTCTCAGAACGGACCGACCCCATGCCAGCACCCATCAGAACCAAGAGGATGGGGAGAAGGAATCCTTTCTGTAAGTTTTGGATTTTTGTTTGTAAATGAAGTGCTGTACCTAATCTTAGCAGCATTTACTTGAAGTTTGTTTTTTCCACTTGAGTTATTTAAATAATAATTACATTATATATGCTTTACACTTATGTTACATATGTGTCACATGACCATCTGGAGTGGAATCATTGGTGCAGTTAGTGTCAGCTGGCTCTTTGAACACTTTAGTGCTAGGGGTGTGCAGACCCCTAGTGGTCCATTAAGTTACTGCACAGTGTTTCAAAAGTCCCCCAGGGGGTCAGCAAAATGGTTTAGAAAAAAAAATTGTAGAAAATAATACATTAAAAAACAAACAATCTTAAGCTAGATTGTAAAATGTAACATTTATGATGTTACAAAAGATTCTGTTTGATTCTGTTCAGAAGAATCATTCGACAATGAAGACTGAAGTAATAAATTACATTTTAAAATGTATTAAAATAGAAAAAAGTTATTTTAAATCACATTAATTTCACAAATTACTGTTTTTACTGTATTTTTCACAAGAGATGACTTTTAAAAATCTTACATACCCCAAACTTTTGAATGTTAGTGCAACTATGAAGAAAGTTGTTTTGAGTTGCAGTCTTTGAGTCCCATGTGTTTTGATACTTACAGGTGTGTGGAGCATTTGTTGGATAATGGAGCTGATCCATCTCTGTGCAACACTAAAGGATACAGTGCTGTGCATTATGCTGCGGCTCACGGCAACAAACAAAACCTGGAGCTGGTGAGATTGACCTTTCACTCTAACATCGTTCACTGTGATTTTTAACATTTTCTTACCGTAAAACACTTGATACATGCTTCATATTTTGTTCTTGATTCTGTAGCTTTTGGAGATGTGCTTCAACATGCTAGGAGACAAGGAGAGCAATGGGTCCATCAGCCCACTACACTTGGCGGTATGTACAAAATGTCAAGACAAAAAAATCAGCAGCAGTATAGATCAGCAGATATTCTGTAATTCTGCAGAGAACTGCCCCCTGTTGGTCCAAAAAAGAAATATATAATGAGCTCATATTAAAAGAAATTACTTTTCCACTCTCCTTTTGCTGTCAGGTGGAGTCGGGTCACTGGGAATGTGTCACTGTGTTAATTGAGTCTGGAGCGTATGTGGATGCCTGTGACCCGGTGGGGCGCTCTGTGCTGTATGTGGCCTCTCAAAGAGGACATGCTCGCTGCGTAGAGCTGCTGCTCTGCCAATCAGCATCTTGCCTGCTCACAGAGCACCGCAGCAAATGGGGCCCTCTTCATGTTGCAGGTACAGAGAGCACGTATGTGTAAATTGGCTTGTGAATCTTATCTTTCTGTGGGAATTTGACAAGTTGCTGTGCGCTTTTTTTTTTGGCAGCTGCCAACGGCCACTCAGAATGTCTGCGGATGCTGCTCTGTAGCGAGGGGGGAGCCGACCTTGTTAATGTTACAGATGCAGAGGGACAGTATGTATGAGCTGTTGGCTCTATTACTTTATCTTTTTAATTCTTTTTATTGTTTTGCTCATGTTCACTTTTAGTAAACAAGCTAACACATGACAGGTAATGCATCTTGCATAATCTGATTGAATCTAATGATTTACAATAATTTCACTATAAAAAATGCTGGGTTAAAAACAACCTAACTTGGGTTATTTGGCAACCCAGCGCTGGGTAAATATTAGACAGAACACAGGCTGGGTTATTTTGACCCAGCGATTGGGCAGAAAAAAATAACCCAGCAACTGAATTACAGAAAAACTACTTAGCACCTAGGTAAAAAATATTAAAAATAACCCAATATAATGACCCAATAGGCTGAACCCAGCATTTGGATAAAAAAATAAAAATAACCCAGCGTTTTTAGAGTATTGGAATAAATGTATAGAAAGTATAGTATTATTTTATGTAATTTTTTATATTTATAATAATTGTAATTTTTTATAATTGTATTTATACTTACATTGATTTATGTTAACATAGTTATCATATTAAAATTATAACTAAATAATAGTTATAAAATTTAAGAATTTTAACTCCAAGGTCTTCATGTGAAATGAAGTCTTGAGCCTGCTACTGGACAATGCAGTAAAATATAAATTATTATTGTATGCAAATATACTAATACTATATAGGGCTGTGCGATTAATCGAAATCGTCATAAAATCACGATTTGAGCTTGCGCAATTTCTAAATCGCTTTATAGCACGATTTTATAGTGTCCCCGACCTTCCGCAGAATGCTATCCGAACCAATCAGAATGTTGCGCGCCCAAATGGAGCGCGAGAACTGAACAAATCAGACATGCAGACAGATATAATGCCATACTCCGTCTGTGGTGCGTATGCGGTGTGTAATTTTTCCGCACCTATGCGGTATAAAGTGTTCACACTGTACACTGTAGCGGTCCGGCAGTGCGCTCCAGAAGCTGTGCGTCTGCAGCAGTGCAAAGATCGTTTCCACACGGAGTCTATTTTTGCTGTGCTGCACGAGCTGAATTAAAGTGACAGCGCATTATTCTCTGTAAAAACTAACATGGTTTGACATGGAAATTTAGTAATTACACCATAAATGCATATAATTAAAGTCTACTGTTTCACAGTCAACACATGGCTTTTTGGCTAGATTTAAAACAAGCAAAAGTGCACTTTTAGATAAACAAGGCAATAATAGATGGCACTCATGGAGATAGGAAAACAAAGTTAGCCTATATTTATTGAGTTTAAACATGAATAAGTCTATGAAAGATTGTATTACTGTACTGTGATAAAAGAATTACAATGCTGAAAACGTTTTTCAATGTTTGCATGTGAAATCAAAATAATGGATAAATGTTGTGTTTGTGATAAACAGCCGTAATATTTGCCATATGTCTGTTCTAGAGACATTTTGTTACACCTTTATTTAGTGATTATTTTGCCTTATGTCTGCTCTAGAGACATGTTACAGCTTTTTGATAAATCTCTAATTGGTTTTCTTTTGGAAATGTTTCAAATTCACACTGAATGCATTTATGACTGTAAATAAAGCATGTCTGTGTGTGTCAAAATCATGATTCGAAATCGCAAAATTGATCAAAGAAATCGCGATAGGGTTTTTTTGTCCATATCGCACAGCCCTAATACTATATCTGTGACCAGACTGTAATACGCAGTTTGTCTGGGTTCCAAAAAACTTGAAATAAAAAGATATTTTAGCTTTTAATAAATATTTTAGGTAAATGCTATTCAAGTCACAACCTGTGCAGTGTTATTTCTTTTTACAGAAATACTTTTCTATATATATATATATATATATATATATATATATATATATATATATATATATATAATATAATATAATATAATATATAATATATTTCAGAGATATAAGCAAAAGACAATTTGGTAATCTTAGTTATTGGTATGACAAATCAAGCCATGCATAGCACTTCCATTTTGGATAAGAAATCCTCATAAAAATTGTAATTGTTATTGAAATGTTCCCAAACAATGCTGAAAAATAATCATAACTGTATTTATTTTCATTTGCATTTTCAGCTCACAGTTGTTGATATCATTCTCACTGTTTCCCTCTCTCTTGATAGAACTCCACTAATGCTGGCAGTGCTGGGGGGACACTCTGACTGTGTGCATCTGCTGCTGGAGAGAGGAGCTTGCCCTGATATGAGAGACAGGAGAGGAAGAACAGCCTTACACAGAGGGGTGAGATTCTGAAATCATTAGTAAAGCTTTTGCTATAGTCCTCATAATGGGAGGTTTCTAACCAGGTCTGTCATTGTAGGCGGTGATGGGTCGGGAGGACTGTATAACCGCCCTGCTGTCCCACAGTGTCTCAGTCCTCAGCAGAGATTTTCAGGGGCGAACCGCGGTCCATCTGGCTGCCTCTTGCGGCCATGCTGACATTCTCTCCAATCTTCTTTCTGCTGCTGACCACTCCCATCCCCACGACCCAATCACAGACCGCCACGGCTACACACCCGTACACTGGGCAGCCTATCACGGTAAGAGCTTAGATCTTTTGAGCCTCAGAGGCTTGTTCGCATTGCTAAAACTGTCATAAGTTAAATAGGTGACTTGTGCTATTTGTGAAACAGGTCATGAAGACTGTTTGGATGTTTTACTTGAACTTAAACCATGTAGTATCCAGGAGGGAAACCCCTTCACCCCACTGCACTGTGCTCTGTGAGTACTGATTTTTTTTTGCTTTTCAGTTTCATAGGTGATGTAAATCTTTTTTTTTTTATTATTATTTGTAATAATTCCTGGGAAAACAGAAACTGAACTGAAAAAGTTTTTTGTTCATCATCTTTGCAGTTTGTACCCAGATTACTTCAAATTTAAATCAATATGTAATAATGGTGTAAAAAATGCCCAATAATTTTAAATCAGTTCCACCCCAGTGTACACAACCATTCAAAAGTGTGGGGACAGTAAGAAAAATAAACACAGGTAATACTTGTATATGGTAAGGATGCATTAAAATTGACAAAGACTTTTACAAAAAAAAATATTTTTAAATCCAATTGAACTTCCTATTTATCAAAAGAATCCTGAAAAAAATGCATCACAGTTTCTACAAAAATATTATGCAGCACAACTGCTTTCAACATTGATGACAATAAATGTTTCTTGAGTACTAAATCAGCATATGAGCAATAGCATTTTAAAATATATTAAAAGAGAAAACTAAATTGCAATAATATTTCACAATATTACTGTTTTTACCGTTTTTTTTTTTTTTATCAAATAAATGCATCCTTAGTGAGTATAAGATACTTTTTTTCAAAAATCATTTTAAAATCTTACCAACCCCATACTTTTTAATGATAGTGTACTTGGATACTTGTTCGAATTCATTTTTTACAGCCACCGAAATTAGCCATTGAATCTTTTCTGCGTAGTAAACCCATATATTAAGTTTTTGATATGCTAAGATTATTTAAATAAAACTATTTTGAATATATAATGTATGGTATATGTTTCCTAATCGCCATGCTGCATGTTCTTGTCGTCCCATTGCAGCATTAATGGCCATAGTGGTTCTGCAGAGCTGCTGTTGGAATCCAGTGTTTCTAATTCGCTGGTAAACATCAGGGATGCCAAAGGAAGGTTGGTGCAAGTATTTATTAAAAAATAATTATACATGTTTATTAATTGTAAAATAGTTATAAATTCAAAACCAGTACAGGAGTTATCAACTATCTAAATGGCTATGTTCTGACGTCTTGTACTCAGGACCCCGCTTCACGCGGCCGCATTTGCCGAGGACGTGGCTGGGCTGCAGCTGGTTCTGCGGCACGGAGCTGACATCAATGCCGTGGACCACTCAGGGCGTTCTGCACTGATGGTAGCCGCCGACAATGGCCAAAGCGGTGCTGTGGGTAAGAGTTATACCATGTGTGATATAATCCAAGTCTCATGTCTCTATAGAGAGTTTAGTCATTTCAGATTTTTTGTTATTGTCGTATGCAGCCCTGCTGCTGCACAGAGCCAAAGCCGACCTGTCCCTCCTGGATGTGAATAAGAACACTGCCCTGCACCTGGCCTGCAGCAAGGTAACAAACTGCGCTCTATTTAAACTTAACACTAATTTTCTCTTGGTCAGATTTCTCAAATGTTGTGCATATTTCTAACTATGTTTGTGTTTGAAGGCTCATGAAATGTGTGCCATGCTGATCTTGAAGGAGATCCACAACCCTATCCTCATAAATGCAACCAACAGTATGCTTCAGATGTGAGTTTCTTTGTCCTAGTTTGCAAATACAACAAGTAAGCAATTATTCATGGCTCTGTAGCAATGTCATAACATTGCTCTTTTTTTTTAGTATCCTTACTAGCTTTAAACATTAGCTTGATTTGTCTTTGTGGCACAGAAACTACACACTTTACTTGAAACTCAATCAGAATAAACTGGACAAATATTTTAAAATCATTCTCAACTTCATTTTCTTTATATTTCAGGCCCCTCCACATTGCCGCCAGGAATGGTTTGGCCTCCGTGGTTCAGGCCTTGCTGAATCGTGGAGCCACAGTGCTTGCAGTGGATGAGGAAGGTAAGGCCGGCCTTGCTGTGGTTTTTCCAAGTGAATTTGCAATACAATACAGACAAATTCATGTTTTGCATTTTTGGGAAAAGTTTGCGTGAGCTGCTCACGACAACATGGACTGGTACAAAGACTAATATTAGGGATAAAAAGTATATTGTGCAATTGTTTCCATGGAATAATTATTAGAAATCCTATATTAATACTGATAAAGTTAGCATACTAGTAATTTACTGTTCTGAACATGACAAATCTGTTAATTATCCCCATTTTAGATGGGCCTGATTAGTCTACTTGTACATAATATATGTACACACATGTATTTTTTGCAATTGAATACTGGATGGACCGGGTAAAAATTTAACTGTTGAGAAGGGGAAAAAAAACATCAGTTGAATTGCAGTTTAAATCACATTTTATTACATTCAGAAATAATTGTAAAAAATGGTAAATAAAACAATTCCAAAACATTAGCACTATAATATATTTCAGTTCCCTTTACTCCAAGGAACATCAAAACATTTTAATTATGATGGCATTTATTATAAACAACATTTATTAGAAACACCAAGCATAAATTTATTTAAAGTGAAACTGAATTACCAGCATGTGGGAAATAAACTTGACGTGCTTTGCCTTGCCTATCAAGCACAAATGGTGTTAGGGAGAGATAAAAAAAAAAAAAATTGTGAAACCCAAGAAATAAAAAATTTCTATATGAATGCATAGACCATTTATAATTCGACAACAGCTAACAGCAACTTACCGTCATTTACTGAAAGACAGTCATTTCCCTGCGGGGAAAAAAAAGTATAGAGACGTGACAATTTGAACCATATAACTTTAGGCTTAGTTGACTGCATTTTAGGTTGCTGAATAGGCTGTGATGAATTAGCCATGTTAGAACTGATATGTTGTGTGTGCTTGATGTTATTTTCATTACTTTGGAATATAAATTGCAGCACATTTCAGATGTTAAAAACAAAGCGACTTTCTGGAAAATACGGTACATTAGCACAGTGCTCCATCTTAAAGGGATAGTTCACCCAAAAATGAATATTCTGTCATTACTCACCCTCATGTCTTTTCAAACCCGTAAGACCTTTGTTCATCTTCGAAAGACAAATTAAGATATTTTTGATGAAATCTGAGAGCTTTTGGACCCTCCATAGATAGCAAAGGTCCTACCACGGTCAAGTACTCTCATTAATGGCGGCAGACTGTCCCAGAAGAGAAGAAATTGTTGAATAAAGTCGTTATTTTTGTTTTCTTTGAGCACAAAAAGGGCATGAGTGTGAGCAATTAATGACAGAATTTTCATTTTTGGGTGAACTATCCATTTAATAGCCTTTCCCTAAATCATGGAACTGCTATATTTGACTGAGTTTCTCCTTGACTAAGATTCCTCTGTTTTTTTTTTTTTTTTTTTTGTTTTTTTGTCATGTCACAGGTCATACGCCAGCCCTGGCTTGCGCATCCAATAAAGCTGTTGCCGACTGCCTAGCTCTCATTCTGTCAACCATGAAGCCTTCTTCCTCCACGCCCTCCTCGTCCTCACCGTCGTCTCCCAGCCTCAACCTGCTCAAGCACTGTGGCATCACAGCCGCCTGTCCCCCCCTGCCCAATGGAGGCCTTCGCCATGGTTACGGCAAAGATCGCCATGGTGCTACTATTGGCTTGGATGGCTACTTGACCGAGTAAGGCATTCTTACTCGCTAAAAAAAAAAAAAAAAACGTGGTCGCTTGGTTTGGTCCTCTCTACACACCTAGATAAACCTATATGCAATTACACCCACACATCCCTCCTGTGCCAGTATCAAAGCTTTTCTTCACATCTCAGTAGAGAGCGAACACGAGAGGACGAATTTAGCTATTTATTTCTATTTATTTTCCCCCGCTTTCCTTTTCCTCCCACCCCCTGACTCCCATTTTAGATGCTGTCCATTCAATACAAGTCTAAAATCTGAATCTAAGCCATCTATTCGAACCAGTATCCATCACTGGCGAGTCAGTCTTTTATTTCTTCTCCATTTGCAGTCGATTTGACTCGGTTCATGTTAGAATTATGCAGCTGTGTGTCTCTATGGTAACAGTGATAATAGATGGGTTTCCATATCATGCCTCCTATTTGCGTGACGCTGTGGCCTTGCATAGGAATTTACAGCCTGCCCTGAGGAACAATTTAAACGGGTTACACTAGATTTGCATGAATTTGCGGGACCATGTATTTGATAGTGGTCTTGTGTGTGTTTGTGTGCGTGCGTGCACGTGTATGTGTGACATCCACTTTTGCGCAACAGTCCAAGTTTTTCATCCCGTACTTGATTATTACGTTTCAAGGTTTTTATGTGAGGTGCAATCTGATTTAGCACAGATCAGGAAAAACAAACAACCTAACAGAATCATATTGACAGAAGGGAAACCATACTACCTTAAGCCAAAAGACCAATGACCTCCTGAGAGAGGGGTCTGATATATATAATGCTTGTTTACTTGTTAGAGAGAAAAGGGATAGTGTTTGGATGGGTTTTGAGGTTGAAAATTCATATTAGGTTTACAATGAATGTATTAGGTAGTCCAGATCACTGTTCGTAGGTGGGCAGAAGAAAGAGGAGTTAAGTGTCATGATTTTGGCCGTTTAAACAACATTTTGAAGATGCTACACTAAGGAAGTATAGAAAGCACAAACGCCGTTACAGATGCAAACGTCATACACAGTACTTGCTCCTTGGGACCTTTGGTTTTATTTGTTTTGCTTTTTGGGCCTCATAAAATTTCTTCAATTAAATCTACTGCTTCGCTATAATATTTAGTGTGGAGTTGCTTTCACAGTGCCTACTGAATTTAGTTTTGTCTACCTAGGGTCCAATCAGTTAAACACACCATATGCGCTCCTTTAAAGTCATCGAAATGGTGCTTCGACCAGTGAAACATGAGTATTTCACTAAAATCCGTTATGAATTGATCACCTGAATAGATGAACGTGTGATTCATATATCAGAACCCACTTGGGTTGTTTTAGACTTTGGGGAGTGTATATGTCAGGTGTTTACGCTGACTGGACCTTTTTTACTTTTTTTTTTTATTTATTTTTTTTTTATGGTGTTGAGGAGCAGTCATGGGTATGACAAAAATCGAGCGATTTCTAATTACCATTTTAATAGAAATTAATAGATATCCAAAAAGGCATTATCTTTTCAATTGAAGTACTGAAATAACATTCACCCCTGCTCTTTTTAAAATGCTTCCTTATTGCCAAAGGTAGATTAATTAACAAAGTTAAGATTGTGCTTCCATTTGGTTTTTTGCACCTAAACTCAAAATAAGAACATTGTGAATGAGTGTTTGAAACATCCCTTTTTTTGTTTGTGCACCACAAACAGGCAATATATGCTCAGTCAGTAATGAGACAATCAGTTGAAAGGGCTTTTAATTTTGCCATAGATTTCTTTTTTCCTAAACAAGCAAACATTTTTTTTCCAATTAGGAAGAGCTATACAACTCTATATCTGTTAATTCAAAAATTCATGCATACTTTCAGGCGTGAAATGTGGACTTGTTCTCAATTATACCAATACTATTGCTTTAATTACAGTATATCGGGATTTTAGTGATTTAGATAGAGTAGCTTTGAAGTATTGTAATAATTAACTGATATTTTATGGGTGAATGAAGGTGTGTAGACAAACAAAATGGTAACGTTAGATGTTAAATGGCTGTGTGGAGAGCATATTTATACTGATTCACGAAATGACCTCTTCGTCTTTGTAATGACATGTTTTGGCTGCTTAAACAAGTTTCTCCACTCCACGCAGACCTGATATAAAGCACTTGCTTATTCAGTAACAAAAAAGGATGAAAAAAAAAAAAAGCTTTTGCATCTGTCACAAGCTGTATATGGGCAAATATCTGACCTCTACTTGCAAGAGTACAAATGTGCATGTGTGCAAATCAGATTAGTCAAGTTTTATCGCGGTGCTTTGCCTGGGAAATATTTCTAAGTGGGCTACATGACTAAGAGGAAGTCCCTCGTGGGAGTTCAATTCAAGCTTATTTACCTGTACTTGAGCTTGACTTCTTCACATACAATAATTTTTGCTGTGGTTTGGAGGAGGGAATCAGTGCAAGTGTAGACAGCACAGGGTACAATAATGAAGTGCAAGTTGAAGTTATTTGCACTGCCAGTTATACTGCTTGTAGTTGTACAAAAAAAAAAAATTATTTATAAATTTAGTCTAGCTAGTCATACCACATGTAGTTGAGTTCGAAAAACAAGTGCCCGGAGAGCCTGTGATTAGTAATACATTTCATTTTGGTGCAAGAAAAAGTGCCGCTTTCGATTGTATCTTGGAGCTAATTTTTTAGAGGTGATCTTTGTCTATTTATTAGCGAAAATAATTCTTATCCAGCCAAAACAAGCTAAAACGTACTTGTTTTAATTCCTCAAATTTCTAATTGTCTTATTGGCATTGCACTAAAATCATTGAATTTTGTCGAATGTATGCCATGATGGTAGCAGCTTGCTTCGATGTTGGTGAAAAACTTGTATGCAGTAGTTAGCAATTAAATAATTAGCTTGACAACAGGAACTTTGGAACTGAACCCTTTCAGAACTTTTAATAGACTGAGTTGGTGCATTAGGTGTTCTGTGTACGAACAATAAGGAAACCGGTCACAAAGTGGCAAGACTTTTTTTGTAGGGTAGAATACTGATAACTGATAAAGGGGGGTTTCCTCCCTAAATCATTTAGTGCCATAACTTTTCTTTTTCCTTTCTCATTTTGATACGTTTGTAAAAATGTGAATGAATGATTCCTTGGGTTCAGTTTTTGAGTGTGCGTCAAGACCATTACCAAAAAAGAAAACAAACGAAGTCCAAGCTATCATAAGCTACTGTGCCCAATATATTTTTTGGAGATCCACATAGTGTGTTAGTTATTGTAAAATGCCAGTATGTTCACAATCAGACTGTCTAAAAATGCCAGTATATTTGTAACTAAGCTATACTGATGGGCTGGTTAGCCCTTGGTGGAGATCACCTCCATCTGAAAGCTTTCATGGCTAAGCCATAACTTAGCATTTGCCCTTATAAACTGTGTAGCCAGATTTGAGTCCAGTCAACGGCTCCTTCAAAAATGATATTTTATAAATGTTCCATTGTAATCGATAGTTCCCACAAACCATTGATAATTTGAGGTTTATTTTTAAGCAATGGAATTACGAAACGCCTTAATTTCATTATTAACCGAAGGGCAAATTTGACATTTACCAAAACGACACATTTACATAGGTTTTCTTGTTTTACTCTGGATCAGCAAATTGTGAGCTTGTTTTTTGTTTGTTTTTACGCAACTTTGCTATGAAGGGCCAGCTTTCATTGCCTGTTGACCAAGCTATAATGGTTGCAATTACATGTAGGCAGTTGGAAACTAGAGTCGTCTAATAATTGTAACCATTTTGTTGGGAAGCAGATAAATTGTAGCTAACTCAGTGTCCTTATTGTATGTCCATCCTTGCATTTTTTTTGTATCGATATCATTTTTTTTCTCGCAAAGGTATTAATGGCTGATAGAATGTCTGATTTACCTCAGTGGACCTCAGCGTCCCTACTACTTGAAAACACATCCATTTAAGGCAATACTCAAAACACCCATTTCATTTAACCTATGTCTATCTCCCAACTTTTTGCCTTAAGAGGAAACGGTATAGTTCAGCAGTCGCAGCACTTGAGAGATTTTGTCGTTAACCTGGGATCTCGTTTTGATGAGATTCGTAAGAAGCACACTGTTCTATAGGTTGTTTTGCTGAAAGATGTACCATAATGGCTTCTGGCCTCAAAATAATCATTTTCATGGAATTTATTAGGAGTTTTTGCACTAGAACATATTAAATAATTGTCTTTTTTTAATACATTTGTTTCAAATATTTAGCTGTAAAATTTATTTGGAACAACTAATGTTTGACCAACTTTACTCATTAAGCAAAAATCTGATGTGTTTAGGTTTTCCTAAATGAAACGTCTAAAGTACTGATGTATAAAAACACCAATTTGCAGAAGAAAATCAGTATGGGAACACGGGTAGTGAATGGTAAAATATTTGGGAATACATCCAAGAAAAAAGTATGTATTATCTAATGCTAAATTATTTTATACAAGACAGAGTAGATAAATTTTCTCCCCATTTTTCAGTGTCTTAGTTGAAACATTTAGGTAGTAAATATTTGTGTGATGTTATAAATGCAATTATTTCTAACAAGGTAAATAACAAGAGCACAAGAAGATGTGCTGTACATAATTCCTCAAGAAGTGTGGTCGGAATTGCCTTGACGTGGCAATCTTACCTCGTAAACTAGCTGTCCTTAAACTCTGTCGTGCTATATATACTGGTACATGAAATTTGAGTGGGTTTTTAGCTACGCATGCTCCGTGCAACTGGAATCCTAAGGTCACGTTCCGGGACCTTGAAATGGAAAACATTGGCGTTTTCAAGGGGTGCTCTTGAACTTGATGATGTCCTTCACCCTGGCTTAGTGTTACTTCATGTTTCTACTCAGTAAGCGCTAATAGTTCAAATTGTAAATCTGCAAGCGAATGATCTAATCAAAAATAGCTGCTTTTTGTTGTTCTCGCCAGCAGCTTGTTTTCATAAGGCTAGATAGAAGACCACCGGAGCCTGACTGAATGGCTGATGTAGGGATCCCTTTAAAAACATTTTCATATTTAAAAAAAATAAAATAAAAAAAGCTATGCAGGAATACTTTCTTTTATCTCGCAGAGTTGCATAGTGCCACATGAGATAGCCCAAGAGCTTCAGTGACCGATCACGGACCTTCAGAAGTTCATCTGTAAATCTAACACTGACCTTACTTGCTTGTTGGCTTCGGTTGAGAAAATGACTGCTTTGCGTGGCATGCTGCTATTTCTTTGGAGTCTGTAAGCATCTTCATCTCTTTAAAGTACTACACTTTGTGACGAGTATGTGGGATTGTGCCTTTTGTTATCAAGTACATGCCACAGGGTATGGTCTTCCATTAACACCTTTAGTGAGCCTTATGAATGAACAACTGTTGTAAGTTTCAAAAATAGCCACCATCCACGTGGTTGCGTTTTGAGCCGTCAAAACTTGCGATCAAATTTGTCACAACACCGCAGATGAATAATTAACTTTTGTAAATTTAATGAAACCATAACGGCAAAACATTTGATCGGTTCCAGCTAGTGATCTGTTCAAACTCTGTATGGAAAAAAACGTGTTTAGTTTTACAGCGCGTGAACTCTTTAGTGAAGTAGACGTGTGCCGTGTCGTTTTTGTGTGGTAATGCATTGGAGATTAGTTGTAACCCAGTGTCTTGTAGAATGTAGGCATGACTCCTTTTCTCTATGTTGTATCGACGTCAAAGTATCCACCTGAAATGGACTGAAGTGCAATAACTTTTTTTGTGCGCCATAGTATCCTTAATGGAGGAAAATGCCCTCTTACATCATCCATCATGTTTTGTTTTTTTCTTTTCTATAAGCAGGGTATTTTATTTCACTTTTATTTTTTTGGATTGTACAAATTTTAACTCCTTCCTGCTTTGCCTCCATAAGTGGCACTTTCTTTTGGAATGTACAATGGACTTGGTGGAAACTGTGATAGGTGTCAAAGCCTTATCAATACTTCTTGCTTACTGGAAAGACTGCATTTCTGTTTGCTCATCGGTTGATAGGTCAGAGAGTGCCGTTTTCCATGTACCTTCTCCAGCGCCACTTAAAGTCAGTGTCTGCTTTCGTGGCATGTTAAGCATTTGTGTGTGTGTGTGTGTGTGTGTGTTGGGGGGTGTTTAGACCTGTTCATTTACCTCTAATCAATTGATTTGATACCAAAAGTGAAGCTCATTGCCTAGAATTAGTTTTTTTTTCTTTTCTTTTTTTTTTGGATTAGAGATGTGATATTTCTATTTGGAAATGGTATCTTGAATGTTGTTGTTGTTGTTGTTGTTGTTGTCAGCAGTGAAATATGCAGGGTTTTATTTCTCCCCACACAATATTTGAACTTTGGGCCATATGTTATGCGGTACCAAAGAACGTTTCATTTGCTTATCTTTGGATCAGTTTTTTTTTTTTTCTTTCTGACTTCAAGATCCCAATATTTGTCATTAAATGTCTTTGTAAGTTTTAAATAATAAACAAAAAAATGGAACCTGTATCATAAAGAAACATTCCTTTTGAATTTCATTGTACAAAACAGAAATACCATTGACAACAATCCCAGAAGTCATATAATAATCTTCAGAAAACCTTAAGTTGTAACTTACTTTAAGGTCCTTCATTTTGGCTTCAAGCAATCAATGATTTCATATTTGATATAACAGGGAGCACACTGAATAAAGTAATCTAGTATTTCACCACATAGGACCAATGTATGTCTCTGTTGAGATGGCCACTTGATTTCATTCAAGAACAAGCAATACAAGTATCAAGAGACAATTGTATATTTCTAAAGATTTGTTGGCTCTGGCTGCTTTTGGCCTGGCTATGTAATCTGTGGCACCTTAGGTTAACACCCTCTTCTTGTAACTGAATCCAACATAAGAGGTTTCAGTGCTGAGAGAGCCTTATTTCAGTCAAACTGAATGTGAATTGGAATGCGTGCAGGATTTGGCCATTTCAAAGCGACTGGGTTTAATCGAGCGGACCTCCTGCGTCCTGTGTTTGAATCCAGTTTCACTAGGACCCACCTTCTTTAAGACTTTCCAAAAGATTGCTGTTACAAAAAAAAGCAAAAATACTACACCGTGGCTGTGTTTCCATCGCCGAAACGCAGAACCGAGCAGCTGAGATGGATTCCTGCTAAAACAGGGTTACTGTCACTGCTTCCAAGCTCTGCTTGAACATGCCAAGTATTTGAAATGCATTACGACGTGAAGAAAATGTGACCCTGACTTAAAAAAAAAAAAAAAAAACACACAAAACTGCACTATTTACTTGAGTATTGAACTCCAAGCCGTTCTCCGCTAATTGTTTCGACGATGGAAACATAGTGAGCGATCGTGTAGGGCAGCACCCAGTGTGTATGTGTTGTGTGTGCGAGTGCGACAAACAGGGGTCATATCAACCCTGTATACCTCATCGACATATCTGCAAATATTCTTATCCTGTCTTTAAGTTGAACGTGTAGGAGATACCATCACCAGCAGAAGCCTGGGACCATTGCAGGGTCTACGACATCACACCGATTCCGTATCAACCAATAAGATCACCACTTGCTTGCGTAAAAAACCTGCCGCTCCGCTTCAAGCCTGACCCATCGCCGACACAATGGTTTAGAATTAGTGAAAAGTGAGGCATTTTAAGTAGCATTATCCTACCTCTGTGTTACAGCTTGATGCATTGAAAACTCCACCAATTGTTGATGACAAATGGAAATATATATGTATATGAACAGATATATAACTTATAACCAACAATCGGTGATATAAGACGACAGTTAGCGTACTTGACTGTGTCTGTCTGTGTGTAACATGATATTTGTAAGTGTATACACAACAGAGTACCACTGGAATGTGAAGCCAGACTGTATTATGATTTTTATTTTATTTTTTTCTTCGAATCCAACTTTCTCCCCATTATATTTCAAATGATGTCATATGTGTCTTGCCTCTATCGCTCCTTTCTTTGCTTTATTTTGACAAAACAGGGAAAAATATCAGCCTATACTAGCTGTCATTTACATTTGTGCTCGTTTTTCCCTCCGATTCTTTGTCTCTTTCACTTTCTCTCACTTCTAAATGTTCACTGTGAGCGCTCTGAACTCAAGTTTACAGCTCTTCATGGTATGTACGTGTATCTGGTCGAGTTCAGTAGAGTGCGTGGATCGTTGTATGACTTTGGTACTGAAGCAACAACTCAATTTTCTACTGGTGGTGGGGGTTTGAAAGGGGGTTGGTTGGTTTGAGTTATGCACATTCATTCTGTACTAAAATATGGGGTATGTAGAGTTCGCTAGCCTTTCGCCCTTCCAAAAACACTACTCCGGTCACTGGCTAATCCGCATTAGCTATCTGCCACCCTGTCAACTTTGTACCTCTGTACATATTCATTTTGGACCTGGGGGCACGGGGCAAATTCGGTGGATTCTGCCTGAATCTGTCAGGACGGTCACGTGACCCCCTTCTAGACCTGAGGAAGGCGAACCCTCACCCTTTCAACCCCACAAAAAGACCTCAAGCCATTCATTTCCTTATGTGACAATGCAATCCTGAAAGCACTTTGCCTTGTTAATTCATAGTATGAGCTTGTGAATGGTTACTTGTTACTAACAGATGTGAAACTCTGTACTTGTATTTAAGTAAGAAAGAACATAATCATTTTTAATTTGAGCTTATTAAAAATGAATTGGTCTCTCTGACTTTAAAGACAAAAAAAAATCCCATATGTTTTTGTTAGTCAGGTTCATGAACTGCTGCAGCCAGTAGGTCTTGTCATTCAGTATCGTGGCTTAGAATTGGTAATGTTGAAATAAAATGCTATTGCTACATACAACTTGTTGTGGAGTGTCTTTCTTTTGTTGCTCTGAACACTACAAAATGTTACCATGTTGTAACAGACTAAATATTACATAATCATATGGGGATTTTAACTTCTCTGGTTCAAATTAATGTACAGCAGCTCAAAACCAAATTTAGGACCGTTTATTTTTTCTATGTTTCTGTTTCTCTTTAGCAAATCATCTGAATAAATGGAAGTTTATTTCTGGAATAAATAAATTATAACGGTAATTGTCACTCACAATTCTAACTTTTCTTGCAATTCTGAGTTTGTATCTCCCAAATCAGACTTTTCCTTATAAGCTGTGTGAGATATAAACTTACTTATACTATACAGGTGCATCTCAATGAATTAGAATGTCGTGGAATGTCGTTCATTTATTTCAGTAATTCAACTCAAATTGTGAAACTCGTGTATTAAATAAATTCAATGCACACAGACTGAAGTAGTTTAAGTCTTTGGTTCTTTTAATTGATGATTTTGGCTCACATTTAACAAAAACCCACCAATTCACTATCTCAACAAATTAGAATACTTCATAAGACCAATAAAAAAAACATTTTTAGTGAATTGTTGGTCTTCTGGAAAGTATGTTCATTTACTGTACATGTACTCAATACTTGATAGGGGCTCCTTTTGCTTTAATTACTGCCTCAATTCGGCGTGGCATGGAGGTGATCAGTTTGTGGCACTGCTGAGGTGGTATGGAAGCCCAGGTTTCTTTGACAGTGGCCTTCAGCTCATCTGCATTGTTGGGTCTGGTGTCTCTCATCTTCCTCTTGACAATACCCCATAGATTCTCTATGAGGTTCAGGTCTGGTGAGTTTGTTGGCCAGTCAAGCACACCAACACCATGGTCATTTAACCAACTTTTGGTGTTTTTGGCAGTGTGGGCAGGTGCTAAGTCCTGCTGGAAAATGAAATCAGCATCTCCATAAAGCTTGTCAGCAGAAGGAAGCATGAAGTGCTCTAAAATGTCCTGGTAGATGGCTGCGTTGACTGTGGACTTCAGAAAACACAATGGACCAACACCAGCAGAAGAAATGGCAGCCCAATTCATCACTGACTGTGGAAACTTCACACTGGGCTTCAAGCAGCTTGGATTCTGTGCCTCTCCAGTCTTCCTCCAGACTCTGGGACCTTGATTTCCAAATGAAATGCAAAATTTACTTTTATCTGAAAAGAGGACTTTGGACCACTGAGCAACAGTCCAGTTTTTTTCTCCTTAGCCCAGGTAAGATGCTTCTGACATTGTTTCTGTTTCAGAAGTGGCTTGGTAGCCCTTTTCCTGAAGACGTCTGAGCGTGGTGACTCTTGATCACTGACTCCAGCTTCAGTCCACTCCTTGTGAAGCTCTCCCAAGTGTTTGAATCAGCTTTGTTTGACAGTATTCTCAAGCTTGTGGTCATCCCTGTTGCTTGTGCACTTTTTCCTACCCCATTTCTTCCTTCCAGTCAACTTTTCACTTAATATGCTTTGATACAGCACTCTGTGAACAGCCAACCATTCAGTAATGACCTTCTGTGACTTACCCTCTTTGTGGAGGGTGTCAATGATTGTCTTCTGGACAACTGTCAGATCAGCAGTCTTCCCCATGATTGTATAGGCTATTGTGTAACCATTTTGAAGCTTCAGGAAACCTTTGCAGGTGTTTTGAGTTGATTAGCTGATTGGCATGTCACCATATTCTAATTTGTTGAGATAGTGAATTGGTGGGTTTTGTTAAATGTGAGCCAAAATCATCACAATTAAAAGAACCAAAGACTTAAACTACTTCAGTCTGTGTGCATTAGAATTTATTTAATACACAAGTTTCACAATTTGAGTTGAGTTAGTGAAATAAATTAACTTTTCCAAGACATTCTAATTCATTGAGATGCACCTGTATATAAACTTGCAAGGAAAACTGTCAAAATTGTGACTCTTCTGCGGGGGGAAAAAAAGTCAAATTACCTTTACTTTTTATTCTATGGCAAACAAGCTTCCATATTAATATGACTGTCAAGAAGAGATATACTTTTAACAAAATATTTGGTTTTTATTTAGAACAATGTTTTTTGTAAAGTGTTACTTTGCAATAATTGTTTGAAATTATTCAGGTTAAAACTATGAAATTGGAACTAAAATTATAACTAATAGCCATAACTTCATTATGGCTATAAATTCATAAATGCTCTTTTTCTGCAAGCAGTGACATTATGGTTGTTATAAAGATGGTTCATTTTTATAATTTTAACAACCATCAATATATCATTTTTAAAAAGCATTGTTTAAAGTTGTAAGACATAGAGACATTTATATGAAAAATGAAAAACGTACTGACGACACAGCATTCAACTCATAAGTGAGCTTTACATCAGGAAAGAAAAAAAAATCTGGAATAATCTGGAATTTTCTGTATATGTCATCATTCAGTAAGATTTATTTATTTTTATTTTTTTTACATAAAATTAAGCTTAGGTTGAAAAGAAGTTGCCCAAGGATGTGTATATAGGAGTTCCTCCCAATGTATCTCTTTTTATAGCAATCCATCCAGTGCACTTTCTTCAGAATATCCACACAGTAGCTACACAGTAGTTCATTATGGGATGAGGTAAGTACATAATACTGTTGCTTGGATGGGAATTCTGGTGTGACATCCTGAGGATCTCGTTTAGAAAGTATTCATATCCTTAGGCTTCTCCCAGGCTAACAGCAATATGGTCCTCAAAAAGGGATGATGCATGGTGATGATGGCGCTTCCTATCAGCAGACCCAGACTCTGCAGGAGGAAGCACTTCAGAGGGTTCAGAGATCCAGCATCTCCGTGAAGCATTTCAGGCATCTAGAGAGAAACAAAAACTTTAAATTATATAAAGACACTGTATTCAGTGTGATTATAAAGGATCTAGTAGCTTTTCAAAATAAAAATGAAGTCATAGATAAATTAACATTACTGTATTTTGGCAATCAAGATTATTACCATGTCAGCAAGAGCAACATAAAGGAAGACCCCAGCAGTGACGGTGAGAATCCAAGGTGAGTGTGTTGCCCACTGATTTCCCAGTGCAGTTCCTGTTAAAACACCAACAAAGCCCAGCAGAGCAGAGATGACGCTAAACACAGCCAGTCTGTGTATAGGCCAGCCTGCAGCCAACAGCAATTCTGTCAGCTGTTAGACCTTTTATTAAGACGTGTGCCTTTCCAAATCATACCCATTCAATTGAATTTGCCGCAGGTTAACTTCACTCGAAGTGCAGTAACATCTACAAGCAATATGAATGCTCCTGAGCTAAATTTCAACTGTCCCAGATAAGGGTCTGAATACTTATGCAATAAGTTAAAACTTATTTTTAATAAATTTGCAAAGATGTTAAAAACCTGCTTTTTTTGCTTTACAATTATGGTGTATAGAGTGTAGATTGATGTGGAAAAAAAGTAATTTAAAGCAGTTTAACAAGGCAGCAACATAAAACGTGAAAAAAATAAGGGGTATGAATACTTTCGCAAGGCACTGTATATGCAATATTCATAATTCATAATGAACATAATAGAAATGATTCAATCATACCTAACTCATGAGGAAGTTCATGGCAGAACACAGCGATTGTGGTGCTGAGTCCACCCGTCAGACTCTGAGAAAATGCAACCCCTTGGAGGAGAACAAGAAAATGTGTAAGTTAAATTTATTAAGATTAAAGAGTCAGAATTGTTTAAAACATGTTTTTATTCCTAAATGAAAGCAACCATATGTAGTTTTGTGTATTTTTACGACTTTGAAGCCCCCTACAGTGAGTGGAATTAACTGTTGTAAATATATCACTGTCGTAGTTACAGTCTATGGCTGTACACGTGCATTTGTTGCTGCCAAGCAATTTGCCTTTTCGCGGGATTTCATACCCGCTCACCAAATTTCCACACTCCCAGAACAGAGGATTGTGGAAAGAAGGAAAATGATTTTGGAACTGGCATTTCAAGGTAAAAACTTTATTTTCACCACATAATTAACAGTTATATTTCATCGGTTTCTATATCAGTGTTTCTCAGATGGTTTTGCTTATGGGCCTAAATTATTATTATTTTTACTACTACCACTACTACTACTATTATTATTTAGTTTAATTATTTATCTAATGAGTGTACATAATTTTAAACTATTTTAAAATGATTACTTATTACTTAATGCACCTTTAATCTGTAATAATTTTTATGTACCAATGGCTAGTCCATCTGTAAGGTTATGTATCCCATCTCCCATGACCACCATTCATGCCATGCTTCTGATGCCCATCTTCCCTGGTCCAGGCTGCCCATGAGAATGGCCATGTCCTGAACTATCATTCTGATTGGCTGATGAGGTACCTATGACAGAGTTCAGATGAATTTAGAAGTTTCATAATTATTAATGAATTAATGCTCTTTCTCTCGTCTGAAAATATATATACCCTGCAGTGCGTCCAGCTCCCTTCCAGACTCTGCATCATGTTTCCTTTTCTTTAAATTCTGTTTGAAGATGGGGCCAAAAAAATCCATTAATGGGAAACCTCTCCAGATCTCTTTCCCCAAAATAAATAATAATTAAAGTCCCACTGGATGAAATTTACCTTGAAATGTTGTTTAAGTCCCAGAAGGCTCTCAAAGGCAAACAGAAGGTAAAGTCCTCCCAACATGCTCAGACACTTGAAAACAGCGTCCTGATGTTCAATGTGCTGACTGAAGATGGCCTAAGATCACAAATAATATACATCTGTAGCACTTGAATTATTACAGAATAATTATATACTTTCTTGAAATTATGCTTAATTTTGTATTTTGCTTCTTACATGGGGAAGGAGGTGCAGGAGGGCATCTCCGCATAAAGTTTCCACTGCCATGCCAGCCATCGGGCAGAGGAATATTTGAAGGATGGAAGGTTGAAGCATGGGCGCCAGTCCCAGGGCAACCAGGGAAGGCAAACTGATAACAAAGAGTGCCAAGAAGGCCCATCCTAGTGCTGAGATACAATGACTTTGTTTAACCTGCTCTATCATGAATCAAACACAAAATTGATTCTGATATCACACTTGACAGAAACCATGTACACACACACCTCTCAGGAAACCCTCGCTGGTTTTGCTTCCCTGTGACTGCTCCTCTGTGTGCCGCAGACACACTCCACTATCAATCTGGTACAGGAGGGCAGGACGCAGGAAGGTGAAATGGGCAGGAGTGATATGGGACTCTTGGCCTAACCCGAAGTTCCACAGGAGCTGGGTAACATTTAGACACTGCAATAAGGGAATAAGAAATATGAGATGAGAGTCAGATTCAACATTACTACACGGCGCTCTGAAATACTCGATTATGATTGGCCATTCAAAGCTTCCGCTACTTCCAAGTCTCTCGTATCACACCACAGACTCGCTTTCTCTTGTTTTCTACAAACATGACTGATGCCATGTTCTGTATCAGTTATCAGCCGTAGTGAAAATGGCCTCAGAGGACTTTAAGTTTTAATATTACTGTAACGTTGCAGTGGTCATGTCACTTTTGTGCATTGTAATGGACGGATTATTTCCTTTTTGAGCATTTTACGATAATACACAGGCAGAATTACACTGATTTATTTCGCTGTAATAAGGCCTGACTTTACTGTATTACTACAAAAGTTGAAGTAAAAAGTTAAAATTTTGGTATACTATATCATAATCGTGATTAAAAAGTCAAAATTATTACATAAAAAGTCATTATACAGCAAAATTTTTCATGTCATAATTATGACTTTTTATCTTATAATTTTGAATTTTGTCATAATTTTTATTTCATGATTTCAAACTTGTCAGTTGTTTTTCTCATAATTTTGACTGTCACAATTCCAGATACTTTTGTCATATTTCTGACTCAATTTTGATGTTTTAAAGCATTACTTTTTTGGTTTTTTTTATGTCATAATTTTTACTTTTAGATTATAATAATATAATAATTTCTACCATTTTAACTCATAATTTTGATTTTATCTCATAACTGTGCTGTGTAATAATTATGGGTTTTTAGTCCATAATTATGACATTTTAACCCATAATTTTGATGTTTTATATTACTTTTGACTTTTTATGTTACAATTATGACTATTATCTCATAATAATAACTTTTTCTCATAATTTTTACTTTTTGAATTATAACTAGATTTTTTTTTATATAATTTTGACTTTTTATCTCGTAATTACGGCTTAGTGTCTCATAATTTCAAAGAAATAGGCTTCCATACTTACATAGGCCTATGTGTTTACATATTGCATATAGTGTGATGTAGATGCTAATCCACAGTTGGGCATGTTTGTGTGCTGGTAGTCCAAAAAGGCTTCTTGAGTAGTTTAACCTGCATAATCTGATCAGCCAGCATCACCAGAAGATTCAAGATGGTCAACCAGCTTTGCAAGCTTTTTCCAGAGTTTTGAAGATATACAGCATTATATCATATTCTGGCCCACCATCTAGACCACCATTAAACCAGCAATAACCAGCTTAAATCAGTCCTATTAGCAAAGACCTCTTACGTGATTATTTCTCTCCAAAATTGTTTGTGTACTTCACACAGGACAGGAACAATGAATTGAATTTTACTGTCTGCACACCTCAAGATATCAACAGACCTTTGGTCATGTGATAGTGACGAGAATTCAGTGGTAGACTTTGTCCATTTGTAACACTCTAACAGGAAGTTTAGGAGTAAATACGCACATTCCCATGAAGGTGTTTCTCTGTCGGATGGACTGACAGTGGTGACACTTTCTTCCAGTTCGTGTCTTAGACCAGGGTGTGGAAAATAGTCTGAATGACCCCATTCTGCATGAGATCCTCTATGCACTGATTTAATGTGAGGTCTAGGATGGAATAATTTAATGGATTAGTCATTGGAATGAGCATAAAACTATATCTGAATTATATAATCAATAACCAGATCAAATACAGGGAAATTCAACTCTGGTTTTGTGGGAATAATAAAAGAAACATTTTAAATACCTAACTTTATAGTCAATAACCACAGTAAGTGTAAAGAAGATTGTAAATTGAAAGTGTAGAGAAGATTACAATAATGCTTTAGCCATATTAACTTTCTTTGAGTGGAGGTGAGTTTGTAGTCCTTTGAGGATGATGATGGTCTTCATGTGAGTGGGAATGGGATTGGGGTTGAGAAGAATGCTTCACTCCATCATGTCGGATCTCCAGGACACTGACCTCCCCCAGACCTAAACTGCCTAGCAACTTCTACAGACTCTTATAGGTCAAAGGGGTCCCCATACTGAAGAAACAGGCGTTGCAAGTAGTAGCCCTTGGGAGAAGATCAAATCTGACTGTTTTACCAACAGGCCCACACATGTCAGTGCCTTTATGATAGTGCTTTGGTGTCATAAACTTAGTCTGCAATCGTAACTCCAATCCATGAATTTCAACATACGTACTGAAACCACAACTCTAACCTAGCTAAATTTGAGTGATTGCATCAGTCATTGTTAATTAGATTTTTTGCACTCAGAGTAACCCTCAAGCAAAAGCACTTGATCTCTTAATGGTTTGAAAAATCCCTCAAGGAATGTGGTAGATCTACTTTACCAGACATGTAGGGACGAGTAAATCTCAATAGTCACTGTCGATTCTCAAAGACAAGCAACAAAAAAAAATCATTGCTCACTTAAACGTTATGATTTGACAGAATCATCCAAATGTACCTGCTCTTCAAAAGCTTCCTCTAAGTCAGGGGTGTCAAACTCAGTTCCTGGAGGGCCGCAGCCCTCAGGTGTGTTTAATTAGGGTTGCATCTAAACTCTGCAGGGCTCCGGCCCTCCAGGAACTGAGTTTGACACCCCTGCTCTCCTGGGTAGATTTGACTTGTGTGCTTTCATTTGACTTTCTGAGCTTGTCGACCTGGACATGTGTTGCCAGGACAATTATGGCTGGTCTCATCACAGAAATCATGCAGTGGTAGAGCAGAAGACAGAAGCTCAGAGTCGTCCTTAGGGAAAATACCAATAAATATTAATTATTTTAGCATGTGGGCCTCAGCAATCAATATAACACAATTTTAATTAAACAAGCATAATTCAATAGGCATTTCTAAATCAATCCATATTACAATTGATAAAAATAAATTACAATCCATACTGTAAAAATCATGAGTGAGGGCTCTATAATATCTCACGTTCCTTCTAGATGAAATGAGGTTTAAGAGAGACAAAACTGAGACTTTTACTCAAGTTTCTTGCTTCTCAGATTACTCCTCTGAGAAAATAATCCTAATACTCTCATATGTGTCTGCTACAGTTTAGAAGAAATCTCTACAAATATCCCAAGATAATAAACATCTGCATTCAAAAGCAGGTGTATAGCAGCGTATTGCATTGTATTTCAGAAACGTAAGAAACATTCAGAGCTATGAAAGAGCAACATTTGATCAATATATAGTAATACAAACTTTAGATAAAGACTCTTAAATCAAAAGCACGTAGCCAACAGAAAGCACATTGCATAGTCAAGCAAAGTATTTAAAGACTCCAAAATGCCATCTTAAAGAATTTATGCTTTAACTCTGATCAACTCTTTTCCAAACTGTCTGGGTCTGTCCCATGATTTTTGCAGTCTCTTAATCCCGTTACATGATCTCCAGTATCCTCTCAATATCCTAGTGTTTAAGTATGAGGCATGGCGCATTGTTTTATGAAGAGGAGGTTAATGTTTCACCAGCAGCCTATAGCAGATCACACGACGGGAAGGCATTGATCATCTTGGTTTACCTCATGACTATGTGATATGAATTCAACACATTCTCACTCTCATCCTGTCAAATACATTGAAGTATAGGCCCGCTGCAGCCCTACTTTGACATGTCCGAGTAACTTTCATGCATCAGTTCATATTGCATGTAGAGATTATAGATAGATAGTCATTTTTAAATAATTCCTGCATAGGACAAATATATATACGCTCTTAGATTAGTATGCATGTAATATAAGAGTAAATCAGGCACAATTGCTCCTCCACGCACACTGTGTCCTGTAGGCGCAGCAGCAGATTCAGACTTCATCCGCTCGGCTCAGGAAGAGAAATCAGCCATCTCTCAGATCACTGCAAATATCACAGGCTCTAAATCCAGAAATCACATTGAGCCTGGGAGGAACACCGCGATCTACGGGAACAGGTATTACAGTCCTGCTGAGTGATTTTCAAAGCTTTATTTATGTCGACTTGTAAAATTACCAGATAGTAGCACAATCTGGAGGCAAATACAGTGACGAAACATGAACACAACAAGACGTTATTTGATCAAAACAGTATTTAAATGACATTTACAAGGGTTTTAGTAGTGGCTAGAATTTGTAATGTGACATTTAAGGACGTGTGGTGTAATGTTAGACCAAAGCTGCTCTTTCGGCGTGTGTCAGCTAGTTGGATTTCATGCTAGTTAGCCACGCTAGCTCCTTAGCATCAACGCATACAATTTAAATGTAATTTTACTGTGAGTTTTAAAAGACTAGTTCTTTTTATACGCAAAAACACGAACGCAGTAAGGAAGGCCCGTGGTTGTGATGATTATGTTGGTTGGTTTTGTAGAGAACTGTTAGCGAGCTGGCTAATGCTAAGCGCCTACTCGCTCAAACACATCAGCAGACGTGTGTTGCAGGCTGGCAGAAGGTTTTTTTTTTTTTTTTTTTTTTTTTTTTTTTACATCGCCAGGAGGTTTAATAGCTGTGCAGATGTTTGCAGCTGCCCTGTCCTGTCTGGTTCATTACTGTGTGTATGTATTTTGGCAGAAGTACAGTTAGTCTGTCTGAATCCATATTCATGGCTGTCTGTAATGTTCAGCTGTTATTTATGATCAATATGCATCTTGTTTAAATGGCTGCATCTGTACATTTAACAATAACCCTTAACATTATCCAATTGTATATGCTGAGAGACAGAATTGTCATATGTATAGACATTTTTGATGCAGGCACACACACATATATATATATATGTGTGTGTGTGTAGAGAGAGAGCGATGAATATCAAGCTAAACGGCATATCACCATTTTGCACCATCAAAACAGCTGATATGTCTCATACTTCAATTTAGGGGTTTGTCAGACCTGTCTTCCAATACATGGTCCAAAATTTCAGGCAGTTTACACTTATTTAATGGAACAAAACACTTAACACTGGTAAATGTGTGCCAGTGTTGCTGTGCACTCCCAAATGTGCTCTTGGTGATCTTGCATCCGTGCCACTAAACCAGATCTTTACTGAATAAAAGCAAGGAACGCCATTGCTATAAGGGGGGTTGAGGGGAGAATGTGCTAAACCACCCACACTCTCCCCCACCGTCTGCTTAGACAAGCTAAAATTAGGTCACCACCAGCCTACTGGGACACAACACCACCCCTTCCAGAACTGTTATGAATCTGAAAAGATGCTGTGTCTACATAATGCAGCCCCTTTTTTTGCTTTGAATTTGTTTTACCAAATTAAGAGAATTGATCTGTGTCCTAACCCCAGCATTATGCTTCTTGTTTAATGACTTATCAGATTCCAAAGGAAAAATTTAGTGCTCCTGGATAAAAGTGCTTTACATCACACATGTCTAATCCTTGCTGACTACATCTGCTTTGTTTCAGTAGGCTGTGGGAAAGAGACGGGCGTCTAAATCAGGTTGGCACACGCCAACCTAAAAACACAAGTTATTGTGAAAAATCATCGCTGTAGTGCTAGGGTGTAATAGATCATTACCAGGGTGTTTTATTGTGTTTGCTAGGGTGTTCTAGGTGGATACTTACTACCAGCCCAGCCTCAAGCCTCTATGATGATTTGGTCCCTATATATGGCTCATTGTAAGTCTATGGGATGTTTTTGGCCTGCCAAGAAAACACTGATTGGATGAGCCACATTTGAGTCATGGTTTTTTAATTGCTCTCGAAGCTCTGCCTACTGATGGCCACCCAAATATATATTGCAAAAATGTATTTCATTACACGTCATACCATCCAGCCCTGTGATTGCGTGTGCATGTGTAGCTTCCACCCATACGTCATCAGTCTCTTGAATGAGTCGGCTCCTAATTCGATTGTGATGCATCAAGTCATTAATGGTTTTGGATTTCCACTCGAGAGACAAAGTGGGAGGAAAAAGCATCCGTAAGCTTAAATGTTCACAGTATACAAAGCATCTTGAAATGGAAATGGACTAATTGACAGTAAATACGCCAAAGTTGTCTGAAGATTCCAGGAAATGTTTCAAACAGGCTTTTTAAATCTTAATTAAATTGCTTTGAAATAAATAGCAGTCTATTGATTGCATCATAATGGATGTCTTGTTTTCTCTTTCTTAAGAGGGATGTTCAGTCTTGCATCGTAAGGAAGAACGCCTTGCCCACCTGACACATGAGGATGACTCATTGTACAGGGATCATGAGGGCTGCGCTTTCGTGAGGTATGAATGTACATTTCTTTTGAATGTTTCACACAATATAAAAAAATGTAATCCTTTAATGCTACTGTGTGTTATATAATCACTCGGATCATGCATATTTAATCAGAAAGGCATTTTAGTACGGTTTACATCTTTTGTGCTCTGTGGTACTAAAAGGTCTGCTTTCTGTAATTGTGTATGGGTGTTAATAACTTATTTCCGCCATAAAATCCAGTCCACTTTGGATCTTATTCTGGCTATGAACTGTTCTTATTTCTAATCTAGGAATGGGTTTATCCTAAATAGCTGGTACTAAAATAGTAAATTGTTTTGTAAAACAATAGTAAAACAATTAATCGCATTCAAAATATAAGTTTATGTTTTAGTTCTTCAAACGATTAATCGCATCTAAGTTTTTGTTTACGTAATATATGTGTATACTGTGTATATTTATTATGTATATATAAAAGCAAACACATGCATGTATATATTTAAGAAAAATATGTTGTTTATATATTATTTATATATAATATAAAATATAAGGATATGAATATAATTGTATAAACGTAAATATTTTCAAAATATATACTGTATGTGTGTGTATTTATATATACATAATAAATATACACAGCACACATGTAAACAAAACCTTTTGTTTTGGATGGATTAATCACGATTAATCGTTTGACAGCACTATTATGTTTACATACTATATGTGTGTACTGTGTTTATGTATTATGTATATATAAATACACGTATATATTAAGGAAAATGTTAAATTCATATATAATATTTTATTTTATTTTATATATTTATATGGGTATTGCGCATATATATATATAAAATATGTGTGTAATACCCATATAAATATATATACATAAAATATTTTTTTAAATATATACATATGTGTGCGTATTTATATATACATAATAAATATAGACAGTACACACACACATAGTATGTAAACATAAACTTTTATTTTGAATGCAATTGTTTTGCAGCCCTACTAAAAACATGCAAATATATTCAAAATATAGTGCAACAGTCTCTTTAAAAGGAAATGATTGTCAGAAATGTGTGTAGAGTTTATGTAGTGATTATTGTGAATATCTACTTCCATTCTGTTTACTTGCTACAGAGTGCCAAGTGATACAGTCACAAGCAATCATGGTGTATTTAATGTTAAATATACAGCTAAATGGAAGCTGATTTTGTTGCAATAACATTTCATTATAGAAAAATAGAAACCGACTGACAAAATGTCTTGATGCTTGTCACAGCTGGTTAGTATAATAAAATATATAACACCTATAATAAAAACGATTATAGGTGATGTTTTTTGTTACTTGTCGGTTTGATTGTGTCACACCTGCTTTTGGACACTAACTGATTAATGTTCACCTTCCATTTTGCAGTTTCTCAAAATGAAGTCAGAAAAGAGGTGGAAGTTCTATCGTTGCATTGTTAATCTTAATGCAATGTCTAGGTCACTCAAAATGGTTTCCCATTATGCTGGGTTACTAAGTGGGGCGACACACTTCACAGTGGACCAATATTTTTTTGACGGCACATTAGTAATCTCATACCAGCATACACACAGACATTGCATTTTTCACTTGAGAGAGCTGTGTAGACCTAGTGACTCTACAAAGAACAAAAAGAAGGTCACCTTTGTACAGGAAATGCGATCACATTATGTCTGTATTGTAGCAGGACATGTGCCTCCATGTTCAGCTCAAAATGCCATGTTCATTAAACCTCTATCAGTTTACTTTTAGTGCATCTAAGGAGTTTTTTTTATATTTAATCTGAAACCTACATTTTAAAGCAAAAACCACAAAGGAACTCAGATAATACATTGGTTAAAATCTTTTTGAGGCCTGCTTTCACAGTTCTTCTGTTCTTGTGCTGCTTTTAGTGTTCCGTTAAAAATGGCCAACAGGCTATAAGTTTTTAGTTTCATTCTGTTGTACTTCCAGTTCTCCTCATGCATCTCTGTCTCAGAGGCAATTGGCTGCAGCTGAGTGTACCGACTCAGTTCTCACAACACTCTCTTCCTGCCTACTTCATTTCAGATATCAAAGGATTCTGGTAATGTGCCATGGGGTACGACGTCACCAGGTTCCAAGGAGAGGTGGACGAGGATCTGTTATGTCCCATCTGCAGCGGGGTGCTGGAGGAGCCAGTGCAGGTCGATATTTATTTTCATTCAACCACAACATCCTTCCTAGAACACCTTGAGAAAGTGACAGAGACGACACTGAGTTTGCGGTTATTAGATATCATTGCTCCAAGATCATTGTGTGAATGTGTTTGACAAGGGTCCAAAATGATCATTTTGTAAAAATGGTTAGGAAATTGAGGAAATGTACATGCTCTTTTATTTTTTTTTTTGTATTTATTTTTTTTTTACACACACACAATGTTCAATTAATACATTTAATTAAAAATTATAAAACTATTATTACAGTTATTATTTAAATTATTATTATTATTATTATTATTAGAGTATTTCAGTAATATTAATGAAATAATACAATTATTATTATTGTTATTATTATTTCTTAAAACCAATGATAATAGTAACAAAAGAATATAACAACAATACTTTTATTATTCAATTAGTTATTTTAGTAATTAATAAAAAATATTAGAATTGTTTATCATCATTATTAAATCAGTTATTTGATTAATTATTAATAAAAACTGTATTATTAATAATAACATTAATAATAGTAAAATGACAACAATATTAATAATAATAATTATTATTATTGGTAAAGTTATTTTATTAATTTTCTTATATAAATTACTACCTTTGCCAGTGGATTTATATTGCTGTTTTTTTTTTTTTTTTTTTTTTTTTTTTTTTAAACATCAAAACAATTACACAGTGCAAAATGTCTGAAAAATGCACTTCAGCAAGAAAAGTCAGTAGGTACTGAGTTCAGGTTACACGCTGATCAATCTGTCTGTTCTCTCAGGCCCCGCATTGTGAGCATGCTTTCTGTAATGCCTGCATCACACAGTGGTTTGCACAGCAGCAGATCTGCCCTGTGGACCGCACCGTGGTGACTCTTGCCCATCTTCGACCTGTTCCCCGAATCATGCGTAACATGCTTTCCAAGCTGCAGATCTCCTGTGATAACGCCGGCTTCGGCTGCACGGCCACCCTTCGGCTCGACCAGCTGCAGTCACATCTCAAGGACTGCGAGCACAACCCTAAACGACCCGTCACGTGTGAAGAAGGCTGCGGGTATCTACCATATTTTTCTAGTTCTCACTTAACCCACTCGTGTGCTGTATGGATGTGTTTGACTGTAGTTCCATGGTTCTCTGCTTTCTCAGCGACTTTTTCAGCTCTGCATCACACTGTTTTTTTTTTTTAATGCAAGAATGTTTGTTTGACATTTTAATCACATTTGCTTCTTTACTCTGCAGGCTAGAAATGCCCAAAGATGAGATGCCCAATCACAACTGTATTAAGCACCTACGCAGCGTGGTGCAGCAACAGCAGACCAAGATTGCAGACCTAGAGAAGACTGCAGCTGAGCACAAGCACCAACTTGCAGAACAGGTCAGACCTGTGTGTTTTATGTTTTATCATGAGGCTGCGTAAATGTCACTGTCGTGATGTCATGTGAATTTATTTGAATTTAACATCTTGGATTCTCTGCTCTGATCAGCACACACCACACTGTTTTTAATATTCTCATGATTTCTGTTATTCAGAAACGTGACATCCAGCTCCTGAAAGCTTACATGCGAGCGATACGAAGCGCTAACCCTAACTTACAGAACCTGGAGGAAAGCATAGAGTACAATGAGATCCTAGAGTGAGTGAAATGTTCTTCTCATATATCTTTATGAATTCAAGACTGTTTAATGGTTTAAAATGTTTGTAATTAATATTTATATATATATATATATATATATATGACACACACACATTACCATTCACAAATTTTTTTTTTTTTTTTATAGTTTTGAAAGTACAGTAAAAACAGTAATATTGTGAAATATTATTACATGTATAATTATAATGTTGAAAACAGTTTTGCTGCTTAATATTTTTGTGGAAATCTTGATACTTTTTCAGATATTTTTGATGACTAGAAAGTTCAAAAAGAACAACATTTGAAATAGAAATCTTTAAAAGTCTCTTTTGTCACTTTTTATCAATTTAATACATCCTTGCCAGATAAAAGTTTTTATTTTTTTATTTTTTTTTAATCATACTGACACCAAACTTTTGAATGCCAAAGTTATAAATATACATTTGTACATATACCTACAATATATATATATATATATATATATATATATATACATACATACATACATACATACATACATACAGTCATGGCAAAAAATATCGGCACCCTTGGTAAATATGATCAAAGAAGGCTGTGAAGATTAATCTGCATTGTTAATCCTTTTGATCTTTTATTTAAAAAATTCACAAAAATCTAACCTTTCATTGGATAATAAGAATTTAAAATGGGGGGAAATATCATTATGAAATAAATGTTTTTCTCTAATACACATTGGACACAATTATTGGTACCCCTAGAAATTCTTATGACTAAAATATCTCTGAAGTATATTCCCATTCATATTCACAATTCTGAGAACTCCAGGGTGATTATGAACATGAGTGGCTAAAGACTCCCCAAGGACCACAGCTGGAGAATTGCAGAAAATAGTTGAGTCTCAGGATCAGAAAACCTTAAAAAAAAAAAATTGTCAAACAGCTGCTACATCACCACATGTTGTTTGGGAGGGTTTCAAGAAAAATTCTCCTAGCTCATCCAAAAACAAACTCCAGCATATTCAGTTATCAGACACGACTGGAACTTCAAATGGGACTGGCTTCTATGGTCAGATGAAACTAAAAAATTGGCTTTTTAGCAGCAAACACTCAAGATGGGTTTGGTGAACACAAGGGATAAAAAGTACCCCATGTGTACAATGAAATATACTGCTATATTTTTGATGTTGTGGGCCTATATTTCTGCTGGAGGTCCTGGACATCTTGTTTAGACACATGGCATCATGGATTCTATCGAATACCAACAGATAAAAAATCAATAAGTGATTGACTCTGTTAGAAATCTTATAATGGGCCATGTTTGGATCTTCCAACCGGACAATAATCCAAACACAAACCTCAAAAACAACACAAAAATGGGTCACTGAGCACAAAACCAAGCTTCTGCTATGGCCATTCCAGCCCTCTGACCTGAACCCTATAGAAAATGAGTGGGGTGAACTGAAGAGAAGAAGCACCAACATGGAGCTGGGAATCTAAAGGGTCTGGAGTGATTCTGGATGAAGGAATGGTCTCTGATCTCTTGTCAGGTGTTCTCTAACCTGTCAGGCATTATAGGAGAAAATGTAGAGCTGTTTAACTGGCAAATGGAGGTTTCAAAAAGTATTGAATAAAGGGTGCCATTATTTGTGGCCAATGTGTATTAGAGAAAAACATTTATTTCATAATGATATTTCCCCCCATTTTAAATTCTTATTATCCAATGAAAGGTTAGTTCACAGTAATTTTCACAGCCTGCTTTGATCATATTTACCAAGGGTGTCGATATTTTTAGCCATGATTGTGTGTGTGTATATGTATATATATGTATGTGTGGTATATATATATATATATATATATATATATATATATATATATATATATATATATATATATATATTATTTGTGAAAATAATAAGGCTAAGGCCATAGCCAAAGTTATTTGTATTGTGTTGTGGATAAAATGTAAGTCTACTATGTAAACAACAAGTATGTAAATTACTCATGAATATTGATAAGTTACTGTTGAGTAAGTAAATAATGCTGATTCCATAATTGCTAATGTGATGACTCTCAAACTAACCACTCTCTTTTGGCCACAGGTGGGTGAACTCTCTCCAGCCCGCTCGCGTGACCCGCTGGGGAGGAATGATCTCCACACCCGATGCCGTCCTCCAGGCCGTCATCAAACGATCGCTCATAGACAGTGGATGCCCGTTGTCGATCGTTAATGACCTCATCGAGAACGCCCACGAGCGTAACTGGCCCCAAGGCTTGGCCACGCTGGAGACACGGCAGATGAACCGCCGATATTACGAAAACTATGTGGCCAAGCGCATTCCGGGTAAGCAGGCCGTGGTGGTGATGGCCTGTGAGAACCAGCACATGGGTGAAGATATGATTCTGGAGCCGGGGTTGGTTATGATCTTCGCTCATGGCGTTGAGGAGATCTTATAGTCTGTACATAGGTGGGTGCCAATGATGAAAAGCAGAAAGGGGTTTACAGAGACTGAATTGATTCCCCCCTCTAAAAAAAATTCTGTTCATCCCACTAAAAATATCAAGACCTCTTCGGCAGTCGTTACCTCAAATTTTAAGGAAGGACACGGGCAGAGAAAGCTCTCCGCTAGTGGACCTCCAGCATTCCCTATTCTCTTTGCCTTAAATGGACATTTTTCAAAAAGTGGACCCTAATGACAAAAACCAACTTGAAACACTATCAGGGACGATGGTACACGTATGTTTTAACATTAACATTGAAATCAAAAGGATTTGAAGTGATGTCTAATTTCCCCTTTAACATTTGTTTCCCTCTTGAGAGCAAATATGTCTCTCACAGCTTAAGACAAGTTAAGATTCTTGTAAATACAGATGATAAAGAGATATAGACATATGCTATCTGTTCTTGTTCTAATAGAGTAGTGGACATTTTTGCTGTCTTCATCTCAAGTTTGCTATTTAGAGTAGAGTGTTTTAACTACCATGGATCTCAGTCTTTCTCTTTTTTTTTTCTCAATAGAGCTATGATTAAAGTATGCTAGATAAAGAACTCTGCTCGGTGTTTGCACTGTGTGTTAATTGGAAAAACAAGATGTCATGAATCTCGTTTTGTGAAGATGTTTGTTTTTCTTGAGTGGAAAGAGTGATGGAGAGGATATATATGACAGAAATCAACAGCTGATTTGATACCTTTTATTCCACTCTTTAATTTCCAATTAAATTTTCTTCCAAAATAAGATTTTTTATTTTTTTTATATTTTCTACTGTCATCACTGGCTATTACACTATTATAAATCAGAACCAGATTTTTCTTCTTTAAGACTTCAAAGTTTTTTGTCTAGTAGTTTCACCATATGCAAACCCATAAATGATGGATGAAAAGCTTATGAATCAAAATTAAGTATAAAAACATTGTGAAAAATGACCAACTTATCGCTGATGTAAATCATGATGTCTGTGGAATCTCCTGCAGATACTCAACCATATCTGGACCTTTTTACTGTGGTTTACATCAGAACTGTTTTTATCCATCATTTGCCACAGCACCTCTTGATGAATTTCAAATAATAAAGAGAGATGGAATAATTGAATGTTTGTGTATATTGTGCAATTGACTCCTGGATAAGTGGATAAGAATTTATGCATATTTTACGTACCTTCGTTGTACATAGTTGATTTAAGAACCAGTTTAATTTGTGTTGTACGATAGTTGTCTCTGCAACCAAAGTGTTTTATTGTGTTGTATGCACATCATGCTTGCTTTTTTTGTTGTTCTTGTCATTGCGCGGACACCGAAAATGTAAGTTCAGCGATTCTGAAATATATCTTCAGAGCAATTGTGTGTCATCTGCTTCAGTGTTACATAGACCTGAATGCTCATTGCGTTGTTTACAGTAGCTTTTTTGCAAATGTTGTTCAATGAGCTGAAAACTAAGGACCGAGAATGTTTTACTCTGCAATATTCAGCCAGGTCTGTGTGAATTAGGGAGAAATGTCTGTGAACTTTGCCTTATCACACTTCATTCGATGCTTCACTGCACAATCGCTGTGTAACGTGTCGCATGGTTTCTCTGCACATCGTCTCACAATCGCACCCTGAAGTTGGAGAGATTAAACATGACCCAGTGTTTCACTTCTTGGTTCTGATGGATCTGATCACCTTCCGTATCATTCATAAAAATAAAAGTTCACATTTTTGCATTCGATTCATCATCTGTTACTGGACACGCAAGACTTTCTTGACTCTCAGGTTTGATCATCTGATAACAGGGATGAAACGTTCAAAGAGCTCATGTTTCTCGCTGCAGCATTGTCCGTGGATGTGGCATTCTTCTGTTTGTTTGTTTTTGTCTTTTATTTTTGCTTTTGTGCTGTGGGTTACTGACAGAATATGAATAAATATCAATGATTTTGCAATACGACACCAGAGTCTTTGTCTTTATTATTAACATGGTAGCAGGAATATCTTGTTGGTTGTGTTGTTTACATCAGCTGTTTTAAAAAAGATGCAATGCAATGCAAACCAGAATAGAGAGCTTACTTCCTCGTGTTTTTGCTGTTTTTCCTCTCTTCTACCACAGAATGTCACTAAAGTGCAATTTAACTGTAAGTCCAAAGAGTTTTAAAATATTTCTGTTGCCATTTGCCATCATGTTGAGGTGAATTGACTGTTATTATTGCTATTTGGTGACTGTAGTCACTTCTATCTGCTGATCTCTGTTCAGTGTTTTGAGGCCAAACAGCATACATATTCATGCATGCAGGAATAATCTTCTTCTTGTTGTTGGTATTCTCTTTGACCGGCCTGTAGCCACTAATGCAGCAAGTCATTTTAATCCAGCCCATTATAGTACCAGTGAGGATCGGAATGTCACATTGTTTTTCCAGCAGCTCTCATTACCAGCTTCTGCTCCACACGAAACACGATAACTGCTCACTCTTTTGGTAATAATATTCTTTTATGGTTTTGTGTATTGCATGTACAGTATGTACAGTCAGGTCCAGAAGTATTCGGACACTGACAGAGTTTCTGTGCTTTTGCCTTTATACACCACTACAGTGGATTTGAAATAAAACAATCAAGACGTGATTAAAGTGCAGACTTTTAGCTTTATTTTAAGAGGTTCTACAAAAATGACATTTACTATTTAGGATTTACAACCATTTTAGGCAAAGTACCTCCATTTTCAGGGGCTCAATAGTATTTGGACAAAGTGACAATTGTAAATATTAGCACAATTTTAATACTTGGATGAAAATCCTTTGCAGTCAATGACTGCCTGTAGTCTGGAGCCCATGGACATTACAAAATTCTGAGTTTCCTCCCTGGAGATGCTTTGCCAAGTCTTAACTGCTGCCACCGGTAACACTTTACAATAAGGTGTCATTTGTTAACATTAGTTAATGTATTAACTAACATGAACAAACAATGATTAGTACATTTATTACTAAATTTATTCATCTTTGTTAACGTTAGTTAATAAAAATACAGTCGTTCATTGCTAGTTCATGTTAGTTCATAGTGCATTAACTAATGTTAACAAACACAACTTGAGATTTTAATAATGCATTAGTAAATGCTGAAATTAACATTAACTAAGATTAATAAATGCTGTGTAAATACTGGTAATTCTTAGTTCATGTTAACTGATGTTGTTAACTAATGAACCTTATTGTAAAGTGTTACCCTGCCACCTTGAGTTGCTGATTGTTTGTGGGTCTTTCAGCCTTCAGTAACTGAAAAGTATGCTCTATAGGATTGAGATCAGGTGACTGACTTGGCCTTTGAAGAATATTCCATTTCTTTTTTTCTTTAAAAAAAGTCTTAAGTGAGCCCATTCCATTGGCAGGCATGCATGCCCATGTTTGACAGCTGATGTGGTGTGCTTTGGATCGTGAGCTGTTCCTTTCGTTCACCATACTTTTCTCTTACCATCAGTTTGGTAAAAGTTAATCTTGGTTTCATCAGTCCAAAGAATCTTATTCCAGAACATGGGAGGCTTTTTAGATGTTTTCTGGCAAAGTCTAATCTTGCTTTCCTGTTCTTGAATGTTACCAGTGGTTTGCACCTTGTTGTAAACCCTCTGTATTTACATTCATGAAAGCGTCTCTTGATTGTAGATTTTGACAATGATGTGCCTTCTCCAGAGTATTCCTGATTTCTGTTGATGTTATGAAGGGGTTTTTCTTCACCAAGGAAAGGATTCTGTGATCATCCACTTTGATTGTCTTCCGTGGTCTTCCAGGCCTTTTGATGTTGTTGAGCTCACCCATGCTTTCTTTCTTCTTAAGAATGTAGCCAGCCATTGATCTGGCCACACCTAAGGTGTTTGCGTTCTCTCATAGATTTATGTTGTTTTTTCAGCTTAATGATGGCCTCCTTCACTTTCATCACTATCTCCTTGGACTTTATATTGGTAGGACCGTTCAAACAGCTTCCAAATGCCATTTTGATACCTCATATCAGCTCCGAATATTTTATCAGCTTAATTTGTCTTGAAGTAACGAGGGAATGGACAGCACCTGGGGTGCGTTTCCCAAAAGCATCGTTAGCTAATTATGTTAGTTAGTTCCACTGAACTCTATTGGTAACAATGAAACTTGCGACCATAGTTCCTTTTGGGAAACCCTGATCAATTAACCTCTTCTTAGTCAACTGTTCAAATACTATTGAGCCCCTGAAAATGGAGGTACTTTGCTTAAAATGGCTGTAACTCCTAAATGGTAGGCTAAATGTCATATTTTTGTGGAAGCTGTAAAATAAAGTTAAAAGTCTACACTTCAGTTTCATCTTGATTGTTTTATTTCAAATCCATTGTAGTGGTGTATAAAGCCAAAGCACAAAATCTGACTCAGTGTCCGAATACTTCCAGATCTGACTGTATATCTATCCATACATCCATTCACTCATCATTCTATCTATCTATCTGTCCGTCCGTCCGTCTGTCCATCCATTTATCCATCCATCCATCTATTTATCCAGTTAAACAGTTTTGTTTCATGTCTCCCTAATAAAGGAAATGGTCCTTAATCCCTTTCAAAAAGTAAGGATTTGATTGGAGCTTTTACAATCTGGTACCACAAATTCCTGTATCAGTTAATCAGTCATTTGGCAATCAAATATATTGCAGTTTAATTATGTGATAACTTAAAGCAATTGAACAATCTAAAAGTACAGATATAAATACAATCACTCAGATGCCAAACATCATACTGAAAATGATGGTATTTGTTGATGACACTTTTAATGGTTTAAATGTCACACCACCCTGTTGATTGTCCATGTGTAATTAAAAAAAATAATATAATAGCCTAAGTGCATATACTATCTATCTATCTATCTATCTATCTATCTATCTATCTATCTATCTATCTATCTATCTATCACTAGAGTTAGTGTGCTCGATGAGAAGCAGTTTACACACACACACAGAGCATCTGATCAAAGTGCATCGCTCAGCTCAGACACATGAGTGCGGGCGGTGCTGTGACTATGGGAGTGTCACTCACAGATAGGCGTGTTCACTTCATTGCCAGTTCTCCACCGGACAAACACAGCTAAACGCTTTCTCACAGACGAAGCTGGTTCTGCCTCTGTCGCCACTTATTTATTAATTTTCTAAACACTGAAGCAGTTTTCGAAGTGCATCTGACACTGCCGATTTTGCTCTTGGCGTCTGTTTTAAAGATAAGACAGAATCCCTAACCGGGTGCTGCAGACCTCAAGATATTAAGGTAACGCCAACGCTTATTTATTTTTGTGGTAAAATGAGTGAGTTTTAGAGAAGTGACGACTGTTGAAACAGTAACAGTGATTTTGTACTGTGTCGCATGTAGTTTTTATGCATGACTTCTTACGGTAGAGACACATAAGGTTGCGTCTCAATACCTCTGTCTGTCCGAAAAGCGTGTTCGAACGTTTGAATCGATGCCCAGAATGCTGTCAAGTTAACGATGGGAATCGTTAGGAATTTAATGATTCTAAATTCGATTCGTCTTGACGAGTTCGGTTCCATAACGGTTCCATTTAGAATTCCTTTCTTTTAGTACTTTGACGAAGAAATGTATTTTTAAAGACCCTTATTTACTTTATTACTACCCTCAACAGTTGTTAGGAAATGATAAGATGCACAGAACAAATGTACAGAAGTAAATTTAATACAATTTTATTGCGAAAGTTATTGTTTACATAGACTTTTAATGGCTTTTCACAGACTTTTACAGAGGCAGCACAAATGCAGTCCGATAACTGGTTCTAAATATTAAATACAAATACTAAACCAACAAAATGTGATAACATATTTCAATTAGTTCTTAATTTTTATAAAATAAATTCAATATGTGTGTCTCAAATTCAGTTGTCATAACAGTCAATAACTCTTGATGTTAACATAACATCATGATGAAATTATTAAGTTGCGGTTCAGTAAATGAGCATTACAATTGCTCCTGATTCGTGAGTGTTTTTGATTTACAAAAAGAATCGGTTCATAAGATTCACTCTTTTGACAGGCAGTCTGCATTTGTCGCGCTGTATGTTTATGATTCATTAAAAAGAACCGGCTCATATGAGTCATTTGTTTGGGAATTGGAATACTGTTTGCTGTTTGTTTCGGACTGTAAATTCAGTAACGTTAGTAGTATTGCGGTTAATAGTAGTGCAAGAAACATCGTCAGAGTTGTTTTTAGCACGCCGCCGTTTCATGACTCGTTGAAAATGATTCGGTTTAGGCATTTTAGTGAGCTAAAGATAGACAGCTCACTAGATTTTGAGACACAAGCTAGCTGTGTGATTCTCAGTCATGTTTTGTAATGCACAGCCCAGTCTATTTTTAATTGTACCGGTTAACTGCATTTTGGTGGTTTTCCTTTTTGTTTCGAAGTTGTTGACTCGGGTTGCTGTCAGATATTTTGTTATTCTCTTTCACTGAACTATTTGCATAGACTGTGGATCCTGAGTCATACTGTTAAGTGCTTGGAAACTTAAAATGCGCTTAAAAAGAAGGTGGTTTTGGAAGTTTTTACTGTTTAAAAGTACAAAGGCTTGGTTCTCCAATGTACTTCACAGAATACCATGCTGGGAATAAAACAGCTTAAGGTGTTTTGCTGGTTTTAGGTGGTTTAGGATGTAGTCTAATATGGGTTAAGGTGATCTCCCAGTCTGACCAGCCAAAAAAGTTCCCCATACCCCTTCATAACCATCAAATCAACCTATTTTAAGATTATTTATTCAGCAGTGTACCATGACACTAAATATGACCTTTTCTGCTTCTTATGTATCAACGTGTTATTTGACACATTTATCTCATCTCTAAATACTTGTTGCATTCTCTGGATTTTTCCCTTGAATTTGTTTATTTTACTGTTATCTCTTCACTAGGTTGCTGACTATCTAAATGCCTGCATTAATCTAGACTGTTTTAGTAATACAGAGTTTATGTAAATATTCTTTTCAACGTCCTTCCATTTACTGTGAACTGATTATGTAATTTAAGTTGTTTCATCACCATAAGAGATTTCAGTTCTTCCAGTTCGACAGGCATCATATTTATAACAGACTGGAAGCATTTTGTCACATAGTTCGGGTCACGACAGATTAAGCAAAGGGTTTTGAAGTGTTCTTTCAGTTCCCCTGCATTTACACCTTTTTGCAAAATTACTTTCAAAGTCAGTCATTCTTGTTTTTCCACTGTCGTGACCAAAACGTATCTGTCTCAGTGCAACATGCTTATATTTTAGTTTGCAGTTTTGTATCTCAGACTCATTTGAAAGCCTATACTAAATTTGTGGATGTCCATAAAGAACCACATTCTCTCCGGAGCTCTTGGCTTAGCTTACCTGATAATGGTAACTCATTCTCTGAGGAATCTCTAGCCTTATGTACTTGGCTAGAAAATCACAGGGTTGGTTTACTGTCTTCCCAGTAATCTCCTGCTTTTATAACTCATGAGCCAAGCAGTGAAAACTGGACTCAGGAATAGCCCATCTTTCCTAAAGCTCAATCATGATCTAACCATGTTTATGCAACAGAAACAGATGGAGGTCTAGGTTTCTGAAAGGAATGTGGGTCAATATTCACTTCACCACAAATTTCCTCGCTTTTAACAGGGGAAATGGTAAGTACTTATTAATCTCTTATAAGTGAGGGAACAAAAACTGGATATTGCTGATCCAAACAACTTGTGTATTCTCATATTTCCATTCAGTGGTCAGTAAAACACCACCATGTTCTTTGGTACAGAGAATGGTACAGATTTATAAGAATATCAGGGCTGCAGGCAAAAAATGATGAGGAAATGAAGCAGCCAAGTCAAATGAAGTCTCACACATGTACTAATAAAACAAGCACATAACAGTATTGGTTCCTAGTTCTTAATGAAGAATCACTTTTCTTTTACAATAACAAAAAGTGATCCATTGTTCAGTCAAGGAGTCATTTAATGAATTAACAACTCAGAATGATTCAGAATGAAGTAAGTGAGTCTGACTCATTCGTGAGTTGCTGTTTCACGAATCTTTCGACTGACACTGTCACTGTTTGTAGTGCTGTGAAACACTGGCACTGCCAAATAAGACTATATATGATGAAATGTCAAATTTTGTAACTTTTTTTAATGTTTGAAGCAAAAAATGCCCATAAATGTTAGTATTGTAATTTTTCAATTGGACTTTAAAGAGGTCATATGATGTGATTTCAAGTTTTCCTTTGTCTTTGGAGTGTTACAAGCTGTTCCTGCATATATAAGATCCGTAAAGTTACAAAGACTAAAGTCTCAAACCTAAAGAAATATTCTTTATAAAAGTTAAGACTCATCCACACCTTCTTAAAACACCTCATTTCAACACGCCCCCACATATTTACATCACTGTGTGGGAAGATTTGCGTAACACCGCCCAAATGTTTACGCAAAGAAAGATGGTGTAACTTTTATTCTCGCTGTAGTATTGTTGACGCCGCCACTGCCATGTTGTGGAGACGCTGTATGTTTCCAAATTTGATAAGGGGTGTAACATTTCCGTCACACGCTTGAGGTGTTCGGCCAATCACAACGCACTGGATAGCTGGCCAGTTAGAGCACGCCTCGCTTCTCAGAGCGATAAGCTTTGTAAAAATCGACGCGTTTCAGAAAGGCGGGGCATAGAGGAGCAACAATAATGTACAGTATGTGGAAAATAATGTGTTTTTTGAACCTTAAACCGCATAAACACATTGTATTACACCAAATACACAAAATAATGTTCTTTTTAGCAACGTCATATGACCCCTTTAATGATGTATATCTTAATTGCTTTTGTCATTTAAAATAAAATAAAATATTTTTGTCTGAGAGATTAATATTTGATTTTAACATAACTTTTTGTACTGAAACCAATCTCTTGTGCACTAAAAATGTCTCGATGTAGATTTTGGTGAGCTTAATAGGTACGTTTACCCTACAAACCTTTATTTCCCTGACAAAGTGCACCAAACCCAGCAGTTGGGTAGAAAAAATAACCCAGCATTAAAAATGACCCAGCAACTTGGTTACAGAAAGTCTACCTGACACCGGGGTAAACATTTTCAAAATAACCCAATAAAATGAACCAACAAGCTGAACCCAGCATATGGGTTAAAAAAAATAAAAATAAACCAGCACCTGGGTAAAAATATTAAAAACAACCCAATAAATTGACCCAACAGGCTGAACACAGCATTTGGGTTAAAAAAAATAACCCAGCATTTTTTAGAGTGTACATATTTTGAATAATAGTGTAATATTATTTAATAATAATAAAAATTATTATTATTTTTTCTTTTTTCTATTATTTTTTTAATGCATTTAAAATTGCAATTTTTATCAGGAATAAAAATCAAATCATAGCCCTGAATGTGTTCATTGTACAGTGAAACCTTGTGGAGATAATAGTTTTCTAGTGGTTGTTTTTATTGTGAAGTGTTTCGGTGTAGTTTAGGCTGCATAAATGTAGTAATTATATGCATAAATGATATAATTTACATGTCCTCAAATTTTTCAGTTGAGTCCGTTTCAGCTGCAGACAGTCTATGATTTCTCATGCCCTCTGATGTACACGGTAATGAAATCTAAATGGCTTCACCCGTGGCTACGACTCTTGTTATTGCTCTGTGTAGGAAGGAGACTAGCGCAACAGTTGCTGCGAGTCTGCTGTCTGTAGTGCTCTCCCCGTGTGGGTGTAAGTACGTTTCTAACATGTGTCTCCTCAAGCGTGTGCCTTTGCACAGACCGCGCAGCAGGCTGGAGGAGGACGGTGTGCACGGCTGCTGTGCAAGCTTAGGCGTGCCTGCGGGTAGTGAGTGACTTTGAAAGGGTTTCCTGCGCACCTCTGAGGCCCCTTTGCTTTTACGAAAAACTCATCCTGCCACAACTTACATAGTCAGTGATGCTTTTTTTCCATTGAAATGCAACTTGTAGAACACAAGAAAGGAGCTGAGGGAGGTGAAGCACAGCAGCTGTTCTCAGATGAGGTGTGACTCGTACTGCTTTACAATTTGCGGCCTGTTTTATGGCGCGTCTTGAACTTTGCCTGCCATTTGTTTTGCAAACTGAGTGTTTAAAGCTAAGTCTTTTTCTAATTTAGTCCACAAAAAATGATCTTGAGCCACTTGGGCAGGGAGGGAATCAATTATTTCCACTTTTCCAGTTGTTGCTTACAGTATATCATGTTTGACATGTATGAGGTGGATATGCATGCTACACCACCCCGAAGAGAACAAAATCATCTGCTTTTGTTGAGGAGAATGATTCACCCTTACATCAGCAGGTGGAATGCAAAGCAGTCTGTTTGAAGGTTGTGTGCACTGAGAAGCATGCGTAGGTGGAGCGGGCCAGCAGGGGAAGACCCGCGACTGCTTTCCGGGTTTCCTCCCTCTCATCTATCTCTCTTTCCCCTCCTCCCTTCCTCATTCTAGTCCTGTCAGTCAACCCTGGCAACAGTCTGAGGCAGCACAGCTGATGGGGAAACTCTTTCCAGAGCCACCAGGATTGGCAATCCTTCTTACTGACCAGATGTACATTGTGTTTCCTTGGAAAAGCTGAAATGATTTGATTTGATTTGATTTGACTTAATCTAATAAAGATCAGCTCATAACCAGCAAAATGAAGATTTTCCAACAGAGTCAGAAGGGGAACCCATGATGGAAAAATTATAATTATATTTTTTGGTTACAACCAATACTGATGTCAGTTATTTATAAAAAGAAAATATAATAATAATTCTACAGCCACTGTGCAGGTTTCTCTTTGTGAGGTTTGGTTAGCAGTGACTGAACTGCAGCTTTACAAGTCAAGTCAAGTCACCTTTATTTATATAGCGCTTTTAACAATACAGATTTTGTCAAAGCACTTAACAGTATCAAATTGGAGGATAGAGTGTCAGTAATGTATAATATTAAGATTAAACACTCAATTTTCAGTTAAAGGCATTTCATTATTGAATTCAGAGATGTCATTGTCTAGCTCAGTTTAGTTTAAATAGTATCTATGAAATCAAATTGACGATAATCGTTAGAAATTAAGTGTCCCCAACTGAGCAAGCCAGAGGCGACAGCGGCAAGGAACCAAAACTCCCTCTGTGACAGAATGGAGAAAAAAACCTTGGGAGAAACCAGGCTCAGTCGGGGGGCCAGTTCTTCTCTGGCCAGGATATTGTTGTTTATTTATTTTTTGACTTATTGTTTTAATTAAATTTTAAATGTATAAATGTATTATATTTCTATTTTTATATCGTTGCAATTTCTAACAATAATAGTATTATGTAGTTAGGTATTTTATTATATTTTTAGTTATTTTGTTTTATTTTTAGTTTTATTGTATTTAAGTCGAGGTCTTCACTGGGGATATGTCCCCGGGGCTCATCCAGGTGTCCGGCCTCCGCCGACGATCAGGGTCGCAGACATCATCTCCCGGCGCCGATCCACCATCTGATCCGGACACGGACTGAGAAACAGAATAATAAAGAAACAGACAAATATTAGCGTAGATGCCATTCTTCTTACGATGTAACGAGTACATCGTGTGTTATGAGGAGTGTTCCCGGTTCCGGTTGATCTAATTAATGCAGCCTAACAATCCTTTAACGGATTTGAATAATAGAAGTGTATTAGTGTGTTATGTGTAAGCCAGGTTAAAGAAATGTGTCTTTAATCTAGATTTAAACTGACAGAGTGTGTCTGCCTCCCGAACAGTGTTAGGTAGATTGTTCCAGAGTTTGGGCGCTAAATAGGAAAAGGATCTGCCGCCCACAGTCGATTTTGATATTCTAGGTATTATCAAATGGCCAGAGTTTTGAGAACGCAGCAGACGTGGAGGACTATAATGTGATAAGAGCTCGCTCAAGTACTGAGGAGCTAAGCCATTCAGGGCTTTATAAGTAATTAACAAGATTCTAAAATCTATCCGATGTTTGATAGGGAGCCAGTGCAGTGTTGACAGAACCAGGCTAATATGGTCATACTTCCTGGTTCTAGTAAGGACTCTAGCTGCTGCATTTTGGACCAACTGTAGTTTATTGATCAAGCGTGCAGAACAACCACCCAGTAAAGCATTACAATAGTCTAACCTGGAGGTCATAAACGCATGAATTAGCATTTCTGCATTTGACGTTGAGAGCATAGGTCGCAATTTAGATATGTTTTTGAGATGGAAAAACGCAGTTTTACAGATACTAGAAACATGGCTTTCAAATGAAAGATTGCTATCAAACAGCACACCTAGGTTCCTAACTGATGATGAAGAATTGACAGAGCAGCCGTCAAGTGTTAGATAGTGTTCTAGGTTATTACATGTGGGGTTTTTAGGTCCGATAATTAACACCTCTGTTTTTTCAGAATTTAGCAGTAAGAAGTTACTCGTCATCCAGTTTTTTATATCGACTATACATTCCGTTAGTTTCTCAATTTGGTGTGTTTCACTGGGCCGTGAAGAAATATAGAGCTGAGTATCATCAGCATAACAGTGAAAGCTAACACCATGTCTCCTGATAATATCTCCCAAGGGTAACATGTAAAGCGTGAAAAGTAACGGCCCTAGTACTGAGCCTTGAGGTACTCCATACTGCACTTGTGATCGATATGATACCTCTTCATTTACTGCTAAGAACTGATGGCGGTCAGATAAGTACGATTTGAACCATGCTAAGGCACTTCCACTAATGCCAACGAAGTTTTCTAGTCTATTCAAAAGAATGTTGTGGTCGATAGTGTCGAACGCAGCGCTAAGATCCAGTAGAACTAATAAAGAGATACAACCATGATCAGATGATAGAAGCAGGTCATTTGTAACTCTAATGAGAGCAGTCTCAGTACTATGATACGGTCTAAATCCTGACTGGAATTCCTCACAGATACCATTTTTCTCTAAGAAGGAATATAATTGTGAGGATACTACCTTTTCTAGTATCTTTGACAGAAAAGGGAGATTTGAGATCGGTCTGTAATTAACTAGATCTTTGGGGTCAAGGTGTGGTTTTTTAATGAGAGGCTTAATAACAGCCAATTTGAAGGTTTTGGGGACATATCCTTTAGATGGAATAGGGTCTAACATACATGTTATTGGTTTAGATGATTTAACAAGTTTATACAGTTCTTCCTCTTTACACACAACTGCCAGTTTGCATGGAGAGGATCTTGAGACTCCAGTAGCTTCAAACACCTGTTTGCTGCTCAGCAGTGGCTTTTTTACAGCTGGTATTACAATACAGTTCATTTGTTTGACAAAAACTTTCCTTAATAAATCTTTATCTGGCCAAGATCTTCTGTGCTCTAAGTCACTCAAAAATCTTTTGACAGTTCAATAATTTCTATTTGATTTTCACGAAATATTGTTTGTTTTGATGCTTTTTCCAAGACATTGCATTGTTTCATACTTTTCATCTTCAGAAAGATCTTTCTTCTTCACCATATTTCATGAGAACTGTGACTTGCTTAATAATGTGGAACAACCTCTTTAAGTAGGGTTTCCATTTACCTAAGAAGAACTGGCAAACTATTGAACAAACCTGTCTGAGATTGATACCAGTTATCTAAAAAGATGTGAAAAACCACACAAACAAAAATCTGACTCTTTATTGTACCAAAATCCTACTGATATGTCACTTGCATAATAATTTGGAACGCAGTGTACATTTACATATATATGTATATGCCACAGCCATATCACCCTGCAGCCCAAGACTGGTTGCCCATTGAAGCTAAGCAGGGTTGAGCCTGTTCAGTACCTGGGAAAACTAGGTTGCTGTTGGAGAGTGAGAGTGTTGTTAGTGAGGCCAGCAGGGGGTGCTCACCCTGTGGTCTGTGTGGGTCCTAACATCCCAGTGTAGTGACGGGGACACTATACTGTCAACAAGCACCGTCTTTCGGATGAGACGTTAAAACCAAGGTCCTGACTCTCTGTGGTCATTAAAAATCCCATGGCACTTCTCGTAAAGAGTAGGGGTGTAACCCCGGTGTCCTGGCCAAATTCCCTCCACTGGCCTTTGTCAATCATGGCCTCTTAATAATCCCCATTCATTGAATTGGTTCTATCACTCTCTCTCCTCTCCACCTGTAGCTAGTGTGTGGTGAGCGCACTGGCGCCGTTGTACTGTGGCTGCCGTCACATCATCTAAGTGGATGCTGCACACTGGTGGTCGTTGAGGAGAGACCCCCCCTCATGATTATAAAGCGCTTTGGGTGTACAGCAATACACAGTAAAGCGCTATATAAATGCCTCCATTCATTCATTCATTCATTCATTCATATATGTGTGTGTGTGTGTGTGCGTGTGTGTGTAAAATTTATAATTTTAAAGTAATTATATATAATTTTGACACAATATCTAAATCATTAAACTGCAACAATAAAAAATATTATAAATACAGTAATAATAATTATTAATATTAATAATCACTCTGGACCCCTCACATCCAGCACACTCCCTCTTTGAACTGTTGCTGTCTGGTCGACGCTACAGAGCTCTGAGCACCAGAACGACCAGACACAGGAACAGCTTCTTCCCTCAGGCAATCCATCTCATGAACACTTGACAATAATAACACACACTATTTATACACTCATACACTTATTTATCTAACACACATACTTAGTCTACATTTCAATTTGCACATAATATACCTGTACATACAAAACTGTCTATTATAATATACCTGTACATACAATTGTCAATTTGTATATTGTTATTCCCTATTTACTTGTTCTATTTTTAATTATTTTTTATTATCTGAGTTTTTGTTCTGTCACTGTCATTCTGTTGCACTGTGGAACCTTCTGTCACGAAAACAAATTCCTTGTATGTGTAAACATACCTGGCAATAAAGCAATATAAATATGTCTATATAATCAATTATTATATTTATGAACTTTTTATTTATATTTATTTATTTATATATATTTATATATTCATTTATATTTATATATATATATATATATATATATATATATATATATATATATATATATATATATATATATATATAGGGAAAACTACAAGGAGAGGTCTTCATTACATCTGCTAAGTTATGAAAGAGCAACCTTTGAGCAATCAGATATTCCTCTGGGGAAGGAAGGGGAAAAAACTTGAATATATAAACTCTTGCAGATACAAAGCAGCAGTTTGACTTGACACAAGGCGACAGCTTGTACAAACAGCGCAAAGCTTTAGAAAGTATTGTTCCTAAAAATAGTTTTAAAAGGCATTGTAAAGGCAAATAATACGTGAACAGCTAATATTAGATCACTAGAACAGGCTTGTAACCTCAGTATTTTTATCTTGCGTGAGAATGTTTATGTTGTGTTCTAAGTCCAGATTTTCTGGTAAAGCGGGTTGGAAATGCAACTTAATAGGTGAGATAGTGGCTGGGTGATTTACTGCTGTAATTGAATTTGTTGGCCTTATGCAACAGTCATTTGCAACATTGCATGTTATTCTTTTAGTAGTTTAGTAGTAGTTTACCTGTAAACAGAGCTTGCAGAGCTAGTTTATACAACATTCTTCAAATTTTAAAAGGAGTGTACATGGAATATTTGAACACTGTCACACTGGAGCACTATTTAAGTGCACTGCCAGCTAACAAGTTACAAATACAGGAAGAGAGAAGCATGCTACAATGCACAATACAGGGGAATATCTCAGCAACATGAAACTAACTACTACAAACACCCACTACTTCCTTAATGTTACTGACATTTCTGTAATTCTGCTGATATTTTTACCTGCATGGTTTAGGATAAGATAAAGATTACCATCTAAAGATAAACATGACTCTCATACACTTGTGGGGGCTGCCAAGTGTAATATTAGAATAGTAGAGCAAACGGTAATATACAAATATATTTATTTTGTGATAAGGAGCAGTTGACTGTACATTATACAGCATGTTATGCTGCTAAATAAAGTAATAAAGGACATCATTTTAAGGACATAAGTTTATTTATATAATATTATTAAATATTGGTTGTCTGGGCATTCATTATAAAAAATGACCTGAGAGCCTTATAATCAGTAATAATATGCAATTGAACCCTCATCTATAATGGAAAAAACTAATTATCCACCTGGGCTAATGGACACATTGCCATGAATGAATGTGCATCTTTATTGTATAAATGACAGGCAGCTGTTTCTGAAAAATGAAAACAATTTATAGTCTAAAAGTGTGATGTTATGGCTTGCATCTTGTTTTTGTGGGTGGTCTCAAAAATGGTGTACTTTGAGCCGAGCCACAAAGAGCTCTTAGCGCTGTGTTTTACTGGACTAAGTGTTTGGTGAAGCAGAGATTTGTCTCCCTCCATAAAACAGAGAGCTATGCATGCAAATAAGTGATGAGGAAGCCCAGAATCAAATTGCCACGCTTCTGTGCTCACCCCAAACAATTAGAGATTCAGAAAGACAGAGACAGACAGCGAGAGAGAGACCAAGACCTGCAGCCAGCAGCAGTTGTAAACTGCAGCAACTGACTGTTAAAACTGGTGTGAAGCAAGACTGTCAGTATCAAATATGACCATGTTTTTTATGAGAAAAAATTTTGGTTTGGGGGGGGGGGGATGTACTTATTTTATCTAATTTATGCAAATTATAATTTATTTTTGTTTTCTTTTGATTTCAGGTCATTATATTAATGATCATGACATTTCTCAATGAGATGTATCCATTTTAATATAAATCTTAGAGCAGAAAAATCTGATTTGAAAATGTGTAGTTTCGTTTCACATGTGACTCAATGGTCGTTGGATTTGAAAACATGCAATTCAGATGATTATTTGCTAGAGAACCTCGACTTTTTCCTTGACTTGATTTAAAAATACATAAGTGTGACATTTAAAACATATGTTTCTTCTGTCATTCTAAAATGATTGATAAGGCTGCAGTGTGTATGTAAAATAGTCTGTCATGCACCGGGTAGCTTCCGCTGTTGACAGAAAAGTATTGCTTCTGTTTTCCCAACTTTCTCTCTCTTTCTCACACACACACACACACACACACCCACATATACATGGAATAGGCCACACAAACAAAGTTCCTAGGCAACGACACTAACCTTTTGAGGGAATTAAGTGAGAACGGTGTGACCCTTTGTTAGCTCACATCACATGAGAGGAGTGGGTGTACGGGCTTCATTCTCGCTGCCTTTTCCGTCGCATCAGAGTTTCTGAGCTCTGTCATTCGAGGAAGAACATAAACTACCTTTAAAGTGGATTGTACCGTTGTTCTCATGATAACAAACTTTCACAAGAGGTTAGGTTATAGTACTCCTCCTATTGTTCAAACTAGAGCTTTGCATATGTTTGTTTGTTGGTTTTAAATATGTGGCTAGTTTTCTGTGTTCACACACACACGCAGAATCACTGTTATGAAACTATTACTTCTGCTACTATTATTAGTTGCTAAAAAATAGATCTCTAGACGTAGACTTGCTTTAAATAGGTGACCCATTTATTCTCCATAAAAGCTGTTTGGCTTGTGTTAAAAAGTTTGAAGACACCTTAATGAATGTGCACAGGAAGAAAAACTTTAGCCTGGGACTAGCATACTGATCTCCCTAGACTGCCTTTTTCCTTAATGAGAGTGCTGATCCATTTTCCATTACAGATGAGACCCAGAAATATGAGGTTTCTATATAATACACACACACAAAGAGATATTGTGTCTCATTTAGCCTCAGGTCCTTGAATCAATGCTATATACTCACTGACAATCTTGTCAGCTGACATTGAATATGTTTTGAATGTTGTGCATAGTTGTACTCTTTATTCTTTCAGCAAATAAAATAGTAATATGTGAAAATCAAACTCATTTCTATCAGCTTTCCACTGGTGTCATACACAGAACGCAAGATGATTCTTTTAATTGGGAACACAACCTTTTTGTTAGTCGTGACCTATGAGCAGAGTTTTCTGCTCGCATGGTTTTGGTTTCTTGAGTATGTCGCAGTGACTTCACTATGTAAATGGATGATTGATGATGTGACATGCTGTTTTACATAGCCAGGCTGGCATACATAAAAGTGTCTAAACCAGTGTTTCTTTTTTAATACATAAATAATAATGCATACATTTTAAATAAATTATAATTTTTAATCAAACAATGAAAGATTTTTAATGTTTTTGAAAGAAATCTCTTATGCTCACCCAGGCTGCATTTGTTTGATAAAAAATACAGTAAAAACAGTAATGTTGTGTAATATTATTCCAATTTAAAATAACTGTTTTCTATTTGAATAGGCCTATATTTTAGAATGTAATTTATTCCTGTGATGCAAAGCTGAATTTTCAGCATCATTACTCCAGTCTTCAGTGTCACATGATCCTTCAAAAATCACTCTAATATGCTGATTTGCTGCTCAAGAAACATCTCTTATTACACAATACTTTTTCATATTTCTTTGGTGAATAGAAAGTTCAAAAGCACAACATTTATTTGAAACTGTGTATATTATTAATATTATGTAGCAACTGTAATGTAATGCTTTCCTGCTAAATAAAAGTATATGTTTCTTTCAAAGAAAATCTTACAGACTCCAAACAATATAAATATATATATTACACACACACACACACACACACACACACACACACACACACACACACACACACACACATACATACACACGTGGTCAGAATTGTTGGTACCCATGGTAAATATGATCGAAGAAGGCTGTGAAAATAAACCTGCATTATTAATCCTTTTGATCTTTTATCTAAAACAAATCACAAAAATCTAACCTTTCATTATAGCATAAGAATTTTGAATTTTAAATGGGGGGAAATATCATTATGAAATAAATGTTCTCTCTCTCTCTCTCTCTCTCTCTCTCTCTCTCTCTCTCTCTCTCTCTCTCTCTCTATATATATATATATATGTGTGTGTGTGTGTGTGTGTGTGTGTGTATATATATATATATATATACACACATACATATATACACACACATATATACATATATAGAGAGAGAGAGAGAGAGAGAAATTTATATATATATACACTCAATATATATATACATATACACATATATTTCTCTATATATATGTATGTGTATGTATGTATATGTGTGTGTGTGTGTATATATATATATATATATATATATATATATATAGAGAGAGAGAGAGAGAGAGAGAGAGAAATTTATATATATATATATATATACATATACACATATTTCTCTATATATATATGTATGTATATGTATATGTATATATGAGAGAGAGAGAGAAATATATGTATGTGTGTGTGTATATATATATATATATATATATATATATATATATATATATATATACATACATACACACACACACACACACACACACACACACACACACACACACACACACACACACACATATATATATATATATATATATATATATATATATATATATATATATATATATATATATATATATACAACAGTAGTGTATATAAATATGCTGTAATTTCAATCTGTGCAGCATCCAGAATTTTTTACATATAACATATATATATCCAGAATGCAGAATTCTTGTATGGTGTGACTGTACAGGACATATGTTTCTGTTCATTCATGAATAGCAAATTATTCAGACACATTTTTAGTTTTTGTTCAGCCTTAAAAAATAGGCCTAAATAACATTTTGGACATTAGAAGGGCAAAAAGTGAACTTGTTACTTTCTTTTATAAAACGGTTCTCCATGTTCATGGACTATTTTATTATCACATAGTTTTAGAGTATTCACACAAAAATGCAACAGTGATTAATTTTGTCTGTCATTGTCAAAGCATTTATGGAATGTGCCACAGGGTGTGCTACGAGAAAGACAACAATGTACATGCTTTGTATTTGTATCATTGTGTTTAGGCCTAAAGCTTTTCTCTCATCGTAAGTATCTTAATGGCATTTGGTCATATTATGGGTTTTCCTTTCGCTTTAAGTGCACGAAAGCATCTTAATTCATAAAAAGAGAAGATGGATATGGCTTTCATCTGTGTGTTTTCCTCTCACCAACCTTTCTTTTTCACTCTTTCAGTGTTATTCAGAGGCTCTGGCGTGATGTCAGACCCAGGCGAGTCGGATGACAGAGAGCTGAGGCCGGTAGACTTCATCCAGCTTCAGCAGTACATTGACTGTAAGTCTGTGTTGCCCACACATCCCTCCCACTCTCACTAAACGCTCGGCCTCGTTACAAACCATGACTCACTTTCAGTACTTAAGTGCGAAATGACACTTTATTCTCAGGGTCGAAAAACATGCCAGTCGTGTGCATCCAAGACATCTGTGAGCCTAGTTTACTTAGTTTTACATGAATGCATTTGCTTAAGTATTTTATACATGGACAACTAGTGTTGGGAAAGACTGACTGATTGACATCATTTAGATTTTGATTATGTCACTAAAATGATGCAGTGAAAGACAAAAAGATAGAATGAAAATTATTTTTCTGGTTACACTTTATTTTAAGGTGTCCTTGTTACTGTGTAATTGTACAATAAAGTACTGACTAATATTAACAACATGTACTTAATATAGGTTTAGGGATAGGAATAGGGTTTGGTTTAAGGTTGCTTGCATGTAATAGAATTATTCAGTATTATTATTCAGTAGTATTCTTAATAATGCACAATGATCATTGTTACTACACTGTAAGAAAGGATTTGATGTAAATAAAACAAATTATTGGAGTACATTTTACAAGAAAATGTTTCTGTTTTTTCTACTTCAAAATTTCATATTTAATACAGAGTGTTAGTTGCCATTTCTTTCTAAATGTTTGTGAAACACCAAGTATTTTTTCAATGTATACAGTACACTGTCATGTCCTTATCATATAGGCTATATTTTAATATTGGATAAAAAATTTAAATCACAAATATGTTGCTTTATGCGACATTATAAGCTTTTAGAATGAAAAACTAGTACTTTTTAAGAAATAAAAGTGTTTCTGTACTTCATTTGATGATGGGTTCAGTTCCCAGACTATATATATATATATATATATATATATATATATATATATATATATATATATATATATATATATATATATACATACATACATACATACATACATACATACATACATACATACATGTGTGTGTGTGTGTGTGTATATATATATATATATATATATATATATATATATATATATATATATATATATATATATATATATATATATATATGTGTAATGTAAATATATATATTATACATACATACACACACACACACATACACACATATATATATATATATATATATATCTTTGACAAATATGCCGATATGTCGATTTGTATAAAAGCACCTGATAAATGCTTGTGTAAATGTAAATAAAATATTCCAGTTGTTTCTTCATGGATATTGATCCATTTCATTCTTTAAAAGGGGTCATATGATGCAATTTCAATTTTTCCTTTCTCTTTGGAGTGTTACAAGCTGTTTGTGCATAGATAAGATCCCTGAAGTTGCAAAGATTAAAGTCTCAAAACCAAAGAGATATTCTTTATAAAAGTTAAGACTCGACCACGCCCCCCTAAAACGGCTCATTCAAACACACCCCCACATGTCTACATCACGGTGTGAGGAGATTTACAAAACACCGCTCAAATGTATACGCAATGAAAGAAGGCGGGACTATTATTCTCGCTGTAGTATTGTTGCTGCTGTCGGCACCATGTCATGGAGACGCTGTGTTTCATTGTGAAAGTGAAACTACTTTGTTTGGGCTTCCAAAAGAGGACACAACTAGAAATCAGTGGTTAAGTTGTATTTACAACACTGTTCCAGAACAGTTCAACCCAAATATTAGAGTGTGTGCAGCGTACGGAGGACTATTTCCTGAACCTGGAAGAGTAGCCTACAATGCTGGCTTGCACAAAGGCTGTTTCTATAAAGTGGGGCAATTCCAACTTTGCAAGGACAGTCTGGCGCTTCTGACTCATAGCCTGTAAGTACGTTTCTGCTACTGACGATTCAAACGCAAGTTTTGAGCGGTGTAGAGTAGTGCTTGTTGTTTGTCGTTTCTCCGATCACAAATGCAGACATGGTAATGTTTACGCGGCGCGATGCAACGACAGTATAAGTCACTATAATCAGTAATTATGTCCCCACTGGATGCAACAAATGCCTCATTTATAAATGGGTTTTATTGTTTTTGTGTCGTCGCGCCGGGACACGACATCACAATACAGTAAGGGGCGTAACATTTTCGTCTCACGCTTGAGGTATTCGGCCAATCGCAACGCACTGGATAGCTGGCCAATCAGAGCACGCCTCGCTTCTCAGAACGATGAGCTTTGTAAAAATCGACGCGTTTCAGAAAGGCGGGGCATAGAGGAGCAACAATAATGTACAGTATGTGGAAGGTTTTTTGAACCTTAAATCGCATAAACACATTGCATTACACCAAATACACAAAATAATGTTCTTTTTAGTAACGTCATATGACCCCTTTAAAAGCACTTCAGATTGAATTGTGCACTAGTAAAGCATATACTATAATATATTTAGGATTTAAATTTTGCATAAAAATAAAAATTACACATTTTATTTGCCATTTAAAATCACTTGTTCAAAATACATAGGGCCATCATAAATCTTTGTCTTGGCTGGGATTTGTAAATTGCTTAATGTCATTCTTACTGAAGATAATAACTGAAAAGTAGTTTGATCAAGATCATGCAGGCATTATTCATAATTGGCCAATCATGGCAAGGTGGGATTTACAGAAAACAGTCAAAGCAACGCAAAACTGCATTCATATAACAAATGAGGGCTGGAGAGGTCACATCAATAGGAAAACAAAGCCAAAACCTGGACAGTTTAGGCAATTCAGAAATCCCAGCCAGGACATGTCCATGAATAAGAGGATATATGGTCACCCTATTTTGAATGGCCGGCAATGGAGAAAGACATTTTTCATTTCCTGTAATTGCAGTATCTGACCAGCAGGGGCTAACAGGGTCATGCAAAGCAGCCAAACCTTGACCCCTTGGTTGCTCCATCCATGTGTCTCATGCATGATTGAGGGATTTTTATACAGTAAGGTTTTGTAAATACTTGCCCTAAGTGTGTACTGAGTTCTTGCTAAGCCTGTTTTTCATGCAGAGATGATGCAGATAGATACAGTTCATTATAAGGTGTGATGTCTGTGGTTCTTTGTGCCAAAATGTCATCTTGTCTTTTTTTTTTCTCTCTCTCTGTTTCTTTGCTTCCTCCCACTCACCCTGTCTATCTCTTTGCAGACTGCAGTCTAAAAGTAAAAGATGTGTTAAAGGAATTCAATGCAGATGGCAGGTTAGCCAAGTACAGACACGGAGAGGTGAGTGAACAGGCTGCCAGGGGCCAACTGTCAGCACTCTGCATTTACAGCATCTTACTCCAATTACCCATGAACAGATCCATCCATCTCTGTAATGTGAATCACTTCACGTCTGGTTAAGCATATCTGAGCTCATCCGCTGGACGATTCATGTAACGTGTACCTGCTTAGTCAGTGAGTGCCGTCTGTACCGATTTTAGCGACATATCCCACACAAAACTTCCTGCCATTACGTGAAACTGTCGTGGGTGGTTGCCAGGTCATTTATTTCTGTGGTTCCTATTCTCTGTGATTTTTAGAGCATTGCTACGCATTTACTAGGGTACTCTGGTGACCTGAGCCAAAACAGCTGATCCCCAAGTAGTTATGATGCAAATCACAGGGATTTTTCAACCTGTTTTATCAGTTTGCAGGCAAAAATTGTCTAAGAGCACGTCTTCAACAAGCTGCATGATTTAACCCTATAAAACCTACTGTATCACGTTTGATATATGAATATCTAAGGCCTCTAAAATGATCAAAACGTTGCTGAAAACCTGTTATACACAGTCGTCTACATGCGTTCTGCATGATATTTGATATTTTGGTCACACTTTATTTAAGGTCTAATTCTCGACATTAACAAACCATTAACTACAACTTTTGCATCAGTAAACTCCTAATTTGCTGCTTATTAATAATTGGTAAGGTAGTTGTTATTGGGTAGGATTAGGGATGTAGAATATGGTCATGAAGAATATGTGCTTTACAAGTACTAATAAAAAGCCAATATGTTATTAATAGGCATGATAATAAGCAACTAGTTAATAATGAGAATTGGTGTTACTGATATCTTATATTTCAGCACAATATTTCATATTTTATTAATAAGTAAAAGGCCTTTTAGTATAATTCTAAAATCATCCACGTCCACGTGATGATTTTTAATAAAATGTAAATAATAACTTTTATATTGTTAGTAATATTTCAGGATCAGCATTTACTGGACTGAAGCAGTTTTGTTTTTGTTTTTTGTTTTTTTGAAAAATCATGTTAAAATGTAAATATAAAAATAATTCAACAGGCTTTTGAAGAATGTTTATTTGTACAGAAATATGTTCATTTGTATCTCAATCATCGTTGTTTTGCATTGCATATGTTTTGCCCTCCCCAGTTGGTATGTATGCATTTTACGTAAGTTATACAGTTATAAAGATCTTATTGGTTTACATCACAAGCTATCAAAATTTTATCACAAAAGCCTGATGTATTAAATATTATGCAAAACATAATATACATATAAAAATGACATGTATATTAAAATCTAAAATGATATATATTAGATTTCAGAAAGGTTTGATAAACTGTTCCATTAAAAAAACATATTTCTGACTACTTTCCTTTACAAAGTTTCCTTTTTACAAAGTTATAATAGTTAAACAACAGGAAGTTCAGTGTAAAATGGAAAGAGATTGCTCTGAAGTCGTGGGATTATAGCTCTTAAAAGATTTGGCATTCAGACATGCTCATGTTGCAAAGATTTAGTCCGTATACCTGATATGTGCACTAGTTTTTCAGCTGACTATGTGCTGACTTGGCTCTCAAACACTGTAAATCAATGTTTCAAGAGTTTTGTTTCAGAAATTTTTGTGTTTGTCTCACTCTAAGCTTCATATTTTGCTTGTGTTGCGTGACTAAAGCAAAATAAACAACAAATTATGTCATGGAAGTCTTATGTATGTCAGTATGGGAGGAGTATCTGACTGTAACATAGCATATATCTCAGTTTTCCTCTTTTTACTCCAGATAGAACAGCAGTATCCTGAGGCCTTTGAAGTTTGAATACAACTTGATAGGCTTTTTTTCCTCTTATTAACTCTTTTAAAAACTAGGACAGGAACAGCAGGCACTGTTAGTAGAACTAGGATTAGGTTTGTAGTGCAGAATCTAATTGGATCTCTGTTACATCCCCATGAGAAGGTTCCAGATAATTTTATGACTTCATTAGTTTCCAATAATGTGTACTTTCTGAATAATCACCAAAATAGATGTTATTAAAAAGCCCAATGATAAATTCCAAAAACTAAGTGTGTTAGTGGTTTGTGTTTGTATGTATTTTGTGTTCCTTGAATGCGTAGCAGCCTTTAATGTACCACACTCATCCTTCATTGTACAAAATGATTTGTCTTCAGTGCATTGATGAGGAAGGTTTCCGCCTCTTCCTGAAGACATATTTGGAGGTGGAGGACTTCCCAACGGATCTATGCCAGCGGCTGTTCAGATCCTTCCAGAACTCCGAGTCAGCAAAATCAGATGAAAACAGTGGGTCATGTATATGCTTATGTATATGTGTACACACAGACAGACATACACTATCATTCAAAAGTTTTTTTTTTAATGGAATTAATACTTAAAAATGACAGTAAATACATTTATAGTGATCCAAGATATGTCAAATAAATGCTGTTGTTTTAAACTTTCTATTCGTGAAAGAATTGTAAAATTAAATATAATGCATTATGCAAAAATATTAAGCATCACAACTGTTTTCAAGCAGCAAGTTTATTGAGCAGCAAGTCAGCATATTAGAATGATTTCTTATTCTGCAAATTCATGTCATCACAGAAATAAATTACATTTTAAAATATATTAAAATAGTTATTTTAAATTGTAATAATATTTCTTTTTTACTGTATTTTTGACCAAATAAATGCAGCTTTGGATAAGAGACTGAATTCAAAAGTATCAAAAAATATTACAGACTCCAAACTTTTGAATGATAGTGTACAAGTATAGGTCCCATGTATAAGCAAATCTGTAAGTGAATTGACAAATTAAGTTATATTACAGGGAATCATATTTATTTATTTACACCCTTTTATCAGTGTTTGATTTAAAGGCACTTTCTGAGTTCAATACAATGTTTGATAAAATGCTATCAAAAAAACCCTCAAAGTCAGGATTTATTATTTTACTCTATCAAATAATTACTAATTTTTAACTCTTTTTTTTTTTTTTTTTTTTTTTTTTAAAGCCATGTTTCAAATAATGAAACTAATGGAACAGAGGATTTCTTGTATTCTGAATATAAGGCTGTCTTTGCTTTCGCTCTTAGGGGAAGTCTTTCTGAAGGATGTGTCCTGTTATTTCTCTCTCCTGGAAGACGGGCAGCCCAGGGACAAACTTGAATGTAAATCTCAATTTTTTTGCCACTTCGAATCTCTATAATGATTGTTGCCATCTTTGCAGTACATCTCCATGTTTTTCCCTTCACAGTTGCCTTCAGGCTCTATGACAGAGATGGCAACGGTGTCCTGGACAGTTCGGTGGGTGGTCTTAGCCTGAAATATAATCTACTTCCAATTTCTCATTATGTAACAAAACTGAATCATCATGCTCAAATAACATCTTTTGGTAATATCTATAACCAGTCATGTTTCTGAAAAACAGGAAGTGGACCGCATTATTGCCCAGATGATGCACGCAGCAGATTATCTCGGTTGGGATGTGTCCGAACTGAGGCCTGTGAGTTGTGTTTTGTTTGTGTGTGTGTGTAATATTTGCCGAGAAGAAGTGAAATGCCTATGTGTTCGACAAGATATTTTCCATCTTAACCACACCTTGCTGAAGAGACATTCCTCCTCCTTTGGCATGAATCAACTTGTCATGGGGCAAAATAAGGAAGGGAAAAAATTAATCTGACAAGGTCATTTGCATAGTGTTGCTCCTTATGATGTAAATGAAGTGATGATTTAGTTACATCATATACAGGTTACAACAGAAACACACTAATATAAAAGCATATACTTTCTCACTGCACAATGTGCTTGTTCTCAGGTGCTGAAGGATATGATGACAGCGATTGACGCAGATAGCAGTGGAACGGTGTCATTACAGGAATGGGTGGAGGGGGGAATGAATAACGTCCCATTACTGGTTTTACTGGGACTGAAGGTAGGAAAACATAAGCATAGATTCTCACAGTTTCAGATGCAATGTCAGAGAGTTGCAATTTTTAGAGTGTACAAGACTGTACCTCAGATTACACTACTCAGAAGCAAAAAGAAACAAAGAGGAAACATTAAAATTTAGTAGATGTATGTATTTATTGTGCTCTGTCCTTCTGAGGACACTCAGGCTTAACCTCAATATAGCATACCAACAAAAGCCTGCTGACTTTGCACTAGTCAAGTCAAGTCACTATTATTTGTATAGGGCTTTTAACAATGCAAATAGTGCAAAATTAACTAGTGCAAGCAACAGTGACACTTCCAAAACATGCTTGCATGCACGCACATACTTATATGCACAACCAAAAGCATATTAGCATTTTGTTTAGTTAATTTAATTTTTTATTTTTAAAATATATTTATTTTATTGTTGTATTTTATTGTCTTATTTTTTTACCTTGGAAAAATTTTACTATCTCTATCTCTATATATATATATATATATATATATATATATATATATATATATATATATATATATATATATATAATATAATTATTTTTTTTAATCATATAAGAATGATTTTACAGGATTAAATTACTTTTTTAAAATATATTAAAATGGAAAACAGTTATTTTAATTTCTAAAAAAAATATATATTTTTTTATTTTATTATTTATTTATTTATTTTTATTTTTATCAGCCCAGAAGGGGCTTTAAAAACAAACAAAAAAACTTACCATTTTTTTTTTTTAAATTATTGTATATACATCAAATCTGTGAGTGAATTGACAGATTTGGTTACATTACTAGGAATCATGCAATTTATTTAAACCCTGGCGCAAGCAATAGTGACTCTTCTAACACATGCTCACATACACGCACATGATTATCTGCACAGCCAAATGCATATAATTATTATTTACATTTTTATTTGTTTAATTTTAATTTTATTGTAGTATTATTTTACATTTTTATTTTTAACAAGCACACATGGATGTGGTGCTCAAGTGTCCACACACTTTTGCCAGTATAGTATAGTGATGGGGGGGACCAGATTAAAAACTTTAAGAATTTGTCAGTGGTAAACTTGAATCAAAATTTTGTGTCTGTGGTGGTTCACAACCAGGAAGAATGTGTACATACCAGCAGTAAGATGCAAATAGACCCTTGCATCTCATTAACACGTCATGCATAAGATCTACTTTACATGACATCTCATTAAAATAAGCATGCATCTGAAGAAGGCATGCGTTCAGAATATCCTGACATGCATTTATTCACACAAGCCACTTGGCAGCTTCAAAATGCAAGCTCAAGCTAGCATCCAGCAAGTAACACTAGAGCAGTAGCTGGCTTCACACTCCTCCGGAGGGGGAACATAAGCTATATAACTCCCAAGACTCTTGTGTCTGTCCATACTGTGCTAGTGCATAACCTGGAGACCAGCCACAGAGATAACAGCAACTTTTTCCATGACTGATTACAGCTACATATAATGAAAACCAAAGTTCAACTTTTAAATGCTAAGCCAATGCCACTTTCATACCAGAAATGTGCATTTAGCTCTAATAAGCATGGTTCACAGTTAAACCACATAGGCAAAGTCAGTGAGGAAGTTACAACTACAAGACATTTGTTGTCACCACCAGCGGTCACGGTCCGTTACAGCAAATGTAGTTTGTGCCGTCACGTAGATTATTTTAATCGCATGAATTTAGTCAGCCTAAACTTTTATATTCCTGTCTTGCATTTGTGAGTCAGAGCTTTGTATCATGGTTATGCTTAACCATGTATCAAAGGCAGGGACTTCCCCGTGTGCCATATCCACCTGCCCAAGTGGCACAAGGGGGCTATGCTGAGCCATCAGGCCCAGTTACAGCATGGCTGTGTGGGCTACAGTTTCTGGCCGCATGAAGTTCCCGCCTGAGTCATCCAAACCAATAATATTCTGAATTATTAATTCTCTGATGTGACTGCGTGAGTCAATGTCCTTAGCTCACCCTAACCACCTTCAGCCAGTCATTGAATTCATAAAGAATAGCCAGTAGGTGTAAGATAAGAAAGCAATGTGAAATAAACAAGAAAACGACACTCTTGTGAGTCACTGAGAGTGGTTCAAAAACACTTTCCACTGATTAGCATTTATTTACGCTTGTGTCGTCATCTGTTTCTGTAATAGATGAGTACATTTCATCTTATTCATTAAAGGTGTTTGTCCAAAACTAAAAATGATGTCGTCATTTATCACCCTAATGTTGTTCCAAACCCGTTTGCTGTTATTTTTTGTGTGAAGCACAGGAGGATAATTTCGGGTGAATCTTCACGCATGTATTTTCCCTGTTACAACAGAGGCCATAGTTTTTTTAAGCTTTAAAAATGGCAAAAAAGACACCAAAAAGTAGTTCAAGTGACTCAGTTGATATATTTTAAGTCTTCTTAAGTCATACATACATGTGTGATGATTCACAGCTAAACTTTCCCTCCAGTAAGCTGCGACTGGTTTACTGATTCAGTGAGTTGAACTTAAGAACCAAAGCTGTGAATGAATGAGCATATTTTTTTAATAGAACCAAATGACTCAGTTCAAAAATCAAACTGATTTGTTCATGAATCACAAATCGTTCATGAATTGTGGTGCAGTCACATTAGTAAGATTTTTTTGTGTAAATAGTCGATCGTATAGCGATATATGAAGCACGGCTCACACAGAGGTCACTTTCAAACCAAAGAGATTTTTGTTTGTCAACGCAGCAAATTTACACGACTAACATGAACCCATTGCAATATCAATGTGGGGAAGTCTTTCATCCTAATGCAAAATTCCCAATCATGTAGGAACAAAATGCCTATTGAAATAACTGGATTTCACCTGTGAATATTCGCTGCCAGACCATACCTTTAATGATTAGTTCATGCTGATTTGAAATGACATTAGAGTGAGTGAATTAATTAAAAATTTTGGATGAACTATCCCTTTAAGACAATGATTTGAACTCATGTTCTTTTGTCATGAGGCTATATTCTGTTTCTTTACCTTTTTTTTTTACTACATGTAACACTCTGATTAGTGGCAGATTAAAGGAGTGTGATTCTTGGCTTCATAGGAACATATATTGAATGACATGTTACATTTTACAGAATCAGATTATCAAGAAAAAAGATGTTTTCTAACATGATGTTTTTCTACTTTCCCAAGATGACCCAAAGAGATGGCCAGCACCTGTGGAGGATGAAACATTTCAACAAGCCTGTGTACTGCAACGTCTGTCAGAATATGCTTCTGGGGCTGCGCAAACAGGGTCTCTGCTGCACCTGTGAGTGGAATTCTGGGTAATTTACAAGAAAGGTTCACAGATTGCTTTGCAAATGTAATCAGTATTTCCAGACTGCCGATGAAATGTTTAATTTTAGCAATTAAGATGCTAAACTTTTCAAGATATATTCCAGAAATCCAGTGTGTTAACATATATTGTGGTTTATCTACCTAGCCATATAGTTATGCATAACCTTGCAAGCCCATATTTTTAGTTCTGATTCAGTTCAGGTGTCACAAACATTTGCTATCATACACAGGCTGCAGATACACAGTCCATGGTCGGTGTGCAAATAAAAACCCGGCTCCATGCACCCGCACATATGTGATGTCAAAGAAAGAGACAGGGGTAAGAACACCTTTATTTATTTATTTTTTATTTTTTTAATTAAATTTAAAACCAATACAGATAAATCCCATCCCAGGATTGCATGACATAATAAATGTAAACAATGTAAAAAGTAATATGAATAAAGCATAAAAAATGCTATTAAATGCTACCTTAAAACAGGTTTTAATACTACCCGTATGTTATATATTATTTATAAAATTGTATTTTAAAAAGTAAAAACCTTTACAGAATAAGAATTAAAGAAAAAAGGAACAAAAATAAATTAAAAGAACATTTTAATAAGTACATCATCTTTAAATAGTCTAAAAATAGGCTACATGTATTTAAAAATATCAGTTTATTTCTTATTGTCCCAGGTTCTGTGATCAGGGTGTCTCACTAAGGACAATTATTCTATTATATATCTTACTTATTGGGCCCAGGGCAGACAGAGCCCACTTTAAGCATTTTCTATAAGCTTTTTTCTTTAGTACTGCCATCAAGTGGACACTGGAAATGTAAATAGCGCATATGCATCTAATTTGTTTGCATGCAGATTCCGGCCCATGACTGGGTGAGTGGAAACTGTGATTCTGGAAAGTGTGACCGGTGTCAGAAGAAGATAAAGAGCTTGCATGGCCTCACTGGGAAACGATGTGTCTGGTGTCACACCATGGTGAGACTGAGACTTTCTGAAAAGCTACAATATACAGTTGCCGAAAATCTTTATTTAATAAAAGATTAATGTGTACTGGACATAGCAGCATTAGGTAAAAAAAAGAAATGCACTTAAGAATCACTGTTGATAAAATATCACAAATGAAGCAGGTCAATTTGTCATTTTCACACTGGTTCATAATTTTTTATTACATGATTTTTACTGTCATATTTTAGAGGCATGATGAGTGTGCAACCCAGGAACCCTTTGAATGTGATTGTGGCCCTTTCAGAGATCATATCTTACCACCGTGGGCCATTTATCCCGTCATCAAGGTAATGCAAATTAAAGCCCGTCTGGAAGACCTACTTAATTCCATGGATTCAAGTCTTAGGATTTGCATCTGTAGTATACAGCAGAATACACTCAAATATATGCTTACATGTACCCTTTTAATAATAATGATTATTTATACATTAGATGTTTATTAGAGGATAAATATAGCCTGCAAAGTTCCATGACTGTGGAAAAGCACAACAATGCCATTTGCTAAACTAAAACAACTTGATTATATGGTTTAAATGGTGAAAAGATTAGAGGTCTGCTTATATAGAAGACAAAAGCACAGATTAATTGGATTAATTAGATCTTCTGTTCTTTGTTTCCTCACATAGGAGAGGCCGAACTGCATAAAGAATGGCTGTGCATTTGCAAGTGATGACAGTGACCACAACACTACACCTGATGGACAGGTACTACAGGTAAGACATCCTGGACAGTCTTTTATGTTTCAGCTTTCCCAGGCAGAGACGAGAGATACTGAATGAAACTAACACACAACTTTCTGTACCCAAACAGATAAACCCAATTCCTGACACTCATCCTCTTTTGGTGTTTGTGAATCCTAAAAGTGGCGGTAAACAGGGGGAGAGGTGAGAACACTTCCTTACATCCATCCATCCATACATCCATCAGTTGTTGTCTAATTGCCTGTGTGTCTTAGATATGACTATTTTAAATCATAATTTTTACTCACAAAATGTGCGTTCTTACAGAGTCCTTCGGAAATTCCAGTACTTGTTGAATCCTCGGCAGGTTTATAACCTTTCCAATGGTGGACCAGCACCAGGGTAAGGATTTCACTACCATTTCAGCATATGTATGTCTTTATTCGTGCCCTGGATCCACTTGTCTGAACTTGCGGACAACAAAACTATTAAACATTGATTAAGATTGAAAAACACATGGTGTATGATCCACATTTTGCATTTCATAGATGTGGATGGTGATATATTGGGTTTAATACTTTGACAGAAGCTTGTAAAAAAAAAAAAAAAGTGGTTGTAATCTATATGATCTTTCATTTCCAAACCAGGTTATGTTTCTTCAGAGATCTGCCGGACTATAGAATATTAGTTTGTGGAGGTGACGGCACAGTTGGCTGGATCCTTGACGCTATAGGTTGGAAACTAAATCAAACATACATTGTGTGATGCTCAAAGCAAAACCAAAGCAGATATGTATGTTTAGCTCTTATTTCACTTTTAACCAAATGTTCTTTTCAATTCCTCATGAAGACAAAGCTAACCTGCCAATGCGCCCCCCGGTGGCTGTGCTTCCTCTTGGCACAGGAAATGACCTTGCACGCTGTCTTCGATGGGGAGGAGGTGGGGGCAAAACCTGAACTTGAAATTTGAACGTGCTTTTATATATATATTTAGTGTTTTTCACTGTTATAATGTTATAGGTTATGATGGTATGGAGCTGGGCCGGATCCTGAAGGACATTGAGGGCAGTGCTGTGGTTCCGATGGATCGCTGGAGCATACAGGTGACCCTGGAGGACAGTCAGGAGAGAGGTGACCCTGTGCCCTACGAAATCATCAACAACTACTTCTCCATTGGAGTGGTATGATACATACAGTACTTCATTCATCTGAGATATGACCTTTAATATATTCACTTTTATGTAGTTTCAATCCTCTCATTTTCTTTCTGTTTCTCTGCCAATATAATATGTTATTTGAAAAACTTTGTTATTTAACTCCTAGTATATTTATCATTCTCACTGTTTTGATTGTTTGTGGAACAGGATGCCTCCATTGCTCACCGCTTCCACACCATGAGGGAGAAACACCCGCAGAAGTTTAACAGCAGGTGGGCATGTTGCATGCTAGGACCCCACTAGAGTCCACAGATCTACTCATCAACATGTATTTCTTTAAAAATAATATAAATATACACAAAATCCATCACCTTATTTTAATATTTATGATTTAAGACAATAACTCAGTCTTGGCTTTTTATAATTATGTGATGCTTGTAAACAGGGTGTATGTCTAATGTTCATTACAATGCACAGCAGGAACAGTGGATTTGATGTAAATTATTTGTAGGAAACATTAAATTAATTTTCATTTATTAATTAAAATTATTTTAGACTTAATGAAAACCATTGTAAATGTAGGTTGTTTGTTTAAATGAAACTGAGTGCTTTTCTAAAAAAAAAAATAAATGAATAAATTTTTGCTGATTATTTCCTGGAATTTAATTTTTGTTTGTGAATTTCATGATTGGAAGGAAATAAAGATAAATTATAACTGTAATAAAGATAATTATCATAACTGTAACAAAATATTACTATTATTATTATCATCATTCATTTTTTATTAAAAATTTATTCAGCATTAAAATTAATTTATAGTAATTTAAAAATTTACATTGTTTCAAAAGATATCTCATTCAAATAAATGCAGTTTTTTATCTTTCTATTCATCAAGAATCCTGCAAAAAAAAAAGTATCAGTTTCCACAAAAGTATAAAGCAGCACAAATGTTTTTAACATTGATAATAAAAATAAGTTTTATTCAGCATATCAGTATGATTTCTGAAGGATCGTGTGACACTGAAGACTGGAGTAATGGCTGCAGAAAATTCAGCTTTGCATCAAAGGAATAAATTACATTTTAAAACATATACAAATAGAAAACAGTTGTTTAAAATTGTAATGATATTTCACAATATTACTGGTTTTGCTGTATTTTTGATCAAATATTTGCAGCCTTGGTGAGCATAAGAGACTTCTCTCAAAAACATTTAAAAATCTTACTGACTGCAAACTTTTAACTATAGGGTATATATGTAATAGTCGTTTTGTTGTTGTTGTTTTTGAAAAGCAGTTTGCCTAACATTCAATTTAATTATCAAAAACATAAATCATAAACACCATCAAGAAAATGATCAGCAATGAGTTTGTGGCTTCGTTTTCATGCATATATACTCTCTTACAGAATGAAGAACAAACTGTGGTATTTTGAATTTGCCACGTCCGAGACGATCTCAGCATCTTGTAAAAAACTCAAGGAGTGTCTCACCATTGAGGTAAGAAAAAACACCTTACAAAAAAGGATCACACTCCCATCTAAGTTCAAAGAGGTTATTGATCATTCCAGCTACCCTTGCTCCTTTTTTCCTTGTGTTGAAAGCCCATCAAAAGGCATCAACTTAAAAGCATGAGCACAGTGAGGGCATTAGAGTGCTAACACCTGTTATTAACCTGCTTCTGGTATTAGTCGTCTGTCAGAGCTCAAGCCAGGAACATTTCAATCGACCAGATCAGGGACATTAATTCAGAATATGAAGCAAATGCAATTCATTACTTAATCTGCTTACGCACATTAGAAGTATTCAGCTAGAAATCATTTTGAATATGAAAAACGTAACAGAACTGACCCCAGAGCCTCTGTCTGGCCTTATCCAGTGTTGCGGGACCCAGTTGGATCTCAGTAATCTTTCTCTGGAGGGCATCGCCGTCCTCAACATTCCCAGCATGCACGGCGGCTCTAACCTGTGGGGTGAAGCCAAAAAAAGTGACAGAGCGGAGCAGGACTTGCCCAAAGTCATAGTAGACCCTGAAGTCTTAAAAGTGAGCCCACAAGGTACGTTTCCTTCAATGCAGGGAGAAACTTTTAATATGAAGATTATCCAAAACACTCAACAGACTGTCTCCAAACAGACATGAGCGACAAACGCGTGGAGCTGGTGGGATTGGAAGGAGCCATTGAGATGGGACAGATATACACAGGGCTGAAGAGCGCAGTCCGACTCGCCAAAACATCTCAGATTACCATCAGGTGAGACAAACGTTACCAGAAAATGTTCTTAAACAAGCTCATACAGGCACAAACAAGTCGTGACATGCTCAGACATGTTCAACTGTCTAGTCTGCATGCATTTGCATACTCATCTGTTTGCTTTTTCAAAAGTAAAATATTTAAATTACATTCCATTAATTCTTTTGTCATTAAATGGGGATGGTCAGTTTATTCTGTAACACTCTGTCAACCACTATTGAGTCTCATAATGTGAATGTGTGCTTAATCAGTCACCCAAGCAATTGCCCGTTATAATTCACTGTGGTTATTTTTGTTTCTAAAAATGTACCTAATTGTTTTATTCAAAAATGCTCACTCATTTATAGGACAAAGAAGCCTTTGCCCATGCAGATTGATGGAGAACCGTGGATGCAGCCACCTTGTACCGTAAGTGTCCACCATACTGCATTTCTAAGCATTTTACTTTGACTCATCCAGGTGGCTCTTTTGAATCTATTTACTAAAATGATTCAGATTTATACACTGATTTGTTTAGTGACCCTTTCTGCTGGTTACACTGTAGTAGTACTAAGCGAAAGTCTTGTTGTGTGTTGTGAGTGAATCATTTGATTCATTCACTCAACTCAACCAAGTCGAGTCTTATTAGACTTGGTCTACAAATCTACTAATAAACTCCATAAACAGTGTTTAGATATCATGAGTCTTGTTTCTAAATAATAAAAAAAACAACAACAACAATTTAATCGCCTAATTTTTAGTGAATAAGGATTTGTTAAAATTTGTGCTGTCAAACAATTAATCGCATCCAAAATAAATGTTTTTGTTTACATAATATATGTATGTGTACTGTTTATTTATTATGTATATACAAATACACACACATTCAGTATATATTTTAAAAATGTTTACGTGTATATACATTTATATATTTATATTATTATATTTTATATATAAATATATTTAATATATAAACAACATTTTTCTTAAATATATACATGCATGTGTTTGTATTTATATATACATAATAAATATACACAGTACACACTCATATATTATGTAAACAAAAACTTTTATTTTGGATGTGATTAATCCCGATTAATCGTTTGACACCACTATAAAAAATACATTCAAAAATTAATTCAACTATAAAATGTCATCCAAGATGTAGATTTTGTTTCATCATCGGAACAGATTTGGAGAAATTTACCATTACTGGTGTGAATGGGTGCCGTCAGAATTAGAGTCCAAACAGCTAATAAAAACAATTCTAAATTTCTCCAAATCTGTTTAAAAACAAACACATTTACATCTTGGATGGCCTGAGGGTAAGTCAGTTTTCATGTACAATTTTTTTTTTTTTTAGTGAACAATTCCTTTTATTTCAGTTTAAACCAATAGAAACATGTCAGCATTAAATGAGATTTAACTTAATATGTTGTTTTATCTGTTTTTTATTCTTCCTCAGATTCACATCACACACAAAAACCAAGCCAGTATGCTGATGGGCCCTCAAGCCAAATCTGGCTTTTTCAACCTGAAATAGAGTTTACCTGCGCTTGAGGATGATTCAGTTCGCTTCGAAACTCTGTGTGCATTAACAAGGACTCTGAAGCTAATGACAGTGTAAAGTGTATGTAAATTTTGCAGCAAATGCTTAATAAGGTTTTAGCTCTTACTCAAATCCTTGTGTGTTTTTAGGAAATTATCCTTACATGAGGTACAAACTCTTCGCTAGACCATCTTAACATCAAATATGCTCTCTTTAAAGAAATGTAGTGCTCTTAAACAGTAGCTCATGCATTTTTGCATGCATTTTTTGCTGTGATACACATATCATATGCACAGGTCATTCCAAGTAAATAGGTTGGATATTTGTTTTAAGGTTATGTAGATATACATAAAAATATGCATCACTCCAAAGCATCCAGTGTATGAATCAAGGTTTGATGCACAGTGACTTTGCTGTATAGGTGGTTTAAATATTAGAGATAGATCTTCGCTTACTCTGCTTTTAGTTATTCCTTTAGATATTTTCTCAGCTACTTTCACTAATTTACTAATCATGAATGTCAGATTACTCCAGGCTAAACAAGTTACCAGTCTGACCTTTACCAGAACAATTACTAGCTTTAGCAAATTAAAATCTGAAGAGCTTTGAGACATCTAATTTATTTGCTGTTAAAATGTAAACACCTAAAATAGTAGGTGTAATATTTAGATAAAATATCGAAGTGAAACCAACAGTATGTTAACTAATTTTATTAGGTTATTTTCATTGTATTAAGAATGTATCGAGTCAGTTGTGTAAAATTGATTTTGCAACATTTCATACATTGACTGCTAACTATGTAAATCTATTGTATTTCCTTCAGGTAACTCAATGGGCAAAATCCTAAAGGTTTTAGATTGCACATTTATGGCACTCTGACAGGCTTTTTAATTTTACGTTACTTCTGAGAATGTAGAGGATCTCTTAATTTTGTGAATTTGTCTGAATAAAAATTTCAATGTTAAATGATGTGCAGTGTATCTCTTTGTTTTGATAAAGGTTTCATAATGTCATAATTTGTCTCAACACTCATAAGGTGTTTACTGCATAAAAGCACTAGAGGGCGCCATCAGTTTGACTAATTTACACGAGCCTGATCAGCCATAAGGTTCAAATGCTAAATTTCATTTTCTCATACCATTTCTAGGTTACTGAAAGCAAGTATTTAGTTAGTTAGTATAGCGTAATTAATTTTTATATTCTTTCTTCCAAACTCGCATGTGATAACTCATGATAACCAAAATATTAGTAATTAATAATACTGTATCAGTATTAAAATGAGATCAATTTTTGACCTAAAATGTTGCCACAGTTGCATCGGTATGTGAGGACAGCGACCTTCTTTATTATGTCTGATTTAATCTCAAGGTTCAGTACTTTTACTAACCATGACATACGCTAACGATGTCTGATTCTGATTCGTGGATGAATTGTTCTTTAGAGTCGAATCTTTTTAAAGAGTCGGTTCACAAAACGACAATGTGGTTTTCGAATGAACAACTCATTAGTGAACCGCTGAATGGTGTGGCTAAAAGTTACTTCCAAACACTAGAAATATTACGAATGTACCTGAAATATGTTTATTCAAGTTTTATCAACTCAAAACCTCTGAGTTGGTATTTTATTTATTGTGCAACAATCCAAAAAAGATAAACTAAATGAAGTTCAATATTGACTAATATTAATGCAAATTATTAGCATCTTATAAATACTACTAGTACTACTACTACTACTACTACTAATAATAATAATAATAATCATTTCAATCGTACATCGTGACGTGTTAAGAATCTCTTTTCGAAACAGTTCTAAAGAACCGATTCGCGGAAATGAGTCAATCTTGCCCTCACTGGTACAAACATAGTATTTGATGACCATGGCAGTCAAACACATAAAACTATAGTACTTTTTGTAAGTAACCATTGATAATAGTGTCTACTAAATAATGCTATGTATAATCCTATAACAGTATTTATTTATAACTGCAAAACAGTTTCAATGCTCTTCAATGTTGGGTCGTGCCAAAACATCGCTTCTGTGCATGACGACCAATCGCATCGCGCCAATCGTGTGGCCTCGCCCCCTTCTCAAGTATTTCCTTCACATGTGCGTTTCTAACGCGCGAGTCTGTCCGCAGATGCTGCTGCTGATGATACTGATCTAGAGCTGGGGATTATTGCACAAATCAGAGTGCTGGCTGCTGGCGAGTGGGTGGCTTTTCACCTACACTCAGTACTTTTCATCTCTCGATCTTCTTTCATAAACTGTTGCTTTCTTATTGAGTGACACGCGGACTATGAAAAATATGACTTTCCGACGCGTAAAGAAGCTGAACTCAAGCGAGCCGGACAGCGGGTCGCTGTGTCACGACAGTGGCGAGATCTACTTTACGTCCTCTAAATCGGACAGCTGTGGGACCGTGGATCGTGGACCCTCAAACTCCACTGAGGTTTATAATTATAAGACCCTCGCTTACTCTGGAGGGACCCTACCGAGGAACTTCAAAAAGGTTAGAGCATTTCATTTGAAACTCGAGATTCAGTTTGCTGTATTTGACTCCTTACAAGTGTCTACATGTACCATGGCGAAATATTAATGAATATTTAGTTGTACATGTGATATTTATCTACTTTTGATTCATTTCTGGAGGAAAAAAAAAAAAAAGGTTTACTCCAGCCTAAGATGATTTACTGGTTTTAGTTAACCAACCCATAATCAAGGTGTTTGGGATGGTTTTAAATGCACTTTTCAGATAATCAGGTTGGGAGACCATCTAAAACCAGGTAAGACAATCAAACCATCTTAGGCTGTTTTTAGAGCAATATTGGTAAGTTATCACTATAGCCAGATGTGGAGTGCACATGCTTATTTAGAAAATCCTGATCCTGAATAATCATATATCATCTTAAACTGGTTTTAGCTGGTCTCACAAAACATGGGAGACCAGCCAAGACCAGCAAACCAGTTTTTTCTTCAGCAAGGTTGAGCTGTAGTTTCCACAGCGTGTTACAGAGTTAAAATTGAACCCACACTTCATCACTCAGATACTAATATCAGCTACTGGCATCAAAGCTTTAGAAGTAATATTACACATGTTTACCTCTTTTATATCTGCCCTCTATGCTTCAACATCTTGAATATATTGTTTGGTGTTGTCTGGTCTTAATTAAGCACAGAAACAACAGTCCTGTGATGAGTTTGCGTTGATTAGAACCAGCAGTTGCATGCAACACTCAATTTTGATTAGTTTGAAGGCATGCAATTTGAGCTCTACCTTTCTTAATAACTTTTACATGCCACCATTATTGGATGTAACTTTATAGGACAGTGTTTCTCAAACCTGGTCTTGGAGTAGCCTTGAACTGGACATTTTGGATGTTTCTCTTATTAACACACCTGATCCATATCATCAGCTCATTGTTTGATGCTCTGAACTGGGTATGAGACATTCCAAATGTGCAGTACTCTAGTACTCCAGGATTAAGAACCACTGTTGTATGGGACTAGTTAAGGTAGCTAGACTCAATTAGGTAGTCAATTAGACTATGATGTCCCTGTTTGTATGGCTCAAGCAGTTGTCACGCTTTGCTTGGCATGTAAAGAATTTCTTGACCTGCGCTCATTCACACCTGTCCATCAATGTGCATCTGTGATCATTAGCATGTGACGGTTCCTCTGAAGAAGCTCATTTGAATGTATATGGGTGAGCAGTCATGAAGAAATTTAGAAGAGGCTACACTTGTTCATTTCTGCATGACTCTGAATCATTATTTTTCATGAAACACAGACGATAATTCATATCATGCCACAAAGTAGAGATTGACGAATTTTCATACAACTCTTACTACTGTTCAGTGGTAAAATATATTATTATTATTATTATTATTATTATTATTATTATTCTATTAACAATAAATAAAACATGTATTTTCATATGAATTATAAACTTTTATTATTAACAGTATTTCAAATTAGTTTTCAATTTACATATCTGAAAATGTTTTACTCTTAATAATAATAATAATAATAATAATAATAATTAATAATGAAAATATTTACATTTCTGAAAATGTTTATTTATTTATTTATTTATTTTTAGATGGATAGATACATAGATAGTATAGACAGTGTCTATTCCAAAGTCTCCCACACTTCCTTCCAAATCCAAAGAGAGGCATTAATCTGCTGGTCAATTCTACAATGTACTCCACTTTGGCAAAAGCGGTTGCTCTCTTGGGATTTGACCGTACAGATGCTTGGTTCTGGCCCTTGGGTTTAGACACACTGAAGTGTGTTTCATGGTCACTCATGATATAAAGTGTTTCCTGGTGTCTTTGGACCACCCACACACAGGTCTAACTCCACCGACTCTGAGTAACTGTAAACAGCTTGTATGTGTCCCTGCTGAATTCTGGTCCCGCTCTTTACAGTCCACCTCCTGTGTGGCCAGCCGAGCCGTTTTATGGATCCTGACCAAGTGTCCGGGGCAGTGAAGCCCCCTCCGGATTGTCTATCTATAACCTTTGTGGTGTGGAACTGAATTTACTGCAGAATTGAAAGATGCTGAGTGACCAGGGGTCAGTGCAGTTGTGTTGTTGACCGTGTAATGAAATGGCTTTTGATATTCAAATAGGTCTGATATGATCTCAGTATTTCCCGGTAACTGTCTGGTGGCAATCAAAATGACATCTATAATCTAGAATGTGTTATAACTCTGATATTTTTAAAGGGATAGCTCACCTGGAAACGACAATCCTTTCATTTATTTACCCTTTATTCTTCTGTCTCAGTGTTTTGTTTTCGTTTGCTTTCGTTTAGTTTTAATTTGAGTTTTAATGTTTTGATTGATTTAGTTTTGTTTTAGTTTTTTGTTTTGTTGTAGTTTCAGTTCTCTGTTTTTGTTTAATGTTTTTATCCATGCATTGAAAGTCAATGATGTCCAATGTTTTGTCATTGAGGGTGAGTAAACGATGACAGAGTTTTCATTTTTAGGTGGACTGTCCCTTTAAGACTGTTGCGGTTTACAAATAGAAGTCTTTTAGGTTGAGGGAAAAATATTTAAATTATTTGAATTAGGACAGAATGACCGCAATTTTTGCCATTTTAAAATCAAACACAATGGCTCCTTGACAGCTGGTTTACTCAAATCTAGTCTGCAACATTTAAATGTTGTATTTTAATTTGCAGAAATTAGTCTTAAACAAAGCTTACTCGCAGTGGAGTACTACACGACAAGATTGGATTGTAGGGCAGGGCAGGTTTATGAACAGCTCTCTGTATCTGGACTCCTACACTTTGCGTGAATGCCGGGCCACAACAGAGTATTGTGCGGCTGAGAGCTTTGCTACCCCATCCAACTAGCCCTGAGGGACCCTCTTAGTTAAATGGAAATAAATGAAGTCATTGAGGGGGACCCTATGACAATTCTCAAAGTGTACGAAAATAAAGAAAGGCAACGTTTTACTAGCTTTGGAGTGTTCGTGCACAAAGTGCACTTTGTGGGAAGCTGAAGTTGCTGGGGTTGAGGTACAGCCCGATTGAATGGGCGTCTGTAAGAGTGGGCGTAATATGAATGAATTCTTATGTCCATTGCACAGTTTGGGTTTGCAACGTTATCAGCCAGAGCATCAGTGCTGTTGGAGCACATGACAGAACTTGTATTCGCCAACCTGGCTGCATCTTTGATCTCCTTGTGATAATTTCAGAGATTCTTACAGTGCTAAGATAAAATAAGATCAGAGAAAACCGCGATAGAAACGGTTAAGTGAAAGCAGCAGGCAGACATGCATTTCAGGTTATATCTGCGACGTCATGCGAGCTGTTAAACAACATGAAATTAACACCTTGCACAGCCTACAGCTCAAACTTTGGGAAAAGACCTGTTGATCAGAGGGGAGTTCTAAGTGCACAAGGGCAGATATTCCAAAGGTCACAAACACTCATTTTTTTCCTCTCTTGTTGTCTTTCTATTTTTCCCTTCATCTCTCTTCATCTTGCTAAACAGAATGGTGGTCTGCAAAAATGGAAGCCCCTTTCACTCGCTCTAGAACCACAAAGGTAAGATTGCCACTGCTTGTTCTCCACCTACACAGATTTGATTGGTGTTTGCATGCATCATTGTTACTTCCTTAAACACTCTATTTATTGCGACAGTTATGAAACGTCAGACCCTAGTCATTCACGCTTTTTCCAAGGTGTCATGGAATAAAAATATCCGCCCTTAAACAACCGCAATTATAGATTTATATAAACTGGCCTTTTTGGAAGACCGAATGATTGCAGTTAGGCCTGAATGAGTCTGTGAATAAAAAGGCAGTGCGATTATGGATCTGCCAGATGGTCAGATACGATCTTTCTTCACTGTATGCATCTCTTTATTGTTTAGTATGCGTATGCATAATTCATGATTGCCTAATGATGTATGAGTGCTTTCAGAAACACAGGATTCTTGTCATGTCATGGTATTCATAATGGACATGTTTGAATCCCAAGATTGCTCAGTTGACTAGACAACTACTATTATCCCAACAGAAGTCATCTCCAGTTCAAAATGCACCTATGTGATAGTCATTCATGCCCTAAGGCCGTTGTTATTGAGAACTGTAAAAACACAGACTGTATAACAGTATGAAACTGAAAGCACACTGAAAACATAGTTTGAAAATTAGCTGTTCAGATGTCACACCCAGAATCTTTTTTACTTTTTTGTTCTTTTTCAAACATTTCCCATTACGCCACACAGACATATCCTCCAAAGCAGCAGCAGTATCATGCGGTTAATTATGCGTTTCCTCTGTGTCTTTCATCATCCATGTTCCTGTAAGCATTGACCATCAGTCAAGGTCACAGATTGAGACAAAACCGTTCAGAACGGCACTTTACTAAGACTGTCTCTGTGCTGCAGCCTTTTTTGTTTGGTTTTTTTTTTTGCTCATATTAACAGAATACCCTCTATTTTGATTTTTCTTTCCAGGAAAACAGTGATCCTGATGAAGAAAGAGGAGGAGGCCTTTGGCTTTGAGATCCAGGTAAGAGAGATTTAAAACTGTCTCTTTGAATTCATTCAAGGTGTTTGAAAGTGGTAAATAATGTACAACCTTTCTAAGGTGACTTAGCTTGTACATGTGGGTGGGCCGCTCAGTAAGACTTTAGATGAAGGATCTATTCATAGTTAAATAGCTGTTATGTTCAGCTGATGACACTGGTGTTTATTTGACCTCATTTTGACAGAAACAAGTATTCGCTAAGGTTTATCCATGTGTAATCCAGTTGTAGTTGTGACGGAATCAGAAATCCCTCTTGATATAAGAACCTGCTTGTTTTCTCTGTAATTTGTTCCTCACAGTGTACACTTTATCAAAGTCCAGTTCCTCAATGTGGAACCGATTATGAACTCTGCATTGGTAATTATTTATCCCGGTTCAAAGCAGTATGTCATTTGTTTTGACATATGTACCAGATAGCTAGTTTATATTTAGTAATGTATAATAGTTCAGATGCAGGATGGAGGACCCCTCCTTTCCTGCTTTGTCCTCTAGTACAGGACATGACATCAAGTTTCTGTCACATGAGAGGCAACATATCAAGAAACGAATTGTTTTCTAGGATGGCGTGCTGTAGACAACATTGTTTTCGGAGTCTCTTAGCAGCAGGGAAACGGTTGGCCGTATCTACTATGTAAATATGTCTGTACTTTGCATCTCCTGAGGCGCTCAGTGTCTCAGAGATTCGCGTAAGCGGTTGGAGTGTGTGGGAAGAGGAAGGAAACGGATGATTCCAAACATTTGAAAATACTTTACAAATGATTCACGTTTCAGAGATGTTTGTAAAGAATTTTTTTTTTTTTTGTTTTTTTTTTTCTAAATGTAGTCTGAGTGTTTATTGGGAGTTCAGGCCATATAATATTGCAATGGGTATTTAACACTATAGAGGTTTTTCTTAAAGGTTCACCCAAAAAGAGTTTCAAAATGTTCTCACCCTCATAATATTTGAAACATATGACGTTTTCTGTCTTTTTAGTTTAATTTTTAATTTTTATTATTATTTTTTTATTTATTTTTTTTTTTAATATGAGAATGTCAGCTGCTATTTTCCATACAATGAAAGTGAATGGCAACTTGCTGTCAAGCAAGATTTTTAATTGAATATCCACTGAAATTGCTGTATGTTCCTCACACAAACTTGACTGAATGAATGGCTTTAGAAGGTTTAAAATATAGCACACAAGTAATATTAACTGCTTTTTGGCAGTTGACAGCCCCAGTTCCCATTCTAAAGAGCAGCGTGATCGTTTTTCAAAACATCTCTTTTTGTGTTCTTCTGAATGATGTAAGTCATTGACGTTTGTAACAACACGAGGGTGAGAAAATGATGACAGAACAGTCATTTTTGAGTATACTATTCCTTTAAGACCGCTTTTATTAAGAGTCACCCAAAGTTTAGTCAGATTCACCTTTTCTATTTGACAGAATGAGGTTTAACAGTATCCTCCGCTCACAAAGCTGTTAACCTCAACAACAGCTTTGGGTTTCTGTATGGGAAGTGAGCAGCAGCATCAGTCATCCTCAAAGCTATAGAAATAAGGCATTCCTACGCATGTTACACTCTCATGAAATTGCCATTCATTGTGAAGGTGAACATCGTGAGAGCATCTTGGAGCCACAGCGTGTTTCTGTGGTGACTGATGAAAACATTGTGTGCCACAGCAAACATTTGGGCTCCACGCACGTCAGGAAACTAACAGCAAAGTCAGATGCTCATTTGAATCTGCACACATTCATGAACCAAAGTACCACTGATACCAAAGGCACCAAAATGCAAATGGCTTTAGTATATCAGCATGTGCGTTTCGACATGAGCTACTGATTACAGTTATAATGGAAACAGAAGCTGATGTTTTGCATATCGACAGTCTCACTAAGTCTCTTCCTGTTCTGTTTTAAACTTCTCTTGCCGTGTAGAGGTGCATGGTGTTTTTAACTCCTAAAATTCATTCTCTGAAATATCTCACACCACTATGATTTGTTATAGCCTCTTTATATCCATAAGTTTACACAGAGATCCAGTTCCTAGTCCTTCAGCTGACCTTAGTTTTTATTTTTTATTTTTATTGCAAAGTGGAGAAACTGCACAGGATTTTACTGGCGTGGCTTACCTTTTGTTGCTACTATTAAAATAACTTTTTTTTTTTTTATACCTAATTTACAATTTAAATGTTACATTATCCATCCATTTTGCAAACTGCTTGTCCTATGTATAGAGTAGCTCATATACTTTGTATTAATTTTCATTATATTAGATTACCCATCATGCATCCATTCAATGCTTATAATATATTACATTATATCATCCATCCATTTTGCAAAGCGCTTGTCCCATGTAAAGTCGCTGATACGATATTATCCATCCATTTAACTTCTATAATATATTCAAAATAAATGTAACTTGCTTTACTTCTGAAAAACATAATATTTTGACTGAACTGAACAATTGAATATCATTTTTATTTGGAAATTGCCAAAGTACAGAAGTAAAATTGGTTTTGACACCAAGTAAACTGACTTTATCTGTTGCTAACTCTCAGAAATGGTGCTAAAATGTAAACTGCTGAATAGCCACACATTTTTGTAAGCCTCAGCCGGATGGTTTGGTGTGGTTTAGTGGTGATGAACTGCATTTACAGTTCAAACATCGAAACAACACCACCAACAACAAAACCCAGGCATTTCAAATGGCCCAGTTTCAGTGTGGCTTGTTTATCAAGGATGTTTGCATGCGAGTAAACCACCTGGAGCCATCCCTCGTGTTCAGCATCCTTTAAGCCATTGAGTCTGTCAGTCAGTCTTTGTGTAGCCGTGCAGGTCAACATTCTAGTCATTGAGCACATTATGGTGTTAATCCACTGTGGAAACACTATCAGACCTGATTTAGCAATGCTACGTCGAACAATAAGCCACAGTTTACAAGAAAATGGCACACCTTACTAGCGTATGACTCATTTTGTTTACTTTAGTATAATCTGATTGCAGATCTACAAATAACGTTACCTTTTGCAGATGAGACCTCTGTTTACAGTCTGTTTTTTTTATTGTGTGTGTCAACAGACATATGGGCTGCATCACCAGAGTGAGAACTCAGTGGAGATGTGCACCTTTGTTTGCAAAATCCACGAAGACAGTCCTGCCCAACTTGCAGGCCTTAGAGTTGGTAAGTGTGCTGACATTAACACCACCCTTTGTTTGCTCAGTAATTCCTGCTCTAAACCGGCATTTGACACAGAGGTTAGAATATTCCGAGTGGTCCGTGGGGTCACAGGGAGTGCGTTACTGCGTTTTAAAGCATAAAGATCAGTTTCCTTCATCTAGCTCTTGAATATCCTGTTTTGTAGTAAAATGAGTCTGTGTGAATAATATTTCAGAAGGTTTGCTTTCTCACTTGGAGATCTCATCAATCTGTCAACACCATGACAGTTGAGTGGCAGCCCTGCTGTTTAAGCAAGAGCAAATATTACAGAGCAGCACCCACATAGACTGTACGTGGATTTTTACTCTTTCAAACTGTAAAACCAGATATTGGCAAGTCACTCTGTGGCTTTTTTGTGGACTGCATATTTATATATAAAGGTTTTTTTTTTGTTTGTTTGTTTTTGTTTTTTCTTCTGAACGTTTTAGCAAGTTCTTACTGTGCTTGACATAAATCTCTTACTTGGTATAAATGAAAAGGAGCTGTTAAATTTTAAGCTTTAAAAATCTAGAAGATAATTTTGAGCCATGGGTTCTATAGGGAATATCTTAAAATAAATTTTGACAAGTTTCTTATGCTCACCAAGGCTGCATTTATTTGACCAAAATACAGTAAAACGTTATAAAATATTACATTTTAAACAATTTTTTTCAATTTAATACAAATTCTTTACTTATACTTTGCTGTTTTCTTTCAAAAACAAAACTTACTGACCACAAACTTTTGAATTTGTATTTTGTATTAGTTTTAGTCCTTGTAGAAACTTGTTAGCAACTTTATTTAGAGTTTAGAGAACAATTTGACAATTAGAACAAATGCTTTTCTAAAAATACATCTGTGTCATTGTCCTATAATGCCCTATTCAGGCTTATATGAATTGTTACCACCTGCAAGATATGTTCTATGCAGAATCTGCATTCTTTTCTATAATTTCAAAAAGAACAAACAGTTCTGCATCTAAAATACCCGTTTGCTCTGTTCTAAGATCAGTTGATCTTCTCCAAAGTCCAAAATATAACAGTTACAACTCCTAGATAAACTGATGTCAGATCAGAGGTAAAGAGGAACTCCTACTCAGAGTTGCTGTGTGTGTGCGTGTTGGTTTCGCTTCCTGCATTCCCTGCATGCTTTGCACTATTGTCGTCTTTGGCCTGTCTCTCAAAAGCACGTGACCTCATCGTTCTTAGACAAGAAAACCCAAAACTCTCCAAAGAGAAAAGGAATTGTTTCATTACATATTGATGTGCACAATCCAGCCCCTCTCCAGCAGATGTGTCCCAAAACACTTTAGTGAAATGTCTTCCCAAAATCCTCCAAGTTGAGTTTTGTAATAAGAGAAAAAGTTATTACATGACATTTGTTCATTCATGGTTAAACCTGTATAACTTGTCTTTAGTGGAACAGAAACGGAGAAGTTTAGCAGAGTGTTCATGCTGCTCTTTTCCATACAATGAAAGTGGATGGTCCATGCATGCCAAGCTCTAAAAAGGTCAAAACAAGCACAATAAATGCAGTCAATGCAATTTGCACATTATATTTCAAGTGTTCAGAAGCCGTTTAATAGGTTTCTGTAAGGAACAGAGTGAAGTTGAATGTGATCACTGAAAATGTTTCCTGTGAACTCTTGTGTATCAGCCACAGTCACCGTTCACTTTCATTGTGTGGAAATGGGATCTCGCAATAAGTGTTTCCTTTTGTGTTCCTCGGAAGAAAATGGGTCAGGTTTTAAAATACAGTAAATGATAAGTTTTGGTGGAACTATCCATTTAAGGCCAAACACAGTACACAAAATGTTGGTTATACAATGTCCAATCAGATCTATTCTCAGTTTAACACTCTTTTTCTTGGATTTGTAGGAGACACGATTGCCAGCGTGAACGACACTTCTGTGGAAGGCTTTCGCCATAAAGAAATCGTCCAGCTCATTAAATCATCAGGCAACAGCATTAGGTATGTAGATACTTGGTGGTCTACCATGTCTGATTTTCTAAATAAGTGAAATTGTCACTCTTTCTTCAAAGTAGAATATATGCTTTAAAAGTTTAAATTTAAAACTAAATTGTTCCAAGTGTACCTGTGGTCTTTTTTGATTAGCATGAAAAATTAGATCTGCTATTACTTGATTGGAACCACACTCTCCTTCCCCCTTTATTTCCTGTTTAATAAAAGATAAAAGGCCAGTGAAAATGAAACTCCATTTATAAAGTGTGGAGACCAGTGATGTGAACCACATGAATGCAAAGAAGTTCATGCCTTCCTTCTCCACGGCTTTTAACCAAATTATTTCCACTTTTAAACATCGGGTTATGCTGTAAATGACAGTTTATAGCAGCCCATTAAAAAGAGGTTCCCGCTTCATATCCATATCACCAATGCCGGTCCTGAAATTATATACATTTGGGGGAAGGGGAGTTTTGTATTACCACTAAGCTCATGTTCAGACGCGTTGGGGTCTTAAATCTGTTTTAAAGAGCTCTTTGACTTTGTTTAATTGGTGTGTTTAATAGATTGAGGCTTTGAAGTGTAATACCGCACAGTATAGAAAGTGACTTTGTCATGCAATGCTGTGTTTTGTTCCTGTGTCTAGGCTCGAAACCGTCTACAGCGACTCTATACGAAAAGCAGAATTGGAAGCCCGACTGCAGTATCTAAAGGTAAGTCACTCGAACCACATGCTCGAATCAAACAGCGTGTCGTCTCGTATACAGAGACGTTTACAAGCGTTGTAAAGTAAGCCCAGCTTTAAAACAGCTGCCTCGGTCTGGCACCGAGCACTAGCGCTGAGCACACCTGTTTCCTCTCACACCCCACCTGTTCCAGTGACAGGCCAGTCTTAATCCTCACATACCACAGTACAGCTGACACAGCGCTGTCCGAAACAAAGCAAGGCACATTTTTACATTCCTTAGGACATTCTCATATGTGAAAGAAGATGCCTAGGCCATAAAGTTTAAATACAACTATAATATGATTTAATTTTGGTTGTCACTTCTGTGGTATTTGAAAGACACTTTTTGGAACAAAGGCGTTTGTCAGGGTCAAAAGAAAACTGATCTAAAAATCAAATAAATATAGATGTCAGACGATGTTAGTCGTTACAGCTACATTCAATTTATTTTTATTCATTTGAAATATTTAAATTACTAAAACTGAAAAAAGCTAAATGGAACTAATTTAAAAAAAAAAACAAAGCACACAACAAAATTTGTGTAACTTAAACTACTAAAATTAAAATGAAAATGGAAAAACTTATTATATAAATAATACAAAAATTTCCCTGGCTCACTGAAAGTTACCTTGGACCACAAAACCAGTCATGAGGGTCATCTGAAAGCTGGATAAATGAGCTTGTCTTAGATGTATGGTTTGTTATGATAGGACAATATTTGGCTGAGATACAACTATTTGAAAATCTGAGGGTGCAAAAAAAATCTAAATATTGAGAAAATTGCCTTTTAAAGTTGTCCAAATGAAGTTCTTAGCAATGCATATTACTAATCAAAAATTAAGTTGATATATTTATGGTAGGAAATTTACAAAATATCTTCATGGAACATGATCTTTACTTAATATCCTAATGATTTTTGGCATAAAAGAAAAATGGATAATTTTGACGAATACAATGTATTGTTGGCTATTGCTACAAATATACCCCAGCGACTTAAGACTGGTTTTGTAGTCCAGGGTCATATATTTAAAAACACTGATAATTTAATAACACTGCTAAATTAAAATTTTTGCAAACATTAATATCCATTTTTCATAATGTACATTATAATGTTGTGATGCCTAAACTTAACTGTGGAATTTAAAACAATTCATTTTAGTTTAATGTTTATTGTCAATTTAACAGTTGTCTGACATAACATTAAAATAATAATCTTCTCTTTGCTATCTGTTTATTGTAAAATAGGTGCATCCCTTTTTATTATGAGATTCAGCAAAATAAATAAAAACAAAAGATACCAGAATAAATACAAAAATTGTTTATTAGAAAAATGACAAAGCAACTTTATTTTTCATCATATTTGGTGAAAATAATTGATTTAAAAAATGGACCCGCACAACAAAGAAGTCTGCAATGACTTCAAATTTGATGGTTTGATGCGAGAAGTAGCAATAGAGAACTGAAAACTGTCTGACCTCACTGACCACACACTTCCCTGTTCTCTATGATGGGAAATGTAAATGAACAGACTAGTCGAATGACGTGAAATGACTCTTACTGTGTCTTTTTGTCTCTCCAGCAAACCTTGCATGAGAAATGGGATGAATACAGATCTCTAATGATGCAGGAGCAGCGACTTGTGCATGGTGAGTTTTTAACACGATAGCGATCTTTACTTCACCAGGCCTTTGAATGAGCTTATTTCAATAACGTATAAAGGTTGGCAGCCTGACATTTACACACTTCTGGATGTATTTGTATCACACAAAACACTTCCTGTTAGCACAATGTTGTGATAGACAACTGAAGAGTGTGGTAAAGGAAGAAAAACATATTAAGAAGCACATGCTAGTTTTTTCCAGTTTGATTAAAGATCAAACTAAATGCCTTAGTATACCAACATAATACTTTATTAGCCTGCAGGATCCCTTAAAGACTTATTTTAAAACGGGAAGTAATTTTCCTTTAAAACATTTCCAGAGGATAATTTAGGTGTTTTCAATCTTACAGGCATCGTCATGAGTGATGTGGCTGTGTACGAGTCTCTGGAGTCAGCTGGTTTATACGGTAGTCTGGGAGCTCCGAGCCCCGCGGCCATGCGTGCGTTACATGGCACCGGGAGCACGAGCAGCAGCATCAGCCATCTTAGTGCCGCCACAACTGAGGACGACCCACTCTACCAAACCTGCATCTTCCAGGGGGAACGTTCCAACAACGCCAGCAACGATGAGCTCGATGCAAACCAAGAGAAGACTCAAAGCGGCCGTCCACGCCTCGTCCGACCTGCCAGCGAGCTCTTCGCTACTACCAAGACCACCCTGATCCGCAGCTCCAGCACACGCAGTTACCTGAGGGGCCCGCCGTCGTCGTCCTTGGTGCCTAATGGAGAGAAACAGCAGTGCGGAGGGTTCAGCACACTGCAGCGCAAACCCAAACAGAAGAGCTTCAGGCGGAGGCTGTTGAAGTACATTCCCGGACTAAACCGACCCCTGGAAGAGGAGGAAAGCAAACTCTGAGAAACAAAAGCAAACTGAGAATTCAAAGACTCCCTTAGCCAAAGACTAAATGTTTAAAATGAGCGAAAAGGAAACCGAAGACCAAAAGTGGACGCCAAGATAAACCAAAGAATCCAGTGATGATAGAACACTGTTTTCATCTTGTTTTCTGAGAAAAATTGAGAGCCTGTTTGGTTAAGTTGGTAGTCATGTTAAGTGTGCCAAAAACATCTGAATACAAAACATTAGCTAAAACTGGTTGGGAATCTTAAATATTAGTTTTAGACTTGAAGTATTCAGATTCGTCTAAAATGCTGAGAGTAGATGTGGATGTCTGTTTGTCGCTGGAATATTGTTTAAAATTCTGTAACATAATATAAGTTAACAAGACCCAAAAATGTGGACCAGTGTGTCTTAATCACTTTGTTCATCTCCTTTAACTAGCTTATTAACATTGTATAACTTTATTTCCTGGTTCACATTTTGCACCTAAATCAAGAAGCAAATGTTTGTACATATTTTGTTCATGTTTAAGTTATTTATTTAATGTTTATTTTCTGTGGTTTTGTTTTTTTCTTTTTGTAATTTTGTTAATTGAAGATGTACAAAATGAAGGATTTTCTATTATTATTTGATCATATTTGAAGATCATATTTGAAAATACTTTGGTCCTGAAGGATATTTAATAAGTGCCTTTTTGGCATGTATGTGTAAATAACTTTTTTACTTTTTTTTTTTTTTTTTTTTTTTTTTTTTTTTTGTGACAATGTAGATTGAAAATAAAAGAATGGTATTTTTCCCTCATAATTTCTCTATTTTTGCTCTTTTCTATGTTCTCAGGTTATTTTCCCTGAAGTCCACTTCACACTAAACTCCCTGCCGTTTGAGCACAAGTGCTCTTGTTGTGCAGATGTCTTTGATTTCTTTCCAAAATATTTTTCTTTGCACTTACGATACCGGCAGCTCATACAAAAGACTACACCCTAATGTGCTTTCCTAACCTCAAAAACAACATCGTCCTATGGGGCAGAGACTGTGTGTATTGTAGTATGAAGGGATTGGTTGCATTCCTCTAATGCTGGACTCTGAGAGACATTCAGTGATGTCAAATTAACTCATTGTAGGGAATGTGCGGATTGCGGTTAGGAATATGCATCGGAATGTGCATCTAAAGAGTGACCCCAGGATTCCAGGCCACAAGCCTTTACTCTCTTCCTTTAGGTCAGAGCTGAACCCTTGCCCTCTGCCTGCACACACAAACACATTCCCCCATGATGCTTTGACAAGACACAAACCGCATCGTCACCCCAGTGTACAGCCTGACCTTCCAGGTCACGAAATACTCCCCCTTTTATTTTCTCTTGCTCTCTTTACGTCGTTTCCCTTTTGTCTGCCTTCACAGCCGGTGCCCGTTACGTCAGAACCTCTTTGGATGGTCGCTGGTGTCAGTACTGCATAGTTCCCTGTGTCTTGATTAGCTATTGCTTTGTCTTTGGTTACGGAGATGGGTGTGTGGGTAACTTGTCAGCTGAAGACGTAATTGGGTTTTTAAGCAGATTTTGAAGGCTGAAGTCGTTTCATGCTATGACGATAGTTTTAAAAAAAGTCTGAATGCATAATTAGTTAGGAGACAAGGGGACCCAAAGCAAAGCCATGAATGGGCCTTTTAATGCTTGGACAAAACAATGGGCTGACAGTGGGTTGTGTGCAATTAACACGGCAGGAGAGATCGGAGCTTGGTAGAGATGGGACACTCAAGTGTGTTAATATGCATATTTATATCTTATGATGTTTGCTAAAGAAAGCATTACTATAATTATTGCTCTTAAGTTGCAGTCACATTAACGGTTATTAGGCAAAATTTCACAGGCGATTGGGGGTTTTGTGTGAGAGTGAAAAAGTTTTTGCAGTTTTGTTCATGTGGAAGTTTACTGTGGTTTGATCTATCTCTAAGTGTTAAACTTAGCATGTAATTGCTTGATTGATTTCTAAAAAGGACTGATACTTAGAATTCACTTTGGCCTAGTAGACATTTTAAATAACTAATATGGAGTATTTGCATCAAAGAAGACACATGAAGCATTTCTGTTAACCAGAATTTTAATGTTAAAGACTTGAGAGGTGACTCATGTTCTTGGGCCACAAAACAACCACTAAACAAACGCAAAAGGACATGCTAAAAACCATTTACAGCACTTTAGCAACCATATAATGTAGCAATGCTGAACCAACCACCCACAATCTAGTATAATGACAGTGAGTTTTGCGTGGGAATTTATTGGGCGTACGCACGTATTTTTGCATAAAATTTGTGTGCAAATGTTTTTATAATTCAGATTCGGGTTTAAAATGATCCTTTGTACTATGGGGTTATATTTCTGCCACAATTCTGAGCACACAATATTATATTTTGAGTGCGCGCGAACTGAGTTTTGTGGAGAAGATGTTCGTCTCGCAAAGAAGAAAGTACTTTGAGCGCACGAAAATCAATTTTGCATTTAAAATAAATTTTTGGATGTGTGCAGACCTTCTCTTTTGCGCGTGCAACGTTTCACTAGCTTGCTCCCCTGATGCTCGTCCTCAGTGCTTTCTAAATGCCGACGGCTCGCTTGCTCAACACAACCCAGCGTTACAATATGCCATAATTCCAGCCAATCAGAGACAAGGCTGCTAAATTCTGATTGGCTGCTTTGACAACCAATCACAACATTCCCTGCATTACCGACAACAGCGGAAGAGGAAAAATACAGTGCGTGCATAATTATTATGCAAGTTGATATTCTGATCATACTTTTTCCAAGCACAGTTTACCAATTCGAAACAACATCAATCTTAATAACTACTATTAATCTTGTATTTAATCATTTATATATAATTGTCCATGAAGGCTGGAAGTGAAAAACGCCTTATATTCAGGTGTGCATAATTATTAAGCAGGTTTTCTTTTACAGATAAAATGAGCCAAAAAAGAGGTTTAACTCAGACTGAAAGTCAAAAATTATTAAATGCCCATGAAAAATATTCAAAACTAATGCAATACTAGAAATTGCAAAGTTAAGACATGACCATTGGACAGCAAAATGCTCAGTGGGTCAGCAGGGTCAGACAAAAACATGTGGAGAAGAAATAAATGCATGTTAAAACTGCAAAAGAATTAGGAATTAAGGTGAAGAATTAGGTGTGAAATCACCAGGAACCATTTAGTCTCCAGCGCCACCATTTTCCAAAACTGCAACCTACCTGGAGTCTCCATAAGTACAAGGTATCAGGTTCTCAGAGACTTAGGATAAGAAAAGAATCCTAAAACAAATGACCCCTACTTAATAAGAATCACATAATGAAGTGTAGTAAAATACTTAAAGACTGATATATATATATTTTTTTATTTATATATATAGGCTTTATAGACAGAGTTGAGAGTGACTCTTGACCACATCCTCTTGTACCACTGTTTGAAGAATTTATCTACCAGAATCTGGCAGTAAGTTTTGGGAGTTCATTTTTAGTTCATCTCGAGATTTTATCTGTAAAAGAAAACCTGCTTAATAATTATGCACACCTGAATATAAGGCTTTTTTTCACTTCCAGCCTTCATGAACTAATATAAATCAGTTATAAATTATTAAATACAAGATTAATCGTAATTATTAAGATTCATGTCGTTTCGAATTGGTAAATTGTGCTTGGAAAAAGTATGATCAGAATATCAACTTGCATAATAATTTTGCACGCACTGTATTTTTCCTCTTCCGCTGTTGTCGGTAATGCAGGGAATGTTGTGATTGGTTGTCAAAGCAGCCAATCAGAATTTAGCAGCCTTGTCTCTGATTGGCTGGAATTATGGCATATTGTAACGCTGGGTTGTGTTGAGCAAGCGAGCCGTCTGCATTTAGAGAGCACTGAGGACGAGCATCAGGGGAGCACGCTAGTGAAACGTTGCACACGCAAAAGAGGTCTGCACACATCCAAAAACTTATTTTAAATGCAAAATTGATTTTTCAAAGTACTTTCTTCTTTGCGAGACGAACATTCTCTCAACAAAACTCAGTTCGCGCGCGTGAAAAATGCACTTTTGCGCACTCAAAATATAATCTTTCGCGCTCAGAATTGTGGCAGAAATATAACCCCATATTTATTCAAAACACATTTAGAAATCAACTTGATGTAACTTACGAAAACAAGCCTGAGAGAGACCGATTAAGTTGTGCGGAAACGTAAGTCTGTGCACATAAATAGGCAATTTATATGTCAATAATATATGAAGCCACATATCTTCAGAAATCTATTTTACACTACAGAGCGGTGTTTGTAGAGTTTGTGGTTGCTAACATGGGAAACGGAGTCAGTATACAGTACCAAACGTCATCTTGGCTTAGGCCTGCACCGACAGCAAAAACAACATATATTTGACTTAACAAGGTGAACGTTTTGGAGAAAATCAGTTCGGTTCATGCACAACGGCTTTTGTCCCCAGACGTTACAACTGACATGCAAAGCTCAAGAGACTGCGCCAATGAAGATATTCCTCTTTTCTGAGCTCTGACTGCATGACTGCATCCTTAATTCTGTGTTTCCAAGCCTCACACAAAACAGTCTGTGTCTATGTGCATGTTTTTCATTAGAGTTTGTTATATAATAACTTGAGGAAGAAGAAGAGGCCGGAATGAGTCGAGCTTCCTCTATGCATTATATTATTCTGGTGAAACTAACTTGCATTTGTATGTCACTGGAGTATTATTAAATAGTTTCAACTTAAACCACATAATATATAACCTTTACATAAATTAAGAAGGTTTTGCTGTTGACAGACTTATCTGGGAAAAGAACACAACTATTGGCCCTGATATTTAAAGCATAAAACTGCTATTAAAAATAAGAAATGGAACAAAACCTGTTGGCCAACATCAATATGTATGCAGCCATGTTTTGCCATTACTATTTTGTTGTCTTAGCAACTTATTCTCACTTTTGTGAGTTTTAATTTAACTGGTTACTTTTTCACTGTCTGCAACAGATCTTGGTGCTTCTGCTAGCTTTTTCAAACCCATCTTATGAGAGTCAATCTTAAATGTGTATAGGTGAAACTGACCCTTGATCAGTTTGAGATGTTAGTTTAGTGTCAGTTATGACAGGAAGTGAATGAGGTGTGGGTGTCTTGTTGAAGGCTATTTTAGAGCTTCTTGGTCGAGTCTAAGTGTCCTAAGAGTGTAGGCTGCAGATTTTTGTGCAACAACGTCCCTCCAAACCACTAATCACATGTATGACATCAGAACCGGTCCATCTACATAGTAAAAAAATATGATTACTGATATATACAGTATTACTTATACTGATATTACTGATTAAATGTATCTTGGAATAACATAAATTCTTTTTAATAGTTACTGTATATTTACAATTTATATATATATATATATATATATGTGTGTGTGTGTGTGTGTGTGTGTGTATAGTCAGTGTTTTACAAATAATGTTAAATATTAATAGAGACACAGCAACAATCATAAAATCTCTTTGCTGTCAGTATGTGCAAAAGAATAGCCAAAGTGTATATTGGTGCATGTTGCTAAGGAAGTTGAATGGACTGATGTATGTGGCATCTTGGCAGAGGCGGACAGTAGTGAAGTATTTTTTACTTTACTCAAGTAAATTTAAAAAGTATCTGTAGGTTATCATAGTTAAATTAAATAAATTAAAGTGGTTGGTTTTTTTTACCTTTAATACTTAAGAAGATTAAAAATGTTGTAATTTCTTGTACTCAAGTAAATCTTTGAATTATTTTTACTTGAGTAAAAGTAAGAAAGTAATAGATTTCTAATGTAATTAAGTATTAAATGATATTTAATATGAAACGTAGTGCAGTAAAAAGTACAATATTATGCTTTGGAATGTTGTGAAGTAAAGTTTTCTAAAGAAAAACACTCTGATATAGTACTGACACTTGAAAAGTACTTTTACAGCAGAGTAAAAATACTTCACTACTGTCCGCCTCTGCATCTTGGCGTGATCACAGAGTGTGAGCATGGTTGTGAGAGAGTGCAGATAGATACAAGTCACATGTGTAGACAGGATGTGGTAGTGAGATTTCGCAGGAAATGCATCACAATGCAATGCTGCCTGGTGAAAAAAAGACTGTACAACTCTTTCCAGAGAAAGAAAAGTTTTTGTGTAATCTTTTAGTACCATTTGAAGGGGATTCACCGGACATTATTTACGTTTCGAGATTGAAATCAAAGTAAAATCCCTGTTCCATATGAAAAATTCCCTGAATGAAACCAGACATGTTAATGCATCACTTGATTATTTTTCTTTTTCTACCACAATAATTACCAACAATATCATTGGATTTTTTTTTTTTAAGTTAACCTACGATGATTCTTTAGTTGGATCTTTTGCTTTTATATCTAGTGGAATGCAATCTAATTTAATGAAGTTTAATAAACTTTTAAAAAAGGTGATTTTACAATACAAACAATACATATGTATATAATATCATGGGGGCCAGTTTGAAAAAGGCAAGAATCACTTGCATTGCATTTTATTTAAAATATGTAAAAAAAAATGTAATGTAATTGAACTAAACAGTGCATTATCAGTCTGAAAAAGTGAGTGTGTTTGTCTGTGAAATGCATTGAGCTTATTAATCTCTAAAGGAAGTGTTGTTGAAGGCCTCTGTCATGCTTGACAGATTTAAAAACAACATAAAGCACTTTCCCAACTACTATCCAAGTTCTGAACCGACTCACTATTTCCATTCACACACACTGAGGTAGTAGTACTTACAGCTTATTGCCTAGTTGAGACAATATTCCCTCTGTTTACAGGGTTTAATATGACGTTGCCTGCCATGGCAGGTGAGTAAATAATGGCCTCATATCAAGTGCACACATTCAAAACAAGCATCTGTGTGCCTTTGTTTTTTTATGCCAATAGAGAATAGATCATTTGTTGACTATTAGTTATTTTTCAAATTTTAGGTGATGTATTTTATTTCATTATTGATAATAGTTCTCATTCACTATAAGAACTATAGTTCACTATAAGAACTATAGTGATAATAGTTCTCATACACTATAGAGACTGTCTGTTCCCCGAACTAGAAAATACAGAAAATGTCCAAACCAAAGTAATAGTAACAATTTAATTGATGTTCAACAAATAAAAAATGTTTACAATACAAAGAAACAATTGATAAAACTTGGCTTACTGAATATCAGGTCCCTTTCTACAAAAGCACTATTTGTAAATGATTTGATCAATGATCATAATCTAGATTTGCTCTGTTTGACAGAAACATGGCTAAAACCAGATGAATACATTACTTTAAATGAGTCTACCCCCCAAGATTACTGCTATAAAAATGAGCCACGTCCAATTGCTATACAATTTATAGCAATATTCTCAGTATTTCTCAGAGGGCAGGCTTTAAGTATAACTCGTTTGAAGTTATGGTGCTGCGTATAACATAATCTAGAGAAACACGTGTTAGTGATAAATCCCCTGTGATGTTTGTACTGGCTACTGTGTACAGGCCACCAGGGCACCACACAGACTTTATTAAAGAATTTTCAGATTTTCTATCTGAGTTAGTACTGGCTGCAGATAAAGTCTTAATTGTTGGTGATTTTAATATCCATGTCGATAATGAAAAAGATGCATTAGGATCAGCATTCATAGACATTCTGAACTCTATTGGGGTTAGACAACATGTTTCAGGACCTACTCATTGTCGAAATTTAATACTGTCACATGGAATTGATGTTAGTGGTGTTGAAATTCTGCAGCAAAGCGATGATATCTCAGATCATTATCTAGTCTTGTGTAAACTCCATATAGCTAAAACTGTAAATTCTACTCCTTGTTACAAGTATGGTAGAACCATCACTTCTACCACAAAAGACTGCTTTGTAAGTAATCTTCCGGATTTATCTCAATTCCTCAGCATATCCAACAGCGCAGAAAAACTTGATGATGTAACAGAAACTATGGACTCTCTCTTTTCTAGCACTTTAGATACAGTTGCTCCTTTACGCTTAAGGAAGATCAAAGAAAACATTCTGACTCCGTGGTATAATGAGCACACTCGCACCCTAAAGAGAGCAGCCCGGAAAATGGAGCGCAGCTGGAGGAAAACAAAACTAGAGGTATTTCGTATAGCTTGGCGGGAAAGTACCCTATCCTACAAAAAAGCATTAAAAACTGCTAGATCTGATTACTTTTCATCTGTTCTAGAAGAAAACAAATATAACGCCCGGTATTTATTCAATACAGTTACTAAATTAATGAAAAATAAAGCATCAACAGGCGTTTCCCAAGAGCACAGCTGTAATGACTTTATGAACTACTTTACTTCCAAGATTGATACTATCAGAGATAAAATTGTAACCATGCAGCCGTCAGCTACAGTATCGCATCAGATAGTGCACTATAGATCCCCTGAGGAACAATTCCACTCATTCTCTATTATAGAAGAGGAAGAATTGTATAAACTTGTTAAATCATCTAAACCAACAACATGTATGTTAGACCCTATTCCATCTAAACTACTAAAAGAGCTGCTTCCAGAAGTCATAGATCCTCTTTTGGCTATTATTAATTCATCATTGTCATTAGGATATGTCCCCAAAACCTTCAAATTGGCTGTTATTAAGCCTCTCATTAAAAAACCACAACTTGACCCCAAAGATCTAGTTAATTACAGACCGATCTCAAATCTCCCTTTTCTGTCAAAGATACTTGAAAAGGTAGTATCTTCACAATTATATTCCTTCTTAGAGAAAAATGGTATCTGTGAGGAATTCCAGTTAGGATTTAGACCGTATCATAGTACTGAGACTGCTCTCATTATAGTTACAAATGACTTGCTTCTATCATCTGATCGTGGTTGTATCTCTTTATTAGTTCTACTGGATCTTAGCGCTGCGTTCGACACTATCGACCACAACATTCTTTTGAATAGACTAGAAAACTTTGTTGGCATTAGTGGAAGTGCATTAGTTTGGTTCAAATTGTACTTATCTGACCGCCATCAGTTCGTAGGAGTAAATGAAGAGGTATCATATCGATCACAAGTGCAGTATGGAGTACCTCAAGGCTCAGTACTAGGGCCGTTACTTTTCATACTTTACATGTTACCATTGGGAGATATTATCATGGTGTTAGCTTTCACTGTTATGCTGATGATACTCAGCTCTATATTTCTTCACGGCCCGGTGAAACACACCAAATTGAGAAACTAACGGAATGCATAGTCGATATAAAAACTGGATGACGAATAATTTCTTACTGCTAAATTCTGAAAAAACAGAGGTGTTAATTATCGGACCTAAAAACCCCACATGTAATAACCTAGAACACTATGTAACACTTGACGGCTGCTCTGTCAGTTCTTCTTCTTCATCAGTTAGGAACCTAGGTGTGCTGTTTGATAGCAATCTTTCATTTGAAAGCCATGTTTCTAGTATCTGTAAAACTAAGTTTTTCCATCTCAAAAACATATCTAAATTGCGACCTATGCTCTTAACGTCAAATGCAGAAATGCTAATTCATGCGTTTATGACCTCAAGGTTAGACTATTGTAATGCTTTACTGGGTGGTTATTCTGCACGCTTGATCAATAAACTACAGTTGGTCCAAAATGCAGCAGCTAGAGTCCTTACTAGAACCAGGAAGTATGACCATATTAGCCCAGTTCTGTCAACACTGCAGTGGCCCTATCAAATATCGGATAGATTTTAAAATCTTGTTAACCTGGCTTACACATAACACACTAATACGCTTCTATTATTCAAATCCATTAAAGGATTGTTAGGCTGCATTAATTAGATCAGCCGGAACCGGGAACATTCCTCATAACACACGATGTACTTGTTACATCGTAAGAAGAATGGCATCTATGCTAATATTTGTCTGTTTCTTTCTTATTCTGTTTCTCAGTCTGTGTCCGGATCAGATGGTGGATCGGCGCCAGGAGATGATGTCTGCGACCCTGATCGTCGGAGGAGGCCGGGACACCTGGATGAGCCCCGGGGACATATCCCCAGTGAAGACCTCGACTTAAATACAATAAAACTAAAAATAAAACAAAATAACTAAAAATATAATAAAATACCTAACTACATAATACTATTATTGTTAGAAATTGCAACAATATAAAAATAGAAATATAATACATTTATACATTTAAAATTTAATTAAAACAATAAGTCAAAAAAATAAATAAACAATAATATCCTGGCCAGAGGAGAACTGGCCCTCCGACTGAGCCTGGTTTCTCCCAAGGTTTTTTTCTCCATTCTGTCACAGAGGGAGTTTTGGTTCCTTGCCGCTGTCGCCTCTGGCTTGCTCAGTTGGGGACACTTAATTTGTAACGATTATCATCAATTTGATTTCATATATACTATTTAAACTAAACTGAGCTAGACAATGACATCTCTGAATTCAATAATGAAATGCCTTTAACTGAAAATTGAGTGTTTAATCTTATTATTATACATTACTGACACTCTATCCTCCAATTTGATACTGTTAAGTGCTTTGACACAATCTGTATTGTTAAAAGCGCTATATAAATAAAGGTGACGACTTGACTTGACTTGACTTGACTTGACTTGACTTAGCAAGTATTCAGTTCCCCACATATATAGTACACATGCATTTCAGTGCCTCAGGATGTAACAGGTGCATTAATGTTTGTTAATGAAAGTTACTCCTTCCCTCCATCTCTCCAGCCTTTCTTTCCTTATGGAATAGTTAAACAAAAGAGTCAGCCAAACTATAATGTGTCTGCTGATAGCAGAGATTAAGAACTGGAGTAGTATAGACAGCTGCATTTCAGCTGAACTCAGTGGGGTGAGTTAAGAGCAACCTGCTAACAAAATGGGAAATTATTCAGATCCCATTAAACCCTGTGTGTGTGTGTGTGTGTGTGTGTGTGTGTGTGTGTGTGTGTGTGTGTGTGTGTGTGTGTGTGTGTCTGTGTCTGTGTCTGTGTGTCTGTGTCTGTGTCTGTGTCTGTCTGTCTGTCTTTATGCCTGTGTCTGTGTGTGTGGGCTGGTGAAATATCTGAAACCAGGATATGGAGGCCGTTGTGAGGCATTTAAACAGAAGACTATCTAAATTACACTCCATCCTGTATTTCGGCCACAGAGTTAGTTCCTCATTTTCAGCAGTTTTATGTTGACAGAACCTCTGATAGTGGTTGTCAGAATAGACATCAGTTCTCAAGTGGACACCATCAGCCCGCCATTACAACCGTCTTTTCTCTCATCTCGAGACTAATGTTTGTCTGGTGCTGGTAAATCAGTGTGCACCTGGTTAAAAGATTACATTGATTGCCAATGTAATTTCAAGGTCTATTTCCATGACAGCCTTTGAGACAGGAAAGCCACCTGACCAGTAGTTATATTATAATTATCTGGCCTATTATGTGGAAAATATGTGTATCAGTACATAGATTAAAAAAGAGAATTTTGCTATAATTCCTAAAGTTTTTTTATAGAAGGTCCCAAAAGAAACGGGCAGGAAGGGAAAGGAGGTTGTTGCAGGAAGCTGGTGAGGCTATTTGCCACAACCAGCACTGATAAGTTCATTTTTAAAAATGACTCAACATTTCCTCAACAAATGCACAAAAGTACATGTTGCTGATGTTTTTCTTTTGGAGCTAGAGGTCAGTTTGCAAACTAAAAGGAACTACAAATTTAGTTAATTTCAGTGTAAACAGGTTGCAGTTTTTGGGGTCATTCTGACAAGGCTGATGGCACCAATTTGGAATAGGACAAGCATTAGTCTTTCTAGTATAGCATAATACATTACTAGCATACTACTCTTGACAGAAATTGTAAGAGTTGTACGCTAGTATGCTATTCCTTACTCCAAACTCTCCAAGCAACCATCCTGGTCCAGAAAAATGTGAATTATGGCCCCCAGTTAAGACTGGAACCTCCAAAGAAAGTGAAAAAGTGTGTGTACACACACACACACACACACACACACACACACATATATATATATATATATATATATATATACACACACACACAGATTTTCAAACAACATTTCAGTATCCACGAAAATTTGAAATGACAAATAACTCACAAAAACTGGAAAAATGAAATTAAATACTATAGAAAGGCCTCAAAAATCCTTTTAGAATTTACATGCTGGTAGACTTTGCACATGAGCAGGGTTTATTTTGGTGACTCGATTGTGTCCTGTCTATTTTTTTCTCTCAGAGAGATCAAAGATGCATATCACCCCATTGAGATCAGAGAGAAGATACTGTGTATATGTGCGTGTCTGTTTGTGCAAAATGAATGGTAGTGTCTCTACTTACTTATTAAAAGAAATAAGCAAATGCATTAGTAGTAAAAGCTTTCCATCTCAACACTAAAAGGAAATGTGTGTGCCAAAACTAAGGTACACTGTAAAACTTAAGAAAAGATACTTAAATAATATGGCCTTGCCTTGCACGAATGGATTTTAGACCTGTACACTAAGAGATTTTTATGCTTTGTTGTTAATACTACTATTGTCCAAAAACACTGGAGTACGAGTGGAACACATTGTCCAGCCAGGTCTCAATAACTGAATGTTGCTGTTGTTGTTGTGTTTGTGTGTGTTTGAACAGCTTGGCTCTGCAGGTCCATTCTGTAACACTGGTGAGCGTGTTTATCAGGAGGTGGGGATGTTGACTCATCAGGGTTTTTCTAGAGACCCAGCCATCCTTGCGTTCCAAGACCGAGAGGAAGAGAGCATGGAACTTGGAGATACTGTACGTCGTTCCTGCGTGTTTCCCAGTGTAAATTCCAGATGAAGTAGGTCATCCTGACCAGCTGCCTCTAATCACACTGCTCTCTCTTTCTGACTGAACTATCACTGTCAGCCAATCTTAATGAACACATGCTTCAATCAGCCAATCAGTAACATAAGAGAAATCAGAAATTTATGTACAAAAAACTTCAAATGTTTGTTGACTGCTTTTTGAATGTTCGTGTTCAGGGATCACTTTTTCTTTTTTTTTTTTCTTTTTTCTTTTTTTCTTTTTTTGCAGTCGACAAGCAGTTGGGGAACTGCCCCAACTTTATTATTTAGAAAGTTTCAGCATTGTGGACTACAGCAGGTGTGCAGTAGACTAGCATAAAAACTTATTTGGCCTAATCAATAAATGACAGAGAAGCAAGATTTTGGAGCTTTATGCTAAAATCTTTGCTACTTTTATTCAGCATGGACACATTCAAATGTGACAGTAAAGACATTTATAAAATTACAAAATATTTCTAATTCAAATAGATGCTGTTCTTTTAAACCTTTTATTCACTAGAGAATCCTGAAAAAAACACAATATACTGTAAACTGTTTTCAGCATTTATAATAATAAGAAATGTTACTTGAGCACCAAATCAGCATATTAGAATGATTTCTGAAGGATCATGTGACACTGAAGACTGGACAAATAGCTGCTGAAAATTCAGCTTTGTGCTCACAGGATTAAATGACATTTTAAAATATATTAAAATAGATATCAGTTATTATAAATTTTATATTTCCCAATACTACTGTTTTTACTGTATTTTGATCAAATAAATGCAGCCTGTATGAGCATATGAGACTTATTTTAAGAAAAAAATGTGGGTTATACATTATTAATAAGAGACGAATATGCAAAAGTGACTTCTGAGTCAGGATATATATACAGTATAAACTGAAAGAGCATAAGGTCATATAAGGTAAAAAAAGATGTTTACTAATATCAGAAATTAGACATTAGACAACATCAAATACATCCCCTTGACAAAGTCAAAATTAAAAAAGGGAAATATCCCTAAAAAAATCCCGTTCCTGCCATTGGTGATGTATTAGTGACAATGTTATTAGTCAAAGTGTGAGACATAAAAAACATGAAAGATGGTGAATTTAAAAAATAACAATGACAGTGAAAGAGGCAGATGGACGGATGTGAGTGGCAGCCATCGCACTGGAACCACGTAGGCGTTAGGTTGTCTGGAGCAAGAAGGAAGTTCTGTGGTTTCTGATTGACTGCGGCATGTTTTTCCGTTTGCATGAAGATCTCCATGATCTCTGCAGCCAGTCTGATTTAGACATGGAGTGGTTTGTCACCTCAGCATTGGTTAGTTACATCAGAATGAGCAGGACATGATGTTTCATTTCAAGACATCTGATGTCTTGATGCCTGTGGGAGTGTTTCTGAGTGCATATAAGGCTAAAACATTTCGGCATTCAGTGCGACTTTAATTATACATGAAAATAAAAGTCTCTTATGAAACACAAAGAAATTAAAAAAGTTCCCCATCCCTCCCTCATTTCTTCCACTATTAAAATCATCTTGGCAGCAGCAACCCTGAGTGAATCAAGGAAACTCTGAGACAGTATTACTGTTGTGCTGTCTATGAGCTGTACCTTGGAGCAGCAACATGAGTGTTGGACGATGCAAGAAAAAAAAAAACAAAGAGGAATTAAAAAGGCTGCTGGAATCTACATGAATGAGTCATAGATGGTGTTGGTCCTGGTTTTGGAGTGGAATCAGACGCAATGGTGGAGGTGTTGGCTGAGGCAGCGTCCCTCTTAGCACTTGCCTCCTCTCTTTTTCCTGGCTGAGCCCTTAGCTTGAGCCTCAGCGCAGCTTCCTGACTGTTTTCCTGTTCAGCTCTGGGAATGCAAACAACGTGCACCCCCACCCTTTACTGCCTCCCCTCATTTGGAAGTATTTTAAAAGTTAACCCTATAAAGCCTACTGTATCATATTTGATACACAAATAAGAATTATCAGCGTAATCAAAACTTTGGTGAAAAATTACAAATTTATACTTTGCTTATGAATATGCTGTGGCATATTTTTGCTCAGTTTGGACCTCTGAATAAAACTGATGGTTTTTTCCTGAAGTATGAGCTCCATATTTTCCCAGATCATACTATATGAGCTATAAAAGACTAATGTTTTAAATATGATTCTTACCAAAACACATATGCATGCATTTTTTTCAAGCATTTTGTCTAAAATTTCAAACTGTTCTCTTTTAAAACATTCAATTTTATTTCCTATTTCAGGCTTTACAAGGTTAAACTAAGTGTGAAGTAGTATCTCATGTCAAGTTGAAATACAAAGAAAATGTGAATGATATAAATAGCCTCCACATTGCTAGAGTGTTGTGGTTGGTTACTAGATCATTGCTATGCACTTAAGGTGTTGTGAGTCATTTTTAGTACACTAGTATCTGCTAGGGTGTTCTAGGTGGTTTCTTCAGTCAAAAAAAGCCCTCAAAATAGTCAGAATGATATCCTGGCTCATATAAATGACTTATGCCCCTTAAGTACAAGACTGTTTTTATTTTATTTTTACTTTTGTCCTTGAGTCAGACATCATAAGGCTGATCACTTTCTAAAGTAAGAGTGCATTCATGTTAGAAATTTTGAAAATTAATAAGAAAAAACACGGGTAATGTAGTCCAAAGAAACTGAAAAAGTGCATGATACACCAGTGTTAATGTGGGTATTAAACAGAAATTGTAATGGTCTATTCTTCCCTATTGTGTCATATATGTCAAATGGCTTCTCGAAAGCAAACAAATGTATGGCAGTACTTGATTTTGTCCATCGGGAATTGATTGAATTCTTGCTGTTTACTAATTGCTGGGATCTCAAGTGAGTGGCAGGTTGATGGGGGGGGGATGTTGTTGCAAGGGAAACAAGTTAATGTTTTTTATTAAAGATTTTGATGGCACATTAATAAAAAAAGATTACATTTTATTTTAAGGTGTCCTTGTTACAGTGTAATTATACATTTAAGTACTGAGTAATATTAATTAACTGCACTTACTATATGATTAGGGTTAGGATTAGGGTTACTTGCCTGTAATTATGCATAATTTATTGTTATTTTAATAGTACATGTAGTACATGTAATGTGTAACAAGGACACCTTAAAATAAAGTATTACCATAAAAAAGTAGGTGCACTGATAAATCTTTTATAATAAGCACTGCAATATTCCATGAAAATATAAGAAATGTCAGTTTTGATTTAATGGTGAATTTAAGATGCAGAGATACTTGTTTTGCTTGGTTTTATAGATGGAAGTCATTGTTTCGTCACTGAGACACCACTCATACAGCAAAGTGAGAGATCAGAATGAAATCTCACACAGTTGGACAAGCATTACACACACACGTTTGAGAGAGTGGGTAGTTCACCAGCCCAGAGAATGTGAATGTGGGCACAATCAAAAGAGGTCTTTCTGAGGCCATAGGCACAGAGGGACAATGCAGTTTGTGTGAGAGACAGAAAACAGGCACAGCGGGAATCAAGAAGTCTTGGACTGAAATCACACAGAAAAGGCCAAGTATTATTAAAATGTTCAACTTAAAGATCTCTTTAAAGTTGTGACGTATTTGGGAAATGCAATCTGGTACACAGGCCTTCTCTTCAACAATGAGCAATTTTGTTGAGAGGGTTTGCTAGAGGGAACTGTTGATCTATGTTCTCTAGCACTCATTCATCATAGGCCAGCAATCATTTATGACTGTATTGTGTCCAGTATAGCATGTTGAATGTAAATATAACTTTTAAAGTACAAAGTTACAAATATATATAAATTCATGGATATGATACAACAGAATCGGTACTAGACAGAAACTTTAACTTGAGGAGGATTGTATCATGAATTTCATACACATGATCAGATACTGCCCTCTAGTGAATCAAATCAATCATCCAGTTATAAAACTTCAAAGAGGCTAACAGATAATACTAATGTCATTAGAGCCAAGGACAATCAACTAAAGAAATTCATACAAGTTTACAGTGAAATTAGCTTTAGTAATTGATAGAATTTTCATTTTAAGTGAACTTCACTTGTAAAGGATGGTTTCTTGCTAATAAACAAATTTAAGCAGGCAGGAAGAAAAGTGAAGTCTTGATTTTAGAAAGTGCAGGCATATAATGATTCAAAGCATATGGAAAGTTCCTCATAACTAAAATGATTCTCTATGTTTGCTGCTTGTGTATGCATTCACGCTGTGAAATCATGTGATGGTATGCTGAATATGGTTCTGTTTATAGTGTTTGTACAGTTTCCAGCTCCTATCTTTCCACTCAGATGCATCCAGAAGCGCTGCTGTGGGAGTATTAGCACCAGTAGCTGAGTAACTTGAGGACTGGTTCATCTCCCACAGCTTCACACAGCCGAGACACCTGACCCTCTGCTGTCCCGAGCAGAAATTCAACACAGCGAAATAAACCGGTGTTTATGGCAAATTTAGCCAGTTGTACACTACCTAACTAAGAGCCAAGCTCTTGACTGTTAGCACTATCCCAGCAAAGTATACAAAGTGATGTCAAGTAGTAATAATATAGTAGTAATATAGTAGTAGTAGTGTAATACAGAGAGTGCATTAGGATTTTTGTTTACAAGGCTAAATTTATTTGATTACTAATATTGTTAAAACGGTATAAATTATGATTGAAATTGAAAATACTGCAGTCTTAAGTGTCACTTGATCCTTTAGAAATCATTCTAATATGCTGATTTTCTGCTCAAGAAATATTTCTTATTATTAACTATATTGAAAACAGTTGTGCTACTTAACATTTCATGGAAACTTTGTGTTCTCTGATGAATAGAACATCAATGTGTAAATAAATTTAACATGTCTTTGCTGAATGAAAGTATTAGTTTCTTTCCAAAAATAAAACAAATAAACTGACACCAAATTTAAAATGGTAGTGTGTACTAATGCATATAGCCTACTGTTTTATTTAACATTGAAGACTGACAGTTTTTTCAAGTACCAAATTTGGCTGTAGAAGTTATTTTTCTATTTCCAGGTGTAGTTTGGTTTCTCTAGGCGCTAGGGTTTCGTCAAGGGCACAACAGGGGGTCTAATATGGTTATGAATTCACACCAACGCTGCTAAACCATGTGCTAAATGTCCACACGAATCAAGTGTCAAAGGCTTTGGAAAGACATCCTTCTCATTTGAGAGCTGTGTGAGTGAGTACTGAGTTTGTGCATCTATGAGTATGTGCTTTATTTGATGACAGACCAAATGTCACAGCACTACAATACATCGATGATCCAAACAATGTGTTTTAATGAACTTATTGCATTTAAGTCACCAGCAGAGGGCGTATGAGATCTATAATGGCTCTATAATGAGTCCAATAAAAGTAGCTAAATGTGAAATTAAGTAATGCACTAAAAAGTGCAAAAGAACCTAATTAATGTAAACCCTTCCAATAGATAAAACAGGTTCTGGAAAACTGATGTTTCTAGATATATAAACATGGATATTTCATTATGACTTTTATAAAATGTTTTTACTTTTATAAAACATTATTTTTCTTCTGAATGTGAGCTATCACAAACTTGGGGATGTTTTAAAGGAACATTCTACTCTGCCACCTTCCCCCTACCCGAACATCTCCGTGTTTCTTATGTCATCTTTGTACCTCATGTGCAATAATAGTGTCTTCAGGCAAAACAGGAATTCACAGTAGGATTCACAGTGGACTACACAGCTGAGACTCAGTATCTTGTAGTCCCCTAACGAACTCACTGCTGTAATTTATGTAGTCTATATTTAAATATGGCCTCCTATCTATTTACTGGTGCGCCAGGAGTGGAACTGGATAAGGTGAATGGTGACTTAAGCCTGCTTGAGGAATGCCTGAACTCTAGGAAGCACTGCACTAGAGTCTCTGGGATTCCAACACAATAATGCTGGTCCGGGTCACAGTGCATTTTTGAAGAATATCCTGAATACTTGTGTATAGAATGGAAGTTCATTAAAAGAATAGTTCATACAAAAATTAAAATTCTGTCATTAATTACTCACCCTCATGATTTTTTGATGAAATCCAAGAGCTTTCTGACCCTGCATAGACAGCAATGTAACTGACATGTTCAAGGCCCAGAAAGGTACTCTCGTGGTATACTCTCCAGAACATGCGGTGGAGACTGACACAGAAGAAAAGAAATTGTTGAATAAAGTTGTTATTTTTGTTTTCTTTGCACACTAAAAGCTTCATAACATTACGGTTGAACCACTGATGTCACATGGACTATTTTAACAATGTCCTTACTGCCTTATATAGGCCTTGAACGTTTCACCCTCAGGATCGGAAAGCTCTCGGATTTCATCAAAAATAAATTAATTTGTGTTCTGAAGATGAACGAAGGTCTTACAGGTTTGGAACGACATGAGGGTGAGTAATTAATGACAGAATTTTCATTTTTGGGTGAACTGTCCCTTTAAGACTAGAGGGCTGACAAACACCAAAAAAAAGCAAAAGTGGTCCAGATGACCTGTGTGTTATAAATGACTTTTAAAGATGTGGTAAAAAAAAAAAAAAAAATTTAAGGAACAAACCAAAATGTTAGTTGTAACTTGGTACTTGTCCCCTCCAGTGGGCTGTTAAATGTTGCTGATGGATCTTTGAGTGAGTTGAACACAAGAACCAGATTAGAATCATCCAGACCAGTTTTAATCAAATGAGTCATGAAAAAAAATATTAATTTATGAATTGGACATTATTATTTCTCTCATGAATACGCTAATCACAGCTAGTGCAGATGTCAAGACTTTGTGTGAATAAAGAGTTACTGAATGTATTTCATAAAAATTTAGACTTGGATTGACAATGTCAAATGGGCTAATTTTATATGGTGCTCTTTGTTTTTTTTGGAGCTTGACAGTCCCCACTCCTCATTCTCTATAGAGAAAATGAATGCAGGGTTAACATATTTTTGTAAGCCAAATCCAGAAATGAGTTAGCATTTTAGCACTTATGTTTCCATCATCCTAAAGTCAGTTGGTTTTTGGTTAAATAACGGAAATAAGGTTTGTGGTTAACACAAGATATTTTCATGTTTTATTCGACAACACAAATACATCAGTAATGCCCTTGTGATTTCTTTACAGCTTTTACTTGTCTCCAAAAAGGCGGTTGCTAACAAGTGGCTAAACAGGACAGCAAATGTTTTGGGGGGACATTAAACATCATCATGCTAAACAGGTAAATTCAACACACTAGTCCGCTTTCACAGCCTCGTTGTGTTTATAATCATGCTCTTGAGAACTATTCTAATTTAAACTTTATACAAAAATACTTTTAAATAAAGATTGAAATAGTTGTCAGAGGCTTAATAGTTTACAGTATAGTAAACATTTGAAGTGGCATTGTTCAGTTATAGCTTTTGGTCACAAAGGAAACCAGGGTGATGTTAACTTACAGGTTGGCCTATAAAATATACATCATTGCAGCAATCTATATTGAGAAGCGTGTCCAGTTATTCAGGTTATGTCAGAATTTTTGGGTGACCTGTCCCTTTAACAGTATCACATATCCTCATTAAAATGTTGAAATGAAACTACAGTGATCAAGTTGGTGGTTTACATTTGATAGCTTCAGCTTGAAGGCACAAGGCAGCTGTCTGGCTTCGACCTAAGCCTTTTGGGACTTGTGCTGACGGTCAATATCCTCTCAAGGTCGAGTTCAAGATCCAGCCAAAGTCAAGGGACCATATCTTAGCACATTTGCATATCATTACAAAATTAGTGTGCTAAGCTACGGTTAAATCAAGACAGCAAACTGGCTATTTAGAAGGATGATATGCACTTGATCTGATTCAAAATCCAGGTTGCATTCAAGGCTCTCTAGGCATGCTGCAGTGTGGAGAGGCACATGATGCAGTTACTGACGAACAGACAGGGGGAGCTAACTCTGTCTTGAAAGCGAACAGCTGTACGTAAATCACTTTGATTTAACAACAGGTGCCTGACTCTGAACCCAGCAAACGGGTATGTACGGTATACGTGCTATATGGTAAAATAACCAGTACATGATGTTCCATAGTGCAAAACGAAATGGTATGTGCACTTCCAAAACACTTTAGAGCTGGTGCATGATCGAAAGATCAAAGAAGGCCTTCAAAAAAGAAAGAAAGGACAGCACACTGCCACCATGCTCTCAAACTCTATTTTAATATTAAACAAACAACATTTCAACCCTTTATGCCTTCATCAGGTAGTACATAATGTCCCATTATATATATGTGATTGAGAGCAATAGTAAAAATGAGCCTAGGGCCTTCTGTCTCTCTATTAGACACTAGTAAAAATCAATAAATCCACAAAAAAAAAACAAAAAAAAAACAGTAAAAACAGTAATATTATAAAATATTATTACGATTTAAAAATAGTTGTTTTCCATTTTGATATATTAAAAATTTAATTTATTCGTGTAATGGAAATGCTGAATTTTGAGCAGCCATTACTCCAGTCTTCAGAGTCACATGATAGAAATTATTCTATTATGCTGATTTGCTCAAGAAATATTTGAGAAGACATGTGCTGCTTTATATTTTTGTGGAAACCATAATACATTTTTTTTCCAAGTTAAAAAGAACATTTATTTGAACTAGATTTTGTTGTAACACTGTAAAATTATATATATATATATATATATATATATATATATATATATGTGTGTGTGTGTGTGTGTGTGTGTGTGTGTGAAATATCCAGCTAATGCAAATGTGCATTCTGCTGAAGGGACCAAGCAATGCCTCTACTGAATAGGTGATTTTAACAGTTTCTTTTGTTTTGTTTTTTTTACTGAGTGAAATGTGAAAGACAACATTTGAAACATCAAAAAGAATGACGACATTCCACAGTTTTATAAAATATTTTTACAACAGAGAAAAAAATATGTATATAGAAAAATAAGTTAAAAATAACTATTATTTTTTTTTTTTTAAAAAACGTTCACATATTTTGTCCATTAGAAAAAAAAAAAAGATTTAAACCTAAAGAAACGAATAGGATAAATACACAATATGGTTAAAAGTATGCGGACAACCCCATATAATTAAAAGGTTAGGGTTTTTCCTCTACACCCAATGCTAACAGTTGAATAAAGTCGAGTAAATAATCTCCTTAGACATACATTTTCAGTAGAACGGAAGAGCTCAGCTTTCAACATGGAACTCATGTAGGATCCTCCACTAGAGTCTGATGCAGAAGAGCTTGACTGGCTTCCACAAAGGCCAAACCTGAACCCCACTGAACACCTTTGGGATGAATCGGAACGCAGATAGCAAGCCAGACCCATTACCCAACATCAGCGCCTTACTTCACTGATGTTCTTGTGTCTCAATGCGTGCAAATCCCCACAGCACCATTCCAACAACTAATGGAAAGTCTTGCCAGAACAGTGGAAGTGGTTAGGGAGGACCAATCCCCTAATAATGCCCATGGTTTTTAAATTAAATGTTAGACAGGCACTTGCATTGCCACTTTTTCCGCCTAGAAAAAGCAGTTTAATTTGACATAAGACAGGTCAAGGTGACTAACATTTCACATGACCAAGACTGTGTTTTTCGAAATTGTTGGTTATTTCGTGTCCTGTGGGGTTCTGAGACACGTTTTTTCTTACTCATTTGAAATGTGTAGGCCTATTTTTTTATTTATTTTTTTTGTCTTTGTATCTTTTTCTCGTAACACCTGTTCCGATCTGATCGCTTTCTGCGTGTCAGCACAATGTTTTTCTCATGGTCTTGTGACCACTTCCTCGTCGTCTTTTTCCTATCCCGCCCCCCGTGACAAGTTCAGCTCATCCTATGTGCCAACAGCTCAGCAGCTGTAAGATAATTGAACTGCAACTGTCCCTCGGTGCCCGTTTGCCTTATCATCAGTCCCCAAAAAGGTTTATTTTAAAAGTAATTAAGCTCGTGATCCGGCTTATGGCACGAAGTAAATGGACGCCGTAATGGAAAACTGTCGCGTCATTTAGCAGCAGGCGCTTCTGCTGTATTCGGCTGGGCTTCCCCATACTGCAGCGCGCGCGGGAGGGATTCCTGCTCCGTCAGCCGAAGGGCGTCAGGACGTCATTGACGAAGCTTCCTCTTTTTGGTCTCTGTGACTGAGACAAGACACATCCTTTCTTTTCTCCGACCGCACGGTCAAAAGAGGAAGAGCGCATCTACTCTGAGATCGATGGCGCGGCTCCCGCTCCTGTCCGCGCATCACAGGTGGAGGAAAGAAGGAGATTCCGCGGCTGCCTTGAGAAATAACAGGCTCGTGAGCAAAAGTCTTTGATCAGGAAAAAGATGCCAGCTCGTGATAACGGCGGAAAGAGGAGGTAAAGCCAATTCTGGGTACACAGACTGCGAGATGGAAATTGGCAAAAACACGGAGAATGTCAGGAAACACCGATAAAAGTCTTCAACTCGATAAAGCGTGTTTAAGACTGCAACCTACCAAGAATATGCAATATGTCATTTAACCACGAAATAAAAAGAAAGAAATACAAAAATAAAATTGGAATTTATCAATTATAATTCATGCATGACTGTAATGTGATGCAGGCCTACTTCTTAAACTGCAAAAAAATTTAATCATGATTATTTGTTGCATTGCCTTTATGATTTAAAATATGTATTAGTAATTATTTTTCAAATAGGCTTCAATTTATTTATACGTATTTATAGGGTATTTGTTTATTTTGGAGTGAAATGTGACCTGGACAAGAGGTTCAATCTTCAAAAAGAATGAAAAAGATAAATCATGCATACATAACTGAGAATAAATCAATTCTGAAAATGTTTTTATTGTGCTTTGTCTACTTATGAAATACCTAAATTGGAGGACAAACAGATAATAGTTACACTTTCAGCCTATGTTGACCTAATATGTGACCCTGGACCACTGAAACCAATCATAAGTAGCATGGGTATATTTGTAGCAAAAGCAAATAATACATCCTATGGGTCAAAATGATCCATTTTTCTTTTATGCCAAAAATCATTAGGATATTAAGTAAAGATCATGTTCCATGAAGATATTTTGTAAATTTCCTACCATAAATATATCAAATCTTAATTTTTGATTTGTGATATTGCCAAGACCTTAATTTGGACAATTTTAAAGGCAGATTTTTTATTTATTTTTTTCTTCAGATTTTTAATGAATGAATGAATGATGCATTTATATAGCGCTTTATTGTGTATTGTCGTACACCCAAAGCGCTTTACAATCATGTGGGGGGGTCTCTCCTCAATAAATAGTTGTATCTCAGCCAAATATTGTCCTATCCTAACAAACCATACATCAATGGAAAGCAATTTTATATTTAAAGAAAGGCTTTGTTGTCCAGGGTCATATTTTATCCCAGGTCAAGCACAGGCCACATGCTGGCCTACTCTGAATTCTTTTGAAGACCTGATGTCCTTGTTTTAAATACCTAAACTGGATACTGTGTCAGCGGCCTGCATTTCATGTTACTTGGCTGCCAGCACTTGAATCAACTTATTCAGCAAGACTGGGTCACTCGTTCAGTGTGTTTTACTGAAAGGTTATACTTGCCGATGTGGCAGAGGAAACTGTCTGTCTCGGGTGTGAAAGTCCTATGTGAGAAACAACTGATATGGACTGCTTCTATCATCATGTAGTAGCCCACTCAGCAAGCATCTCTGGATCAGGACATGCTCTTTAAAATAGCAGTACAAGCATCTCACCTTCAGAAATTCACAGTTGGCTGTTGATTTATTGCATCTAAAAGGTAGCCAACTTGAGTACAATTGTTTACTAGTATGAATATTTACACCTAGCCAACTACATGCAGAGACAGGATGTTTTTACATTTGTGAGGAGTTAATAATGGTCAGAATATCAACCTAAGATGATGGACATCAATAAAGCTTTTTTCTTTAAATATCTTTTGTCATATGAATTAATTCTGCAAGTGAAAGTTAAATGGTGGTATGACACATAAGGTCAGATTTTTGACCTTATAGAAGAACACGTCTGTAGATGTGACAGACAGGGCCATAACCACCATAGACTTTTCAAATATTCGGAATAGTTGTATTTTTCAATATTTCCTTATTTCCAATTGTTAATATTTCACTACATACTTTTTATTTGTGATAAACAGAATGCAATTTTAATATGTGCTTTGAAAAATAGGTTCACAAAAATATTTATTTTAAATCTTACTGTCCGAAGTACTAGTTGGATAAAATAATATTTGTGACTTGAAGTTATGCTTGATTTTCACTCCCATTTAAAAGGAAAAGCATGAGAATCACAGCATGGCACGAGAAATGTGGCATTTACTGGCACTGTCGATCCCTCACACACCCTGTATTGTAGTACTCAGACTTCCGTTTTCATTTTTTCTTCAAATACTTTCATGTTTTGACACGTTCAGGCTGTGCAGGTGTAGCCCATCCCTCTCCTAGTGGGCTCTTTGTGGTTTTCTTAAGGAGGAAACTGTCTCTTGCGGTAGCAATAATAACTGAGAATTTAAGGGAAATTAAAAAAAACAAAAACAAATCAAATCAAAACATATAATGCACTTACCCTATGTAATATATTTTTAAAACAATTTTCTAACAATAAATATTTGTATATAGGCTACCTAAAATTAGCTAAAAAAATATTTTTTTATTTAATTTAATCAACTTAAAGCATCTTATTTAAAATGTTTTTAAAAAGCTGTGTCTTTTTACTCTTTCTGATGCTCTTCTTTGCTTATCTGCTAGTTATTTGTGTCTTCTCCTCACTATTTTTAACTAAATTCAACCAGTTGCACAGCAGGAGGCTGCTATAATTAGAACAATAAACGTGCAGATTGTTTGCGTCAATGGAATCCCGTGTGTGCGTCATGTCTTTTGACTGCGAGCGCTCTGATTGGTCGGCAGCCGGAAAGATTTGCCGAGGATCTCCGCCCCTGCATGGCCATATTTGCCAGTGGAACGCCTCGAGAGGATGCACCTTTGACGTAACGGCACAATAAAGTAGTCGCTATATATCTGCTCGCTCACAGAAATTTGAGAAAACCGTCTTGTCGAGGCTGGGGACGTTTATACATGGTTATCCATCACTTGGAATACGGACACTTATAGGTCCTTCACCACAACACATTTTCAGGTACGTAAATATTTTTGCTTTTAAAATTTGGAAGTCAGTGAACACTCTTTTCTTTCTGTTTTACGCTTCTTTTAAATAGCATACGAACAGCAGATGAGTTCGCAGTTAGTCTTCGTGTTTATAAATGGAACCATTTGTGCTGTTGAGGTCTAATTTTGAGATATTGCTAATTTTATATATTTTGCATTCTTTACTATTCGGTATTCTTTGCTACGTGGAGCGCGCGAGTTATTCAGAAACAAACAGGCTAGCGCGTATCTAGATTGAGCTGAACGCACAGAATGAGTTGGCTTCTGGAATTTAAAATGTAAAAAGACTTGAATGTCAGAAGATACGAAATGAAAGAATAGACTGAGGGGGTGTGTGTATGTTACAGTGAGTGGTGCGCTTCTGCACGCGCACGCGTCTCGCTGCAACAGGTGCTCGCGCAACAGCCAACTACTACTTATCTGCATACACTCTCCTTTTAAACCTGACTGTACTTAGGCTTTTTGTATGATGCATAAATATGTTAAACGGTTCACATAGGTAAAAGACAAATAATGATTAAAAACGAGAAAGAAGAAATGTCATTTTAAACACAAGTTCTTAGAAACGATATCATCGCATCCATATAAAAGACGTTAATTTACTACACATTTTGATTTGGGCTACTCTAAAAATGTCAAGTGGTGTAGTGTAGCCTTTAGTGTATACACACAAACGATGTGAAAAAAAAATAATAATAATAACAGTAATGACCTTGACACTCAGGGTCTGAAGGGGGTTCTGTCTGCTTATTTGTTTACTTTTATTATTATTATTTTGTTAACAAAACAACTTGGCTTCCTGCATGTTGGTTATGCCACATTAACTGGTTTTTCACAAAATTAATACCTAGACATTTTTTACTGTAAGAAACATATCTAATGCACTGATTTGTGAAGTAGTCAACATATTGAGGCAATGAAATGTTTAGGGGTCAAATGATCATCAGGTGCCATGTTCTCACCTTGCTCATGAATGTCTGTCAAACTGCTGAGCCATAATTATCTTATGCATTTACCAAGCTCATTATAGTACTTTCTGCAGAATTACTCTTTTAAAACAAGTTGATAGTGGCACGTTTTCCGAATATTTCCATTGCCGGTCTAAAGATTGAATCCATGTGGTTAGAATGTAGTATGATTGAATGTAAGCACTTTTTCCACTGCCTGTAGTTTTTTTTGTTTTTGTTATTTTTTTTTTCTTAATTTATCTTATCACTTACCTTATGGAACACAATGTCTGAGTTTGCAGGGGAAATTTGAGTCTAGCATAAAAAAAGTTCCATATACATACAACGCCCACTCACACTCACAGATATACACGCCCTCTTAGTGAGGCAACCCACGTGTCATGTTCGTCTGACATCCTTAATGTGGTAACACAATAAGCATGGCTGCCCTTTCCAGCCAGACGGCTCTCTAAGTTTTCTCAGAAATCTCAAAGGCACTTCAGAGAACTGTGTCTATACAGACTCGCTGGCCGTCGAGTAAGTCTATCTAGGTATAGGTTAGAATGCGTTATTCAACTCTTGAGGCGTTTGACGTTTCAGCAGCAATATCTACAATATTGAAAAGTAGATGTTGTGGTTCTGTTCTACAGAAATGACCTGTGTTCAAAGTCAACATGGAGTCCAGACCTATGAGAGCTCCCTCTTCAGCTCAGAGTTTTTGAATCCTGACTTCACCTCCAGGTTGGCCATGGATGTGACTGACCAGCGGGACCAGCTCTCCGCACCCTCCCTGCCCAGCATCACCTCTCTGGTCGGAGGCTACGCTGGGGAGTTTGATACCTACTCCTGCCAGATCGCCACAGGCGCTGCTTCTTCCTGTCCGGGTGGCACCTCTGGGCAGGACTTGTTCAAGCTGGATGACCTCCAGGTGTACGGCTGTTACCCTGGCACATTCGCTTTTAGCTACCTAGACGAGACGTTGTCCTCTTCAGGTGGGTCAAACTGCTTTGGAAGTCCAGCATCTGCGCCGTCACCCTCTACCCCGGGATTCCAGCCCATGTTTGCCTGGGACAGCACCTTCAGTCCCTGCTCCCCCGATGAGGGCTGCTGGGGTTCAGAGAAGCCTCTGAACCAGGCCACCTCTTTCTTCACGTTCGGACACGACGAGCTTTCTCCATTGGGACAGCTGCAGCCACAACTCCCAGATCATGATCCCTTTTCCCAGTCCCAGCAACACGGTTCTCCACTTCCCTTCAACCTGGAGCAAGGCAGTCGGGATGGCTCTGGACTGATAGACGGACACCTGTCTCCTAAAGTAAGGAGCCCCACAGGAAACGAAGGGCGCTGTGCAGTGTGTGGAGACAACGCTTCCTGTCAGCATTACGGGGTGCGCACTTGTGAAGGATGCAAAGGCTTTTTCAAGGTGAGAGAGCGTGAGCCTACTGTACTTGTCTTGCTGATAAATTATTATATGTTTGAATCATGTCATATTATGTCAACTCACCTCAGAATTTTGGATTTGGGAATCAGGCTTATTTCACTGACTAGGTTTCCTTTTTGATTTTGTAGCGCACAGTACAGAAAAACGCCAAGTATGTTTGCCTCGCCAACAAAGACTGCCCAGTGGACAAAAGGCGGCGAAACAGGTGCCAGTTCTGCCGCTTCCAAAAGTGCCTAGCTGTGGGGATGGTGAAAGAAGGTGAGAATTAAAAATATTATATTAATAAATAAAAAAGAACATCATAACTATTAATTCAAAATTCATAAAGAACTTAAAAAATACCCACATACCCTCAAAGCAGTTTTAATAAATGTACATATTGTATCTCTGTGTAGTTGTGAGAACAGACAGCCTGAAAGGTAGAAGAGGTCGTCTGCCATCCAAGCCAAAAGTTGCTCAGGACTCACTGTCGATGTCTTCGCCTGTAAACATCATCGCCTCTCTCGTCACTGCCCATATCGACTCAAACCCTGCCAGTGGAAATCTAGACTATTCAAAGGTGAGGACAGAACACATTTCACAACAATCTGACAGCAAAATTTAAAGCTATTGTGCTGTTTGAATAGTATTGTCAGTTAATATTTTGTATGTTTTGGTCATTGTTTAGTATCAGGAATCAGTATCCGGATTGTCTGAGAAGGAGGATGCCAACGACATACAGCAGTTTTATGACCTGCTAACAGGGTCAATGGATGTGATCAGGAAGTGGGCTGGAAACATCCCTGGATTCAGTGCCTTCTGTAAGGAGGACCAAGACCTTCTTCTGGAGTCAGCATTTGTTGAGCTCTTCATACTTCGGCTAGCTTACAGGTACATGTCAGTTCATACGACACCGAATTTAGCATTATAAAAGTACTATTTGGGGTAACTAAGCATCTATTTATCTCTTTACATTTAGGTCAAACCCTGAGACAGACAAACTTATTTTCTGCAACGGTGTGGTTCTGCACCGGACGCAGTGCGTACGAAGCTTTGGCGACTGGATTGACTCCATTATGGAGTTTTCTCAGAGTTTACACCGCTTGAACTTGGACGTATCGTCTTTCTCCTGTCTTGCCACACTGGTCATAATCACAGGTAAATGACTTTGTTCTACACATCCTACAGAAATGTAATGTTTTATCCCAAACAGATCTCTAACCTTCACTTGTGACCAACAGATCGACACGGCTTGAAAGAACCCAAACTGATCGAAGACCTACAAAACCGCCTGATCACGTGTCTCAGAGACCACGTCTCCACAAGTACCCCTGAGGCCACCCGGCCCAACTACCTGTCCCGACTCCTGGGCAAACTTCCGGAGCTCAGAACACTGTGCACCCAGGGCCTCCAGCGAATCTTCTATCTTAAACTGGAAGACTTGGTCCCACCTCCACCCATTGTGGATAAAATCTTCATGGACACATTGCCATTCTGAATATAGAATGGCTTTATAAATGGACAATCGGAGTGACTTAAACAGATGAAAGAGATGGATATGAGATGTTTGAGATGGAGCGCTTGAGGGTTTGACTAGTCAAAGGACTTTATCGCTTACTGTTCTCTGCTTTCTTGGAATGCAATCAGAGAACGATTACATTCTATCACACAGATCACACAGTCTTCAACATTGAACTCACTAAGAGACATAAGGAGAATCATGCATCTGGTTGAACGTGTTGGTAACTCTAAACCAGGGGTAGGCAACGTTGGTCCTGGAGTGCCGCTGGCCTGTAGAGTTTAGCTCCAACCCTAATCAAACACACCTGAACAAGCTAATCAAGGTCTTCAGAATTACTAGGGCTACAGGCAGGTGAGCTATTTTTCAGGGTTGGAGCTAAACTCTGCAGGACATCAGCACTCCAGGACTGATGTTGCCTACCCCTGGTCTAAACAGACATGGAGTTTCAAATCTTAGTATATTTTAGCTGAAATAGTGGCTTCAGTCAGTAGCATTTCAGGTCATTGATTCAAAACAAGTAGCTCAAAAGCTCTACATGTGACTTCTTGATGAAAGAAGTCCTGTCAGTATTACAGTTTTGTTCAGACAGCATATTCTAATAGACAGAATCCAAGAATCCAGTAAAACATCTTCCAACTTCAAGTTAGAAATGCCATGGACCAAAACAGGGAGTACACACAGCATTTACTTGGATGCTTAAATTATCATACAAAGCCTTAAATATGCTCAAGTGCCAGATAACTGTTTCCCATAAATATGCTCCAAAACGTGCTTACAATGAAAACAGAGATTTACTATGTTTGAGTACAGGACTGATGTGAGTGCATTGGAGGACTGTGGTACACTTGTCTAATGTTTCAGATCCAGTGACACTAGAAACTTTAGTGTATTTTAAGAGTCAGTAGTTTATATAAAAGATTGAAAAGTCACGGGAGATCCAGTGCAGCTACTGTACATGTACCACGTACAGCCTCTTACATGCAAATACTTTGAGTATTATCATAGACTCCTGACTTAGTTTAGTGTACCAGTCAAACCTTAGAGCAATTGTATTTGTATGTATTTTAAAGATGTATAGGTCTGACTAGAGCTTCTGCAGACTGTAACTTTTATCATAATGACAAAATCAAAACCGGGCATTCTGAATTGTTTTTTACATAAAATGAGAGGTATTGCTTATCTTTCATTAATTTTGTGCAGCTCTCTAAATAAAATACATTTGAACCTAAATCATCTTGGGTGCTATGAAACATTTCTTTACAACATTTACTTTATCAATAAAAGGGATATAGCAAGATCTGCATGGCTTTTCTTTCATTTAAAAAAAAAAAAAAATCATGGTTAAAGGGTGGTTTCTGTCATCATTTGCTCATTCCAAACCTGTGTTTTTCTTTCTTCTTTAAAACATAAAAAAGTGTTTAGCACTTCTAGCTTGTATCCTGTGGGCCTCATTATTAAATTTTGTGTAAAAACATCCTATAAACATCCTATCCTATGTAAAAACGTGTGCAGCTGAATGCTGTCAGATCTCTACCCTGTAAAAGGCCCCTAATTAATGTCTTCTGCATAAAAACGAGCACCAATCAATGTCCAAATCCTTTACTTGAGAATGCCAAGCAGCAAGAATTGCTTTAGATTTCCAAATACCTGCAGTAACTCAACTCTGCCACAAGGAAATCATGTAAACCTGCTTAGAATCTGAGCATATCTGTGCATATGCACGCTTTATAAATGAGGCATCTTTTGAAGTCATATAAGTGATTTTATGCGACAAATTGATTAATATACACTCTTAAAACTAAAGGTGCTTCACAATGCCATAGAAGAACCTATTTGTCTAAATCGTTCCATAAAGAACCTTTAACATCTGAAGAACCTTTCTGTTTCACAAAAGGTTATTTGTGATGAAAGAAGGTTCTTCAGATTATAAAAAGGTAAGAAAGAGATGGTTCTTTAAAGAACCTTTGACTGAATAGTTCTTTGTGGAACCAAAAATGGTTCTTCTATGGCATCGCTGTGAATAACCTTTTAAGCACCTTTATTTTTAAGAGTGTATGTTGTGTTAACTCCTGTGACAGTATTGAGTCAGTGAATCCAATTTGTCAACAAATCATCCAGACCTGTTTTGTGAACTAGATTACAATATCTAATTCAAAAGAGTCATTTATGAATCAGACATGCTGGATAATGAACATGCCAAAGAAACGTAGGGCTTAAAATAGAACGCAGTCATAAAGATAATATTTATGACAATTTTATGGTTCTTTTTTTTTTTTTTTCACTTTTTTTGACAAGTCCAGTCTTCATTCACTTTCATTATACTGCAAAGAGTGGGCAAAAATGAACCTTAAGTAAAAAAAAAAAAAAAAAATGAAGAAAAGAAGAAGAAAATACAAGTTATCGTATAGCTCAAGTATAGATTTGTTTCGTTACTATATAGGGTTTCAACATTGCTTTCATAACAGCTGTAATTGAGTAATCATGATGTCATTATTACAGATTACAGATTACAGATCAGTTTATCACATACGTCATTATATTGCTTTATGAGGCTAACAATAGCAGTGTAATTACTACTGCTCATATTTAGACTAAGGGATTTCAACATACCCCCGACTATGAGGTGGGGTAAAAGTGGGACAATTATACAATTAGTTAAAATGTATGAACGAAATTGGATTTACTGCTGAATAAATGTGGTTATGTATTTAAAACACATTCAGTTTGTTAGTACTAAAGAAATAGCCTAGAAAATAGTACAGTAAAAAAGCACTATGAACATCTCAACAACCATTCAGCAAATCCCTGTAAACCCTCATTGCTGTAATGATGAAAATGAACAGACTAGCCAATTTGCAGTTTGTTTAATGGGATCCATCTGTCCCACGGTAGCTTATTGGAGGGTGTCTAAATCATCTCATCAGATTTCATTCAGCTAATTTCATCACAACATTGTAGGACATTGTAGGTGCAGAAGCTTCATTGTCTGACTATGTCCCGTTGTAACATATAGGGTTTATGAATCACCGGTACCCCTGCAGACCCATCCTGCAACTATCATGATACCTCAAAGCCAGACTACCTTGGAATATGAAGGGCCTTTTTTGTCCCTAAGTCGTATTTCTAAATAATTTTGTGCGGTAGCTTTAAAACACTGAGTCTGCTGGCTGACAGTCACACTACACACCACAAGGCCTGCAGGGTGTCACATATCCCCCCCTCCTCTGCAGAGAACACCAAATTCTATGGCCTAATTTTGGGCCACTGTAATTTGCTCTGACACATCTTGTGCCTGCCAAGGTATGTGGCTGATGGTACCACCAAGGAAAGTACAACTGAGCAGACAGAGTAAGTGCCAGGGACTTCGTGTGACACCTTCCTCCAGCACTCCAGACCAACAGATGCATTTTGGGGCTTAAATTGAAAAGGATCCTCAGCATTAGTGACCCTGGGCAGAAATGTTATGTAATATCCCAGGCCATTCTAAATTTAACTATATAATACATAATACCTGGGCGGTGGCAATGAAATTGGCCCAAAAGTGGCTTACAGTATGGCTCATGAAGTGAGTCATTATAGAAAAGGGATATCCCAAGAAACAATGAGTTTTCTGAGTGGGCCAGTGAAGCACCTTATATTTTGTAACCATTTGCATAGTTTGCTGTTAAAACTCTCTTCTTCGCTGAATTACATGTCTGTATAAACAGCTTACTAGGAGTATTCATGTTTATATTTTAGTAAATAATTCACACAGCTCTTGTGGGCACCTTGCACAGACAGTGTGAGGAAAGAGGAAACCCTGTGGTAAATACATTTAGCTCATCATTGTGTCCTGTAACTCAATCTGCTCCATTGTCAATTTGACAATGACAGATGAGAGGGGAAGAGCCACATTTTCCTGGCTTATGTGGTATTATGAACTGAGTTCATTCAAAATGAAGACCTATAAACTGCAGACAGATGATAGACAGACAGACAGACAGACAGACAGACAGACAGATAGATAGATAGATAGATAGATAGATAGATAGATAGATAGATAGATAGATACAATGCCTTGCGAAAGTATTCATACCCCTTAATTTTTTTCACGTTTTGTTAAGTTGCTGCCTTATGTTAAACTGCTTTAAATGACCTTTTTCCACATCAATTTACACTTGACACCATATTGGCAAAGCAAAAACAGAATTTTCACAACTTCGTAAATTTATTAAAAAAAAAAAAACTGCAATAAGTACATTGCATAAGTATTCATACCCTTAACTAAATATTTAGCTGAAGCACCTTTACAGTCTCAAGACTTTTTTGTTTGATGCGACAAGCTTTGCTCAGCATTTGGCAATTATCTGTCATTCTTCTCCTCACCTCTTCACCTCTCAAGCTCTGTTAGGTTGGACGGGGGCAGATGCACATTTTCAGGTTTCTCCAGAAATATTTGATTGGGTTCAAGCTCAGGCTGTGGCTGGGCCACTCAAGGACATTCACAGAGTTGTCTATAAACCACTCTTGCTGTGCGTTTAGGTCCATTGTCCTGTTGGAAGTTGAACCTTCTACCCAGTCTGAGGTTCTGAATGCTCTGGACTGGGTTTTCATTAAGGCTATCTCAATATTTTGGTGCATTGATCTTTTCTTCTACTCTGATGAGTCCCTCAGTCCCTGCCGCTGAAAAACAGCCCCACATCATGAGGCTGCTGCCAGCACACTTTACTTTTGGGATGGTACTCTGCAGGTGATGAGCAGTGCCTGGTTTGCTTCAAACATAATGTTTGGAATTAAGGTTCATCAGACCAGAGAATCTTGTTTCTCACAGTCTGAGGGTCCTTTAGGTGCTTTTTTGCAAATTCTAAGTGTGTTTTCATCTGTCTTCACTGAAGAGAGGATTGAACCTTGCCATAATAGCATAAAGCCCAGATCGGTGGAGAGTTGCAGTGATGTTTGTCCTTCTGTAGGTTTCTCCTGTCTCTACATATGACCATGGAGCTCAACTAGAGTGACCATCAGGTTCTTGGTCACCACACTACCCAAAGCCCTTCTCCATCAATGGCTCAGTTTGGCCAGGAGGCCAGCTCCAGGAAGAGTCCTGGTTGTTTCAAACTTCTTCCATTAAGGGTAACAGAGACTACATGCTTCTGTGACCCTTCAATGAAGCAGAATTTTTTTCTGAACTCTTCCCCAGATGTGTGGCTGGACGCAAACCTATTTCTGAGCTCTACAGGCAGTTCTTTGGTTTTTGCTCTGATATGCATTATCAGCTGTTAGACCTTTTAAGAAGACATGTGTGCCTTTCCAAATCATACCCATTCAATTGAATTTGCCACAGGTTAACTTCAGTCAAAGTTTAGTAACATCTACAAGCAATATGAATGCTCCTGAGCAAAATTTCAACTGTCCCAGATAAGGGTATGAATACTTATGCAATGGAATCATTTAAATTTTTATTTTTAATAAATTTGCAAAGATGTTAAAAACCTGTTTTTTGCTTTACCATTATGGTGTATGGAGTGTAGACTGATGTGGAAAAAAGTAATTTAAAGCAGTTTACCATAAGGCAGCAACATTAACGTGAAAAAAATGAAGGGGTATGAATACTTTTGCAAAGCACTGTAGATAGATAGATAGATAGATAGGGTAAGGTGTTTTAGATAATTGCTAGGAAATTGCTAGGGCGTTGCTAGGCTGTTTTTGATGGTTGCTACGCGGATGCTAGAGAGAGTTTTTAACTGTTATGAAATTGTCTGGCAAGCCTATAGGAACATCTGAAGCGCATGGCAGCACTCTAATAAAAAATACCAGAGCTCATCCACAAGAAGTAATTGGATAAAGTCACTATCACTCCGATTACAGCAGTTAAGTGGGCAAGGCCAGGGACAACATACAAAAATATGCACATTTTCCATGTTCGGATTACTCTGGTAAAGACAGCTTTTTGGTGCAAAATCAAAACAAGGTGTCGAAAAGCACATTGCCATGGTGACAATTAAACAAGACTCCAAAGAATAAAGTTATTATATAAGCCTCCACCAGCCTCCTGTACTGGTCACTGACAGCCTTGAGAACATGAGAATGCTGGGATATAAAACAAGACCGACAGGGAGGCTCAAGTTTCGATGAAGAGCTGCAAGTTTTGGATAAGAGCCCAGAGGTTGTTCTGAGTTCTTCCACACTCCAAGAATAAGGAGGCACAAAATGAACACATGCAGGACCCTCATAACCAGATACTAACCATGTAACAGGTGTGTATACATAAAGTCATCGACAGCCTTTCAATTTTTGAGCCTCACTGCTTTGGTACAAGCAAATTCTGACAAATCATCCAAAGACACTGCATGCAAACATCTTCTCAAATCCTTCTCCCATTTAGCCATAAACATGCATAAGCAATATAATTCTTTCCTGATTCAGCCTGCCGTCTTCCTCACTCTGGGACAGACAGCAGGACTATTTTTATAAACTGTGAACCCATGTAGATTCAGTGAAAGAGTTGACAAAGTGTTGTTGATGACTTGTCATGCTCTAAACAGGTGCAGCGGCCATATGATTGATAGTGAGCGGAGCATAAAGCGGAGGAAACATTCACTGTACACACTGAACTCATGACTCAATCCGAACATGCTAAACCAATCCAGATTGGGCATCATGTGGTCTATCATGCAGTGTGAAAATGTGTCATGTTTCATCTATGATAATATGGCCTTGTAGTTGTAAATTAGGGGTGTTGAGAGGGCGAGGGAGAGAGACTGAATACTAATACTGGAGGAAGATAGGAGAGACGGATAATAGATAAAGATAGATGGATGTTGTATGACTCAAGTGTCAAAAATGAGAATCTTTAGCTATTTCCATCCAGCACTTGTTTCAATTCAACACTCAATCGTTCCATTTGAATGAATGCTTGGACGGATAATAAAAGAAATCACAGAACAGCTCCCGGACATGAGCCTTCCCACTCAACAGAGAAAGCCTTATCTCCGGGAATAATCAACAAATTCTTGATTCCTAACACCACACATTTTAGCTCTGATACAAGTCTACACTCTCAGTTCATTCTTCTGCCTGAAATGGGAGAAAATTTAAAGGAAAAGCATCAAATGGTTCTGCAAAATGTTGTAATGTGATCTCAATTTGGAGACAAAATGAGCATATCAAATCTGCCAAAAAAAAAAGTTTTTAAATCAAATAAACTGCATGCATTAACAAAAAAAAAAAAAAAAAAGCCGTAAGTGTGACACAAAAATCCCCCTATATGAGACATTAAATAATAATATTAATTATAATTATAAAATCTTTTAATTTGTGCTATTTAATTATTTTTATTTCTACACTCTAAAAAATGCTGGGTTAAATACAACCCAGCGCTGGGTAAAATATGGATAAACCCAGCATTTGGGTTGTTTTGACCCAGCGGTTGGATTACTACCCAGAAGGTTGGGTTAAACATTGAACCCAACCATTGGTTGAAAACAACCCAATCGCTGGGTTTGTCCATATTTTACCCAGCATTTATTAGAGTGTAGATTTAGATAATAATAATAATAATAATAATAATAATTATTATTATTATTATTACAATAACAAAGAGAAACAAGTAATGAGAAATAATTATACTCAGCACAAATGTAATGAAATTAACTAATTAAAAACTAAACATACTAAATTATCACCTACAATAATAATAATAAACTGAACTTGGACAATCGTGTCGATGTAATCTGACATTAAAAACATTACGGAAATTGAGAATAAATAATTTTTAGTGTACATCTTATTAAGGAAAATTTCATTCCTTAGGTAATGGTGCCTATGGGTGACAAAAATAAACTGATACAATAACACTCAGCACAAATAAAACAAACAAACAAAAAAAATTAAATAATAAATAATCATCTACATTATAAACATAAGTATTTTAACCCAAGCTTGGACAAGCATGTGTTGATGTATTCTGATATCAAGAAATTCACAAAAAGTTATTTTTAACTATACTGATCTCCTGTATCTTATTAAAGAAAATCTCATTCCTTAGGATATGATACCTTAAATGCACAACAAAAATAAATGGAAATATTAACGCTCAGTTGGTCACGTAGGGACCCCCTCTTAGAGCAGCATGACCCGCAGGGAATGCTTCAATATGTGCAGTGAGGCCTGTTCTTCCCAGCAACTGCATTGTTACAACACAGCTGTTAGAAAACCAACTTTACCACGAGACACAGTGAGAACAGACAGGAATGTCGCACATTTCAACTGATATATAGTAAAAAATTCTGTTTGTATTAACATGGCATTTCACACAATTCACATGTTTTGTCAACCACAATAGCTTGTCTATGAAACTGGCTGAGCAGGTTTATTCTTTTACAGAATGCAAATGAATGAGCAAAACAACTATGCCAACCGTTCTGTTGTAAATAAAGTAGAATCTTATCTGACACGAACTGGAGTGTTTCCACTTTTTTTTTAAATTAGAAATAAATAATTTGCTTTCTCCTTCCAGCTTTTTCCATTTATGCATGTAATTTTAGATTTTATATCTTACACAAACATGAGAACACATTCTAACCTGCTAATACACACACACTCTCTCTCTCCATTTCTCCCACACACTACAGGCGTAGATTCCTATCAGTGTACACGTTGTTCCCCAGAGGAATTATATTTTGGGCTTTCAGAAGGGTGTCGTGGGTGGGGATTGCTGGTCCCTAACATTAGCCTTGAGTTTAAAAATAACCTCTCATCACATGAAATCAATAATGGCACTTAGATGTGACGGAGTGCGTGTTCGCAAAGTCAGGCCCATCTGGGATTATCACACTACTTGGCAAGTGTAAGTGACACCATCACTCTCACCTGGACCTGAGGAAAATCCTGCGCCACGGTAAAACGGAAACAAGTTGCTAAATAAATGGTGCTGACTAATTTACCAGCTATCAATATTCCAGTTCTCTGCTTCAAACATGTTGCAGCAAATAATCTTCCCCCTTTTTCGACAGCATAAATTAACCTCATCTGGTTTATGATAATCTTAGTATAGTCTGATAAAGAATGTATAACCAATATGAGCTTGATTTTGTCACATTTCATAAGAAGTAATAAAGAATAATTTTAGACCAGATTAAATAAATTATTAATAATTAAATTAAAACACAAATAGTATTATTACAAATCGTATTAAGTATTTATTATAGTAAAATACAAATAGTATTATTTTATATAAATTAAAAACAATAAAAAATTCTAATAATAAAAATTAATTAAAATGAATTATTTGAAGTGAAAAGCAATAATAAAAAAAAAAGTTATAATAAAGCAGCCAAGCATGATCAATATTTGCACTGCCAGCTCATCTGGAACCCTGCTAACATGCTCAAGCAGAGTAATATTAACAGTAAAAAGTTTCCGTGCTGCTGGACTGCATATCAGCTCTCTTGATGGCCCTCGGGCCAAACAATTTAAAGGATAGGAATTAACTTGTATAATATTAATTAGATAACGTTAAAAGGTTGTCATGCATCTGAAAAGATCATCAGCCTATCCTTAGAGAGTAATCGTAAACCGGCAATTACATATGTGTCCTAAAAAGCAAAAGGTTAAAGGTGCATCTCTGAGCACTACTAGCATGAGGATGTGCACCAACTATAGATGAATGGCTGATGAAAGCCATTTAGTCATTCAGAATTAAAGTATTTGTCATTAAAAATATTCAAATAGTGCAAATAACTTAATATAACTTTCTGGAAGACTACGAACTATGCATATACACAGGCTGTGATGAATTTCAGATAAGTGTGATAATGTGTTTCATTGTAAAAAGAAGAGATAGAATTCTTTGGAATTTGATGTTTTCCATCAAGAATGCAGGGCAAAAAGTGCACACTTGAAAATCACATTTGTACATACATTTGTGTTGCTTTGGCATTCAAAAAAAAAAAAAGTTATGCCATTGAGGATGTAAAAGCAATATAACATTTTTTAAAAAACTGCATATTTGTGTGTATTCTCAATGTTGTGAAAGTGTATGACCAACACCAAAGCAAACACATAAAGCCTGAAGGCCAAACTTCCACTGAGTAGCTGTAAAAGAAATGGCAATTGATTAAATCCTTATGGCTTATGTTTTTTTTTTTATTTTATATGTGTAATAGTACAGAAAACGCCTAGGTGCAGCCAGCTACACTGGTAAAGCAGGGTAATACTGCCATCTAGCGTTTCGAGGTAGAGCTATCATCACTACATAAATTGCGGGGTGTTGCTTTCGCATTGGCTATTTATAAAGATATATGTGGATATTTATAAATTAAACCTCCCTTAAAACTAACTTTTTACACTTATTCGTTTACTTAATTTGTTATTACAAATTTCGACAGTGGGATCTCACAGCATAATTGTGTTGTAGATGTGTTACTGAAACTCTAAACCGAATCGAAAAAAAATATTTTTTTAATTTTTTTTTTTTTTTTTTTTTTGGAATAAAGTGACCGACCCACTTATCTTATAGGTTAAGGCAAATTTCATAGCTAGCATTTTATTATGTATCCTAAACACGCCTAAATAAACAATATTTTAACACTTCTAAACTTGATTTGAAATGGCACACGATAAAAAAAAACTGTTATAAGTGACATGTACCTTATCTTGAATTTACATCACATTTTATCTCTGGGATGACCTACGCGGTTTCTCCTTGGTAACGAAGTAGGTTACACTAACTTTTGAAAAAGAAAAAAAAAAAGGAAGAAAAGCATTCGTGGTTACTGAATTTTGTTTGAAAATGCTGTCAAAACAGGTACATACTTTTAAGACATCCCCTCCCTCAAACGCCCCATGGTCACTGAGTTCAGAAGAAAGTGTGTGCGCGTCGCCGCGCCTCTTAGCGCGCGCTCCAAGGCTCACTAAAATACCGGAGTGCGCTCTTCCAGACATCACTGAGACTGCTGCAGAGATGCTTGGATGATGTACTCCGTCATATGTAACACATAAACCAGACTATCTGCCACAAACCGACGCTTTGACGACTGTTTTTTGACTTTTAAACTATATCAATGGAAACACACAAGTGACCTTGGCAAACCCAGGACCCTTTGGAAGTTTTAAAACATCACGTTACACACGACACAGAAAACTCGACATGAATGTTTCACACGGACTACTGAACAGGACGATCTCTACAGCGAAGCAGCCTTTGGAAAGCGTTCGAGGATGCTGCAACTTCTCGGTGATCACGAGCGACGGGTTCGGTTCACCGATTCAGGACGAGCGCGATCAGTTCATCATGCGTTTGGTGCAGATTGCTGTTCTCTGCGTGCTGTCACTGACGGTTATTTTTGGCATCTTTTTCCTCGGTTGCAATCTACTCATCAAGTCCGAGAGTATGATAAATCTGCTGGTGGAGGACAGAAGACCTTCCAAAGATGCGGATATTATTATGATTGCTGCATGAGTCGTGCCATAAATCTGACACAAACTGGCAATCTCTCATGAACGACACCTGTTGTTATGATTCTCATGCCAATGATGAACTAAATGTATTTTTATATATATTTCATCTTGGACCAGAACCTGTTAATGTCGTAAACAATGGAGACCGAACAATGCATTCAACTTTTTTAAAACCCAGAAATGTGTGGTGATGAATATTTGTCTACATCTTCTTTCAAAACACATCTTCATGAAGACACCTGAAACAACAAGAGCAGAAAAAAGATAACCGGACAAATTCATTAATCCAGGACAGATCATTTGAAATTGAGAATTTGTCATTTGATTTGTATTCAAATTGGCTGAATTGATTCATGTGACTCGTTGAAATGATTCAAGAATTTCTTAACGTGTTAAAGAAAGATTGTGTGAACTTGCATGCAAAATGGATTAAAAAGAAATAGAGAACTCTAAAAAGACTGTTCCATTTTAGTTCCTAGATGACATTTTAGTGTTTTTCAAAGGTTCAAAACATGACAATCCAGTTAACTAACAGGCAATTATAACTGGATCTGATTAACTAGCAGCCATCACATTCTTAATAAATACATAAATTATTGTATTCTGATATATCAATCACAAAAATCAGATACATGACTACTCAACCTCTGCAGGTCAGTTGCGAAGGTCCAAGCATAGTGTCTTCGGTAGAGGAAAAAACGTGTATCAGGTTCCACAATAAATAAATAAATAAATAATTATTTAAAAGAAAGAAAAGGACAACAAATGAATTTGATTTCCATTTATCACATGACCTTTTCCACATGGAAGCACATTATTCATCTTTTTCTTCTTAGGTATCTTGGCAGCTGCACTACACCAACAGTGCAGATCACTTGCAGCTAGCTTTGGTGGACTATTAAATATCTCCACAAATATAAAATTATTAATCTACTTTTCATATTTGGTAGAAAAGGCCATTAAACCTTTTAATTCTGTTAACAGCTCATGTCCTTGGAAGCTTAATGGTTGATGTTAACATTTTAAACTGCAACAATATGTTTTTCCACCAACAAGCAGCTAAAAAGTTTAGAATGACAAAATATGTCAGCTTTTTAATTTTACATTCTGCTGACTCACCAGCTGCCTTTCTACATAAGCTTTAGCCTGAGGAGAATATAACAAGTGGTGCATTTTATTTTAAGACTGTTTTTGAACCACAAATATTGTGGTGAATGAACTGTAATTATATGTACTTTAGCATGCAAACTAGACCATTATGTAACTTAATCTGCAGCCCTTAGTTTCTTAATTCCATTAACAAACTATTATGCAAAAGATTGGCCTTATTTTTATTTGTAATCAGCATCTCAGTGTTCATAAACCAAAACCTGAGGGCAACATTATAGAGATGTTGCATAATTTTTTTTTTAAATCAGTTGGATAATACCTTGTCCCCTGTATTTGTACACACACTGCTGCGTACAAGCATGACATCATAAGAACACGGTCAAAGCCATTCACTGTATAATACATGTGACTGCTGAAAATGTGCCAAAGATGTTACTATATTCAGTGCCTTAAAACAGATGGTGCTGAAATACATGCAATCGAGAATAGGGAACCATAATCCAAATTAGAGATTAAGGTTGCATGCTATATTACTGACCCCAATCCCAGGACATTTAGCTCACCAGACCCCACCCGCACACATGTAACTGGCCACTGCTGGTTTATTTATTTATTTATTTATTTTTAAATCACAGTGCTTTTTATGAAGCTTGTAATGCACTGCTTTACCATACAGATGCTGGTTTCTTATACTATACTCAGCATAAACAAAATTTGTTCCGTTTTTGATTGATAAATAGGCTATGATAAGGCTCAGGAGGAATCGTTTTCTGAATAAATTCATATTTTATTCAGTAAAGATTAATCAAATGTGACAGTAAAGACATAATTATGTTACAAAAAATATTTCAAATAAATGCTTTTGAACTTTCTGTCCATCAAAGAATCCTGTAAAAAATATATTCATGCACAAAAATATTAAGCAGCTCAACTGTTTTTAACATTATAACACAATAAAAATAAATGTTTTTTGAGCACCAAATCAGCATATTAGTATGATTTTTGTGTTTAGTAATTGAGATACTATTATAGTTTATATTAATATCTTGAATTGGTTTTTATTTTGATATTTTCTTATTTTGTCTTTTTTATTAGTTTTTTTTTAAAATGTTTATATAGTTTTTATTCATTTTTATTTCACTTTTAGTTTATTGCAAGTTTTTTATGGTTTTAGTTTACTATAATAGCCCTATACTAAAATTTTGTACATATGAATGCAGTACGTGTATAATATTGCAGATTCTCTTTGGGCCGGTCTAGGATGAATATATATTATGGGTAGATATATTTATGCTTATCTGGTGTTTAAATATTTTAAATATTTCACAGTTAAGAGATAAAAAATTTAAACTTTTTTCAGCTTGTGCAGTTAGATGCATATCTTATTTTTCTCTCTCAGAATATTATGATGACAGAACTAAAAAGAGAGAATCTTGCTATGGGTTCTCATGAATTTTCCCCAGAGAGCCACTGAATGATTGATGCCATGATTGCTTTATATTTCTTCAGCCCTTCTTTAAAGATAGAGGGAGAGCGAGTGGTAGCATGGATGAAAAGAATGGAAGAAAAGGTCACTCCCGGTGGTAGAGGCTGTCAAACAGCGGTACGGTCCTGAGAAGTGACATGGCATTACGAACTGACAGAGCTAGAGAAAGGCTATGGAACAGGGGAAATGTCAGAGTAAAAAGAGGGGAAAAAATGTGAGGCCTCTAAAATACGTTAGCACGAATGTGAAAAGCATCTAGGTGGGATGCAACCACCTTAACCTGTTATGCAACAAGCCATAGTGTAAAGCTCAAGGAGGCAGAAATAATTTCAGATTTTTAGTGATTCTTCAGTAGGCCTCTTTTCACACAGAAAGTCACTCTTTGCTACCACCCGTCACTGAGACTTACACTGACAGAGAAACATAATTATAACGATGCCTTAAACTACTTTGAGGTGAATCCAAAACCATTCACCATCTATGAAATCTCTTCCTTTTAGATCATATCTGACAGCTTTAACTCCCACAAGTAATCAGTATTTTTATTCATCGTTGATAGATGTTATACAAAATCAAGGGTCTGCCGAAAAGCCACAGGGGACATGGCCTAAAAAAGATTCTCTGGAGACTAACTGCGCGACTCGGGGAGTAAAACTTGCTGCGTTTAATCACACCATCTCATAGCCTCAGTTACCCTCAACTGGCAGACAACATGCAATATACAGAAATCCTTCATTCAGAAGAAAGTCCTAGAATTTAGTTCTTTGGAGAGACTGTAGCTTAATTAAATGTTTTCAAATGTGAAAGATTGAGTTTTCATGGTCACACAGCTGTTAGCTTTGGAGAAAAACAACATAAATAGGCTACTATTTACCTAGCCTTAGTATGGTATTAGTCATACACCCACAGATGCTTTAATAACTGACATGAGGCACTATGATGTTCTGACTTTTCTCATCCTTTTTAATTCACCCTGCTAATTCAGTTGCTATTGTTCTCTGTCCCTCTGAATGCCTGTCTCTGTTTTGCATGCACAAACGCAAATGCTTTAATGCGCTCCCTGTCGTCCCATGAGCCTCAGACTTCAGCTCAGCATTTGGAAGTAACAGCTGCAATACCTTTCCATCACAGTCAGGACAGAGCGACCCATCACTCCAGTGGTGTGTGAGGAACAGGAAGTGACAGACTGTTTTTTCCCCCTTCCCTTCCTTTTTGTTCAGTCCAATGAGTCTAAATGTGATTGACAGCAAAAGGCATTTTAAGCCCTGCCACAGTACTGCAAAGCGCAAGTGTTTGTACAGCACACCAAATATTGCATAACTAGATTTCAATGAGAATTGACAGCTTGAGTTGCTAGCTGCATATTATTACATTTTATTTTCTGATGAAAGGCTTGCGAGAGTTTTGTGGGTATTGATATCAAAGTCATATGAGGAAGACATACTTTGAATTTCATTTGACGCTTTGTTTTTGAATGCGCAAAAAAAAAAAAAAAAAAAACACCTTATAGGATTTTTTTTTTTTTACTGTTTAAAATCTTCACTGCAAAAAAGGTAAAAAAAAAAAAAAAACATTTTAGGTTTCAGTAAAAACTGTATGGTGGTGATGAGAAACCCATATGATGAATCAAAGCTCATCACAAGCAGCTTTTCCACAAGCTGAGAAGGTAAATAATATACTGAGGTGCATGGTGTCATACAAATACAAAACATCATGGTAGCACAACACTAAAATAATGCAACATATAATAATATTAACAACATATAATGTGTCAAATAAAACTCTAATGTACAAGTTATTTAAATAAACCAATTGTGAAGTGTCTCACAGCAAATTCTGATAATGTCAATTGACGGTTTAGCACTGTAAATTTTAAGATGACTTGTTTGTTTTCACTTTCAAAACTTTCAATATTTTACTACTCAGTAGATTTCTTGTAGTGTTATATTGTAAGAGAAGTAGCAGATTTTCACAATAGCATTTTTACAGTCCTTTACAGTTAAAATCGATCACAATTCCATAGTGTTCCATATGTGAGGGAAAAAAATTACTTTACAAAAAAACAAACTTCCACGTGAAAAATTAAAAACATTATTTTTAATTAAAAAAATCTATATTTAATGTAGGCCTGTAACTTGCTCACAATTGCTTTTCTTTAATATGAATTTGCCATTTAAAATCTTCCATATGTGAGGAAAAATGTAACTTTATTTTATGCACATTACCTACATTTACTTCTATATTTGGTGGAGGATACCTTCTATAAATGATTTCAAAAGAAATTATTTAATAAATTTACCTGTATATTATCTTAATTATTTTAAAGAAAAAATGTAACTAGGCTGATTTTGTACAAGATGAACACTGAAACCATATTCCAATAATACACTAAAGTCCTGTGAGTTTGTGTGAAACGAGATTATGAGTCTGCGCTGTGATGCAAGAGACATGCAAGTAGCCATGGTAGTCATTGAGTATTTCAGAAAGCTGTTATAAACAATAATAAAAACTAAAACAATCATGTTAAACGGTAATATAAGGCAAGTTCTCTGAGTCTTAAGGAACGGTGATGTAATCAAATTCATGCTGGTTGTCTACCCACTCACTCTGCACGACTGAGCTTCCCATGGGTTTCTGTCAGAAATGTCTTGCTGAACCTTTTCAAATATGCAGTCTCAAACTGCAGCGCGGTGAGTCCTGCTGAGCAGCTCTTTCACACAGTGCTTACGCAGATGGTGACCCAGACAGTGCGGAAACCTCAACCTGAGCTCGGAGTCCTTCTATTATTACATTGCATGCAAATAATACACCTTTATTAGGCATCCTTCCCCCCACTTATTGTACTGTCTGGGCTTCAGGAACCCTCACAAACAGAGAGCACTATTTAAAGCAAATATTGAATGCTTTAAGTGCATGAGAAAATATTGCTAGTGTCAAATCAAGGTTTAATGCTGGCTCACCAAAAAAGGGGGGAAAAAAGTGGCGAAAATTTAATGTTGGATGAATTTAGTGCAAATAGAACACTGAAGAATAGAACTTTGATCTTCTTCAAAATCCATTTTGTCCAAAGATCAACCATTGCTTAAGTGTCTTTTTTCCCCTTTATAGTTTTGCTAGCCATACTGATAAACTTTTGACCGAAGTATCAGCAGGAACAGATTAAACTGTTCTTTTCTGAAGACAATGAATTTTTTTTTAACCCAATATCACAAATGACTTGATTAGAACTAAAATCAGTAAAAGTGGGTTGTTCATACTACTATTTTTGCAATATGTATATTGTGTACATATAAAACACACAACTTAAAATATGCCATACAGCAGACCACCCCACAATGCAATGTGCTTTACAGCTTAGGGACCAATTTTTACTATTTACTAGTTGCATATTAGCATGCATATTATTAGCAAAATGGCTGTTTATTAGTACTTATTCTTATTCTGTATGACCATATTTTAGATCCCTTAATCCACCCCATACCTAAGCTTAACTATCTATACACAACAAATTAGGAGTTTGAGGCAAAAGTCATAGTTAAATGTTAGTTAGTAGTGAGAACTGGACCTTAAAACAAAGTGTGACTGAAGTTTAAAAATTAAATGTATAACCAGTTCATTTTTGAAAAAACAAAAACATGCTTTGGTAAAACATTACAAGTCATTTAGGACAAAATTATGACAGTCATTTATGACATGAAGTCAATTCTTAGATATTAAGTCATAACTACGGCAAAAAGTTGAAATGGACGGTAAGTTGCGATGAAGTCAAAATTATAAGATACAATTATGGTACAAAATTGACAGTTGAAATTAAATCAAATTAGTCATTTGACATGGAAAGTTAAAATGATGACAGTCAATTATTAGATGAAATGTCAAAATTATGATACAAATTTAAATCGAATTTGAGATACTAAGTAATAATTATGACAACAGTAAAATCATGACAGTGAATTAGGAGACAAAAATTTAAACTGAATTAGTCATATTAATCCAAAAACAAAACCTTTAAAAAAAATTCTAAATTATGAAAAGATGAAACTGACAAATCAAAATTAAGATACTAAATCAGAATTATAGCAAGTTAAAATATGAAATTGAGATGTGAAGTCATAATTATGACAAAAAAAAAAAAAAGAGAAAGTCAATGTGAACTTCAACTTTAGAGTCATAAGGTTGAAATTGACAAGTTGAAATTGACAGTCATAATTATGACAAGTTGAAATTATGAAGGACACCAAGTCATAATTATGAGATAAAGTCCAATATTGTCAATTATGTGGTGGAAATGCTATTCACTACTACAATAAAGAGTAATTATGAATAATATTAAAAAAAGAAAAAAAAAAAAAGAAAAAAAAAAAAAACAACAGGCAGAAAACAGTATAGAGCGAAACAAAAGGTTTACAAAAAAATAAATAAATCTACAATATCACACTGAACTATGAAATTCTACTAAACTATTTTTGGTCCAGTAAACAGCAACCAAATGTTGATGTTAGGCGCTCTCTGATGTAACTGTAAAACACTGGCAGAATGGAAAGACAGCACAGGCTGCTAGAATTGGTCTCTGGGGAAAATTAATTGAAGGACAGAATACATTTGCACCTCATGAATAGTATACAGCAATCCAGAGAAAGGGCAGAGAACAACACTCATACAACAATAACACTATTTCCTGCTCCAAAAGAGGCATTCACGTCCAATTTTATTATCCAAGTATAGGCTATTAACGACCACATTAAAATCTAGATGAATGAGACAAAAATGCAATTCTACATTGCATTATTTTTCTTTCAGCATAGCTGACAGGTACAAATGACCCATTTCTAGTCAGCTGCACAAGTAAAGTCCCATTCTACAGACCATCGTGGCTAATGATGAACTGACACGCTCGTGTCAAAACAAAGCGTGTGAGAGACTACAGTATGACGCTGGCTAATTTCAGAATCTGTTGGAGGGGAGAAAACCAGATGCAAATGAGGGATCTTTATTGTCAGTCACGTTGCAGCATGTCTTGTGTGTAATCTAGGATTTGTCTCTGCATTCAGATCTGGTTTAGTTATGGTTTAAGATTAAAGAATTGAGGAGCGGGGCAATATTCTATCCCATATTAATGAGCTATGGGAGAAAAATCCTGTGGTCTCATGAGGTTTTTATTTTTAGCATTTCCCAAATACCATTCATGAAGCTACATTATAAAAGCTTGAAACAATGAGAGGAATGTGCTGTTGAAGAATTGTATTTTTGTTCTTTATCCAATGCATTATCCATTAAGTTCACTATTGTTCAAAAGTTTGAGGTTAGTGAGTTTTTTTGTTTTTAAATACCGTTATTCACCAGAGATGCATTCAGTTAATTAAAAGCATCAGTAAAAACGTATATTATGAAAAAAAAAAAAAAATTCATTAAGTTCTTTTAAATTTTCCATGCAAATTTTGGAAAAAGTTAAATTAGGCAGCACAATTATTTTCAACACTGAAAATAAATGTTACTTGAGCACAAAATACAATTATATTAGAACGATTTACCATCACAGGAATAACTTACACTTCATAACATTAAAAATAGATTTGTTATCGTTATAATTAAAATATAAACCAATTAAATTTGAGATTTTAAATTGTAATATTTTAAAATACCGCTGTTTTTACTGTATTTTATCAAATAAATGCAACCTTGGTAAGCATAAGAGACCTCTTTCAAAAATATTAAACTTTACCGATCCCAATTTGAAGTTTTCAAAAGTAGTCTTTTACATAATGAAACTTGGCCATTATTTCTTCCACCATTTTAATTAATCCTTTAGCCTTTTTACACTTACAATGAAATAAAGTAAATAAAAACACTTTTAGATTAAGTATAGGACATCATCTTGCAGGATACTGCTTTAATTTTAACTATCATGTGAAAATCAAAGAATCACAAAACTCCAACAGCACTGCACTTAATTTGATCACATCCCCAAAGTGTGAAGTTTAAAAATGAAAGCGAGCTTGTAAAGTGCTCCTCGGAACAACAGTGCACCGAAAGAAGCGCTATACAGCTGTGTTTAACAGGCACACATATACAGAGATGCCAGAGGGGAAAGAGCCATCAGCCCTGCCTACGCAAACAAGCACACACACAGAGACCCTGTCATTTGAGCAAACGTCTGTAGTCAGTGCAGCTAGCAGGGGAGAGCTGGTGTGGCCAGCTGTCTGTGCGGGTTAAACGAGGCACGGGAGATGAGGAAGAGGGGGCAGACCTGTGGCCCTGCCATACTAACTCATGCTCCATTCATATTGACACATGGATTACACTAGCCCATCATCTCTGTGACTCAAAGCAGCCACTCTAACGGAAAAAAAGGACAGAATGTTCACACACCAATTAAAAATGCTCAAAGCACACTGTGCAAGAACATAACGACCTCAAAAAAAAAAAAAAAAAAAAAAAAAACTAAATACAAGAATGAGGGTAACTAAAACCACCAAAAACTTAACAGGTAGAAATTAAAAATGTATATTTTCAAAGATACAATGCAACAATTTACAGCACTTATTGATATGTTAATTTATAAACACTATTGTTAGTTGATTCAGGATTTAGAAAAATCCTGAATTTAAAAACCTATTTGAGATCTTCCTCAATGTTCTTCTGCAAACTGCACTGTAAAAAAATTTCAGACCTCCCCAACTCAATTTTCTAGTGACCGATTACATCTAAATTTTTCCATTGGCCCAACTGAATTTTGTGCAAATTGATTTTTTTCAATTGGGGCAACAGTCTGTTAACATTGGCTCAATGAGAAATAATATGTTGAGCCAATTGGAAAAACACCAGTAGCATACATTTGATTTACCTAATCTAAAAATGTATATTGGCAAATTTATATTGCTCAAGCAACATTACTAAATTGTTTATTCCCCGTTGTCCCAAAAGAAAATAAAAAAAAATAAATAAATAAAATTTAAATGATACACTGAACACTGACACATTTTAAATACATTTTTAATCAAATCTACAAGAATATTGTAAAAATATCTTACAGTGATAAATACATTGAAATAGTCTACACAGTAAACCTTACAAAATCATGCATTTTAAATTCTTATAAGATACACAAAGCTGATGAATTGCACTTTAAACATTAATACATTCACAAACATGCAAAAATATCAAAAACACCATAAAATGTCAATTTATCTGAGGTTACTTCAACCAGTGTTAAGTGTAATGTCACCTGAATATTACCATTCTCACAAAAAGGTACTCCTCTTCCAGGATGACGGAGACATTTAGCACACTTGACAGGGCTCTTGAAGTGCAACTGCTGCTGCTTACTATTCCAATTTTCATTGCAGTTGTGTGTGGTTGTGTGGTTCTCCAATGGCTCTGTAAAAAAATAAAAAATAAAAAAAATAAATATAAATACAAAATAGCAATGTTAATATAAGTCTACATATAACTTTAATAACATATGCAGCCTGCATTACACAGAGCCACATCACACAAATTACATGTAAGAGCTCATAATATTTGACACTAATATGGAATTAACATACATAAGATCTCTGAGTTAAATACTCACTGTGAAATTCATAGTGGTTCCTTTTCTACACTTCTGACTAAATGGTGCCTCGTAAGCTCAGAACTATCAATGGTGGTTTACACTGAGGGGAAACCAAAAAACAAAAATTATAGCAGAAATGTTTTCCTTGTGTCTCAAACATTTAATATAATAATCAAAGTGAAATAAAAACAATTTAGTTCAATAAATAGTAACTTCAGGTAACCGAGAGATAGGGGTGGGTGGGTGGGTCGGAAGGAAGGAATTTTATTGATAATATTTAGATAGACAATATTTTGCTGAATGTGTGTTATTGTGCTGACATTTTAAGGACTACTGTGGACTCCTAGTTTTGATATTCTATTCTGTGTGGTGGTCAGTTCACAGCAATTATAGAAATTAATCTTTTCCGATACGTTTAAACTGAGTTTTAACTTTAAATGGGCACTTTTACCTTTATAAAGCCATTTTTCTAAAAGTGTGCATCATCTTGAGTCAAATTCTTACATTTTAGTAGTCAATTAGAATAAGACATTTGGGCTGTTACCAAGCAAATGAAATGACTATCAACAAAATGCATCTTTGCAATGCAGTGGACTATTTAACACTATCATTCCAAACCGCCTCCTACCCAAACTAACTCAGCTCTCTGTACCCACCTCCGTCTGTCAGTGGATCAGCAGCTTCCTGACAGACAGGCAGCAGCAGCAGCTAGTGAGGCTAGGCAAATTCTCATCCAGCACCCGCACCATCAGCACTGGCGCCCCCCAGGGTTGCGTCCTCTCCCCACTGCTCTTCTCCCTGTACACCAACGACTGCACATCTAAAGACCCCTCTGTCAAGCTCCTGAAGTTTGCAGACGACACCACACTGATCTGCCTCATTCAGGACGGTGACGAGTCTGCTTACAGACAGGAGGTTAAGGAGCTGGCTGTCTGGTGCAGTCTTAACAACCTGGAGCTGAACACGCTCAAAACAGTGGAGATGATCGTGGACTTCAGGAGAAACCCCCCTGCTCTCCCCCCCACTCACCATCATGAACAGCACTGTGACTGCAGTGGAGTCATTCAGATTCCTGGGCACCACCATCTCCCAGGACCTGAAGTGGGACATTCACAGACTCCATTGTGAAAAAGGCCCAGCAGAGGCTGTACTTCCTTCGCCAGCTGAGGAAGTTCAACCTGCCACAGGAGCTGCTGAAACAGTTCTACTCCGCCATCATTGAATCTGTCCTCTGCACGTCAATAACTGTCTGGTTCAGCTCAGCTACCAAATATGACCTCAGAACACTACAGAGGGTAGTCCGGACTACTGAGCGAATCATTGGTACAACCCTCCCCACTCTCCAAGAACTGTACTCATCCAGAGTGAGCAAAAGGGCTGGCAAAATCACTTTGGACCCCTCACATCCAGCACACTCCCTCTTTGAACTGTTGCAGTCTGGTCGACGCTACAGAGCTCTGAGCACCAGAACGACCAGACACAGGAACAGTTTCTTCCCTCAGGCAATCCATCTCATGAACACTCGACAATAATAACACACTATTTATACACTTATCTAACACGCATACTTAGTCTACGTTTCAATTTGCACATAATATACCTGTACATACAAAACTGTCTACTGTTATATACCTGTACATACAATTGTCAATTTGTATATTGTTATTCCTTATTTACTTGTTCTTTTTGATTCTTTTTATTATCTGTGTTTTTTGTTCTGTCACTGTCATTCTGTTGCGCTGCGGTAGCTTCTGTCACGAAAACAAATTCCTTGTATGTGTAAACATACCTGGCAATAAAGCTCATTCTGATTCTGAAACGCATAAGCTGCATCTGAAGTGTATACTGAAAAGTATTTACACACCGTTTAATGCAGGACATGAATCATTTAACCTACAGTTACAACTGCATAAATAATGTTTTGATATTTTAAGCATTAAAACGTTGAATACTGCTATTTGGAATTATTTAAAAATGAAAAGATACTTTAAATTTGAAATTACAGTCACCAGTAGGTGGCAGCAAGTCACTGTTAATTAGTGAGTCATAGCGATTGAACAGAATCATTTAAACGGTTGATTCATTCACGAAGGAAACACCGACATGTTGCTCAGAGACGCAAATAGTAAATATTTTTGTTGGCAAAAGAGCAAAAACAGGCAATATTGCCTAAATATTGTGTCTAAAACGTAAGTCCCTTAATATTACCATCTTGTTTATTGAACCGTTGTATAAAATCAATATCACACTTGTAATCGTGTTGCTTTGTGGAAGAAAAAACGTCACCCTTCGTGTGATATTAACTATTTGAAATTAAATAAACATTTTCAGCCCCCATATCTTGAATTTTATCATCATTCTAAATGCATTTAACGCTGAATCATGCAGTGAAAGAACACTAATGCGCACGCGCACTACTCTACCCTTCATCACGTAATGTATGCGTGCTTTGTTCGGTTTTTTGCGATATAACGTTACTTATATCAAAATGTCAAACCCCACATCGTTAAAACAAGTACGATATTATCGCACACATCTACCGAGAGATTAGTAGGAGCTAAACTAGGTTATTATAACGCCAATATGACATGAGTACAGGCGTGAATTCAGCAAAATACAGTGTATTCGTTATTCTGCAAAATACAGTGTAATTTATATAAAATGTATTGTGTCCTAAAGTAAAACATTCGGAAACCGTTTAATTCGTTTAGCGAATACTTATCAGAGGCGACATTGTAATACCCACGTTTTTGTGTCGAAATTACGGAGACCTGCACTCGGTTTAACTTAAACATGACTCAAGACAAAGTTCAGTACTCACCATAACTTTAATGATGGAAAATCCGTCTGGTAACGTTTGTCGCTCCTCAGCATCGGCTCCGCTCTCCCGCGCACAGGAATTTGAATTCACTGCACCAACGGTTTTTCTCAGGCGCATGCGCACACGCGTTTTGCTTCAAGGCTTGTTGAGCCAACACAGATTTTTCACTTCTGCTTGATAGATTGGCTGAGCACAGTTTAATATGTTCGGTGAATGTATATTTTTTAAATTTAACTTCAGACCTTCAGCTAAAATTAGTACAAATGTATTTTTGTTCGAGTAATTTTTGAGAAGCAATTTGTTGAGTCAATGTTTGTCAGTTTCCACAATTTTTCAAAATGTAAACTTTTTAGTGTGCGCAAATTGAAGCCTAAACAAACAGTGTAAAATTGTATTCTATATTATGCACAAGTTCTCATATATATATATATATATATATATATAGGCTTTTTTGCACCATCAAAACAGTCATTTATTTATTTTAAATTAAGCTAATAAAGTCATAACCTAAACTGTTGTAAAATGTTAAGTAAAATTTCAGTTAAATATGACTTTATAACTAAATGTATCAAACTCAAAAGAAATTTGAATTAATTTGTGCTTTGCTGCAGCATGGATTTAAAAAAAAAAAAAAAAAAAAACCAATAGAGGTTTGCATTTAAAGAAATCTTTAATGAATCATACACGTCAAGATTAAAGGTTACCACTTCCACAAAATGCAAAGAAAGTTTAAAGCAAATAGTCCAGAAAGAACGGCACTGATGGTTTCTCCTTTGAAATATGACACTCTATTCTTTGGTTTAATAAGGAGCGTCTCTACACATGGACCATAGCCAGTTACAGACAGCGTATTAACTTGTAGAAAATAGGAAAAAGGGAAACTTCACAACACTTTAAAATTAAAAGCTTTAAAATATAAGTAGACTTTAAACAAGTCGGGCTAGAAATCACACAGGGCTCAAAGTATTAAATAAGTAATATTAGCCGGTGAAGTCCATCCAGAGGTGACATCCTTAGTAAAAAGAGGGAGGAAAGGCAGTGAGAATGACGATAAGTGTTACATTTACACAGCCAGGGGCAGGTAGCATAAACTACTTGGACTAGTCTTAAGTTGAGTGTCATCCGTTTCTCTTTTTTTTTTTTTTTTTTGTTGTTTTTTTTAAATTTAAAATTCAGTTACAAAAAAGCAGATTGGTCTATGTGAATCTGAAAAGCAAGACTGATTATCCCTTGTCTACTATTAGTTTGTGAAACTAGTTCTTCAAACAAACACAGTCTTAACATAGCGGCTATGTTTATGAAACCGGTCCCTGTCACAGGATTGCTTGAATCAGATAAGTGTGCTGCTGCCATCTACAGGAGCGTTCGTAACACCCACAGAGAGAAGAGCAGACTTGTTTATAAGCTAAAACCCCTGGTTAAATATAGTGTTAGAGTGCTTACAGAGTTTCCATGGAAGAGTACGTGGTGCCCGAAGTCCATCGGATAAACTGATGGTGGTAGATGGCTCTGGCCTAACAAAAACATGAGTGCAGATGTAAAGCAAAAATCACTTCAGCCCCATTTTGTCAAAAAAAAAAAAAAAAAAAAAAAACCACGTATGAAAGTATAAATAAGAGTGCCCCTTGTGGTTAAACTTGGTTACTTTCAACCAAACCATTACAAGGTTAATTTACCCAAAAATGTAATGCTCAGAAACATTGCATGTTTGCCTTACTAGTTCAGTTTTTTTTTTTTTTGTTGTTGTTGTTTTTTTAAAAGGTCAAGGGAACAGAACATGAAGACTCACTTGTTTTGAGCAAGCTGATTGTTGGATTCACCCCAGACAAACATAGCAGCATTATCATCAGTCTCTGCAATCAAAGGCCCAAAAAGAGGAAATCATCAAGAAAACAGCGATTTATTCATTTAAGCCAAAAATCTAAATACATAACCCAGAAACTATACATATTAAATTAGGCAAAGTGGCAATGTCACCGCAAATATATATGTATAGTAGAAGCCTAGTATACGAAAACAAAAACATTCAAAAAGGCATAGCATGCATTCAACAGGTCACAGACCTGTTTCCCAGTCCTCGTTGGGGGAAGGGTTTGTCCAGGTGTTAACAGGCACCTGGAACTTCTTCAGCAGCTCCACATTTCCTTAAAAAAATAAATATCAACATTTTGATTTCACTAGTTTATAATTTTCATCCAAATAAGTCTTTTTCTACATGAAAGTACAGTGAAATGATCACAGTAACAGCCCATGTTCAAATATGCGACACTAACCATCTTCAGCATTTAGTGTCCTCTTGTCTTCACAGTTTGCGATGTGATGAGACAACTCATGCTTGGGAATCAAGTGCCTGGCATTGAAGGGGCAGGTCTTCAGCTCTCTGGCCAGTTTGGGGTGGTTCTGAAACAGATGGGGGTGGACAGATAAAGTTCTCGTTACACCAATGCCAAGTACAGGGTGTTTCAGAAATATTACATAAAAAAAATTAGCACATGGAAAAGGTTTCCCCTGCGATCACCCACCTTCCTGCACTTGAGAACATGAAAAGGGAAGCGAGAGGCTCTGATCTGGTGGTTTTTGTCATATGGGCACTGCACAATCCTGTTGGGGTCACTGGCGTCGTCAGCGTCTTCTCCATAATCTGTGGAAACAAGAGGCGCCATCATTAAACTGCGATGCTTTTGCAGCTGGTTCACACAGAACGCGTTTTCCATTCCACTGCGCTACTGGTCTATCTAGCATAGAAAACAATGGACGTGTTTTAACTATTATTTTGTGACTTAAAAAGTATTAGGCCTATAGAAAAATCGGACTGATACATTACCGGTCTCTTCATTCCAGCCTTGCTGCTGATTTTCAGAGTTTACTCCAGACGGACCGACACTACTCCCGAATCTAATAGTGGCCATGCTTGCTTCCTTCTGGCTAGTTTGTCACCCTACATAAAAAACCGCCCAGTTTAAAAACAAACCAAACTTTAAAACTTTAAAAACACACACACTGATGAGTAGAAAAGCGGCGCGTTTTAAACAAGACGATCAAACCACTTGAAAGAAGGGAGGCCGCCGAACGCCAAAAGTCAAGGAAGTTCGATCAAAAACATTTGCAAGTTTTCTTTAAAAATCACAAATTGAAGTACTTTCTCAATTCTTTAAATAGCATTATCTTGTCAGAACACTTACAACTTGTCTTTTGTAGTCGTGCTGACTTCAATCAATTGAGCTCGTCAATCAGTTGCTGTGACTGTGGGATGTCACGTGACGCACTATTTAAAAACCTTAATTTGTTTCGTCATTATTGTATTATCTTAATTATGTACCACGGTCAACACTTTCCCAAATACAGGCAGGAAACAAACAAAAACCAGCAAAACGGCTTTATATAAAATATAATAAAACAATGAAATGAAATTAGATTAAAGAGCTACAAATAGTGGAAAAAAACTTTGACTATGGGTTATTTTAACAGCCTTATACAGACCATTCTGAGGTTTCAGCCAACAAAACATGAGGGATCATTAATCTATATACATACATGAGGCAAGAAGACTCATCAGTTTTTGAAATGAAGAAGACTCCTATCACACAAATACTACGGTATCAATCTACACAAATATTTGGTGCGCATTGGTTACTATATACGCGGTTATTATTGAAGCAGCCAATCACAGCGCCGCGCCCGCATTCCATTCTCCGAAGACACGCCCACAAAGAGCTGTCAGCTGCTCAGTCCAAGATGGCGCTGTCCTGTAGAGGGGTATGCCGCGGGGCTTCGTTGATCTTACTGTACGGAAAACGACCTGTCGGGGTCAAAGCAAGCCTCTGCACACCTAGACTGGCTTCCACAAAATACAGGTACTATTCAGGACAAGTTCAGAATGATCGGTCAAATGTAGGCGGTGGTTTTCGTACTATACAGCTAGGTGTTTTTGCATATAGACTCGTTATGAAATGATATTGATGATGACGTTTCATCATAAATAATACAAATGGGGCCAAGAGAAATATTTCTCATTGTTTATCCTCCTTTCAGTTGTTGGCCAGAGAAAAAAAATTGCATTGCGTTCATCAGGAAATACAGTACATGCCCTGCCCTGTGACATCACACAACATCTTTATTTATTAATTTGTTTGTTTATTTATGTCTGTCTGTCTGTGTGTGCAGTAGTTTGTGGTTTGTTAGACACTACTCTCCTTCACAAGCCAGACATGGGATTGGTCGAAGCGTTGTGTCCGGTCTGAAATGGGCCAATGAGAAATATGAGACATTCCTGCAACGTCGCTTTCCACGATTTTACATTCTTTATAACACTTTTATGAGAGGTCAGAGTGAATAATAAATCTTTAAAATGATTACTGATTTTTTTTTTTTATCCTCAAACCATCACTGCCAAATATGTTATGATATAGGTTTTATGATTTTCTATAAAGGTTTCCGGCTCCTGTTTCAAGATGGTAAAGAAGTGAGAAGAATCGTAGCCCGCATGCTCAGTGAAAGAATAGAGCACCAGAATTTGCCTTACCGTGATATGGAGAAAATCAGGCAGGTGAGTCAAAGAACTGAAGCAGTTCTTTAGGGATATATTGCTGTTATAAGTTGTATTAAATTATCATTTTTATGTGTTGCTTTCAGGTCCGCAAGGACTTAATCAAAGCCATTCCATTGGTCATCGTATCAATACCTCCTTTTGCCAACTATTTGGTCTTCATCCTTATGCAAGTATTTAGCATCTTACTCCGCTGATCATTCAGTGTTTTGTCTTTTTAGCAATTATGAAGTATTTTTGCATCTTTGAAACTGATTGAATATTATCTTTTGCTCTTCTATTAATTGATCCAACGATACTTCCACCCTCAAGGATGTGATTTTTCCATATTTATACAAATTTCTGACCTGAAACGTATGACCCACATGAATTGTCAATCTGAGTGAAAAATGGATGCATTTTAAAGTAATAATAATAAGAATTAATTAATTCATTATTATTATTGTAATATAGCAATAATTATAATAATTATTGTAGTATAGCTAGGTATTATTAAAAATAATTATTATTAATACAAAGCTATATTACAATAATATTTTGCAAAAGTAATGTTAAATTGTAAACAAAATATTTAAATATTTATATAAACAGTTTAAATATTTTAACAATAATAGTTTATTATTAATACTCTTTTTATTTTGCAGTATAATAGTATTATTGCAATTTTAATTTCTTTTTTTTTATGATTTAAGATTAATTTGTTTTAAATTAGATGTTTAAAACTTTAATAATTTTAAACACTTTGAATATTATAACTGTTGTTATTAAATATTATTTTATTATACAGTACAATAGTATTATTTTCATAGTAATATTTCTTTATTGATTTTAATTTTCACAATTGAAATACTGTTTTCATTAATAGTTTATTATATATATATATATATATATACACACACACACACACATTGGTTACGGAAAGTATTCAGACCCCTTAAATTTTTCACTCTTTGTTATATTGCAGCCATTTGCTGAAATCATTTAAGTTCATTTTTTCCCCTCATTAATGTACACACAGCACCCAATATTGACAGAAAAACACAATTGTTGACATTTTTGCAGATTTATTAAAAAAGAAAAACTGAAATATCACATGGTCCTAAGTATTCAGACCCTTTGCTCAGTATTTAGTAGAAGCACCCTTTTGATCTAATACAGCCATGAGTCTTTTTGGGAAAGATGCAACAAGTTTTCCACAGCTGGATTTGGGGATCCTCTGCCATTCCTCCTTGCAGATCCTCTCCAGTTCTGTCAGGTTGGATGGTAAACGTTGGTGGACAGCCATTTTTAGGTCTCTCCAGAGATGCTCAATTGGGTTTAAGTCAGGGCTCTGGCTGGGCCATTCAAGAACAGTCACGGAGTTGTTGTGAAGCCACTCCTTCGTTATTTTAGCTGTGTGCTTAGGGTCATTGTCTTGTTGGAAGGTAAACCTTCAGCCCAGTCTGAGGTCCTGAGCACTCTGGTGAAGGTTTTCGTCCAGGATATCCCTGTACTTGGCCGCATTCATCTTTCCCTCGATTGCAACCAGTCGTCCTGTCCCTGCAGCTGAAAAACACCCCCACAGCATGATGCTGCCACCACCATGCTTCAATGTTGGGACTGTATTGGAAAGGTGATGAGCAGTGCCTGGTTTTCTCCACACATACCGCTTAGAATTAAGGCCAAAAAGTTCTATCTTGGTCTCATCAGACCAGAGAATCTTATTTCTCACCATCTTGGAGTCCTTCATGCGGGCTTTCATGTGTCTTGCACTGAGGAGAGGCTTCCGTCGGGCAACTCTGCCATAAAGCCCCGACTGGTGGAGGGCTGCAGTGATGGTTGACTTTCTACAACTTTCTCCCATCTCCCGACTGCATCTCTGGAGCTCAGCCACAGTTATCTTTGGGTTCTTCTTTACCTCTCTCACCAAGGCTCTTCTCCCCCGATAGCTCAGTTTGGCCGGACGGCCAGCTCTAGGAAGGGTTCTGGTCGTCCCAAACGTCTTCCATTTAAGGATTATGGAGGCCACTGTGCTCTTAGGAACCTTAAGTGCAGCAGAAATTTTTTTTGTAACCTTGGCCAGATCTGTGCCTTACCACAATTCTGTCTCTGAGATCTTCCGGCAGTTCCTTTGACCTCATGATTCTCATTTGCTCTGACATGCACTGTGAGCTGTAAGGTCTTATATAGACAGGTGTGTGGCTTTCCTAATCAAGTCCAATCAGTATAATCAAACACAGCTAGACTCAAATGAAGGTGTAGAACCATCTCAAGGATGATCAGAAGAAATGGACAGCACCTGAGTTAAATATATGAGTGTCACAGCAAAGGGTCTGAATACTTAGGACCATGTGATATTTCAGTTTTTCTTTTTTAATAAATCTGCAAAAATGTCAACAATTCTGTGTTTTTCTGTCAATATGGGGTGCTGTGTGTACATTAATGAAGAAAAAAAATGAACAAATGATTTTAGCAAATGGCTGCAATATAACAAAGAGTGAAAAATTTAAGGGGGTCTGAATACTTTCCGTACCCACTGTATATATGTACATATACATATATATATATATATATATACACACACACATATATATATATATATATATATATATATATATATAAGCTTTTTTATTTTACAGCACAGTAATTTGTTTGCAATAGTAATATTTCTTTGATTAGTTTTTAAATGTAAATAAAAATATTGTGAATAATAATGTTTTTTATTATTATTATTATTATTATTATTATTATTTAATGGGGTAAGGGGTGTTTTTCCTCTTTCTTGTGCTTAGCTGATCACATGTCTGCATCATCCTCTAGGTACCTCTATCCTCGCCAGCTTCTGATCCGGCACTTCTGGACCCCACAGCAGTTGGTGGAGTTTCAGGGGGTGTATCATACCCAGAGAGCCCAGCACCACTGGGCTATAGTCAAAGGGATGGAGAGCACATCAACATCTGTCCAAGACAGCCGACTCAAAAGCCGCCTTACAGAGCTCTGCAGTAAGGTAGCCTGAGCTAATTCATTATTTTACATATGTGTAAAATCATAGCCTTTGTTAGTTATTTTATTCAGATTTTGACTTTTTAATAATTATAAATGTGTCTGCAGGTCCGAAGTGGAGTCCATCCTGTGGTGTCTGATGTCCATGCAGTGAGAACTTTGTTCTCTGGACCTCCCTTGGGTATCAAGAAAATGTATGCAGATCAGATGGTGAGCTCCAGATAATCGGCTAGTTTAACAATGAACTTCACTTCTTAGTCTTTAGTCTTAGTTTTGTTTAAAATGTATTTGCAGAGACATCTCTGTGCTTTGCTCTTTCTGACGCCCCGCCTCCCAGGCTTTTGGATTGGTCGTCGCTTGAACAGCCATGCCTTAGAACTCATGCAACTTGACCGTGCCATTGTTCAATTAGGCTTGCATCAGTTAAACGACGCAGAGCTCAGAGAGGTCAGAGGTCACTCCTTATTTTGCCTGTTACATTCTGTTAGCAGCCTTTATTTTGTGATTTTTGAAGAATATTTTTACTTCACATCTCCTAGGCATGTTACGTGAGAGGGCTGAATCCAGACCACCTGAGTCCAGGACAGTGCCGGGAATGGCTCACACAGTGGTTGCAGTTCTCAACACACCTCAAAGGTACACAAGCCATAAAATCAAGGCTATGTTCAGAATAGCGTACTAGCATTCTACTTTTATGGTGCATTCATGCCAGGTCATAATTACTAGATGAAAACCTGGACGTTCTACTCTGAGCCATTCTCGTCTTTAGAGCAGGATTTATTTTTTGTAATTGTAATTTTTAAGTGACAAAATAACAAAACAAGTAACAGCTGTTACGTAAATGTAAAAGTTTATTTAGCAGGACATTATTTTCCCAACCATATGTTTTTGCTACATTATTGTACAGTATTGTATGTTTATTTCAATTGCAAAGCGTATCTTTAAAGGCTGATTTCTTATCTTTTTTTTTCTGAAATAGAACCTCAATAGAACTTACATACACTAAACTTTACAGTTTTATTGCTATCTATATTATGAAGTTTTTTTACACAAGGTTTTGTTTATACAGTATATTCTTTGTCTGCTTTTATACAACATTTTATTCCTAAAAATATTTCCTGGCTGCTGACAGTATTTTAAAGATTTATGGAGTGATAAAAACAGATGTCCAAAATGAAAAACATTTAAATTGAATGTGAAATAATTTTTAACCTGGCTTTACCAGGGTTCAGATTTCTGTTCTAGAAATGTATGCAAATTAGTGCACATTAGTGCCTTATTTGCATATTTAAACATAACATTTCATTTGCAACATTTCTCTGTGCAAATTCGCTGTAGACAAAACAAATTGTCTCGTGTACAACTGAGTGCATTACCCAGGATACTGTATCCCACAATGCATTGCAGTGTCACGAATGAACCAAAAGTAATTGCTTTTTTTAATTTCTATTTCATGTAACAGCCAAAATGTAAGACTTTTTACAATACTAGATGAAAACATGGGATAACAGTGTAGCATATTTACATTAATCATTACAGTCACAATATTTTGAAGTATAATGTGCACTGCACAGTATTCAGTATTTGAGCATAGATGTGCTCTAAAGCAGTGGTTCCCAACCACGTTCCTGGAGGCCCCCCAACACTGCACATTTTGCATCTCTCCTTGGTCTGACACACCCATTTCAGGTCTAGGAGTCTCTACTAATGAGCTGATGATCTGAATCAGGTGTGTTTGATTAAGGAGACATGGAAAACATGCAGTGTTGGGGGGCCTCCAGGAACGTGGTTGGGAACCACTGCTCTAAAGTTTTCTTTTAAAATACCCTGAATGTTTCTTAATTGGTCTGTAGTGGTTTTTGTTAAATAGCATGAACAAATAGCACAGAAGAAACCACTGTTGTGCTTTTGAATCGGACTTAACAGTTACTGTGTTGCACATTCATTGTGGTATTCCATTTCCTTCCTGTTTGACCAGAGTCCGAGACCTCCCTCTATCTGCACTGTATGGTACTGCTAACTGTAAACTTTCCTAAACACCCACGTCACTGACCTCTGGAGATAGTAGATGACTTCTGTTCTTAACGCCGGGCACTGATCATCCATCACCTCACCCAAAGGCAAAACACAGCGGGAACAAACAGACTCGTTACCATGAGTCTTTTGGCTTAGTCGCACATTACTTTCATAATGAAGGGATTTTTTTTAGGTTTTTGCAGGAATTATTCTTTAAAAGGGGTGACATGCTTTAAATGTGTTTCTTGGAGATGTATCCAATTTTGTTTACTTCAGTAAGGAACAGATAGGAGGGACATGGTCATTAAAAGATGGCATCGGGATTCTGGAATTTGTCTAATAATTTTTTTCCCCATATAGATAGGGTGTGTAATTAATGATGTACATTTACACTGGGAGAGGTTCTAGTAACCACATCTGAGAAAAAAAGCACACTGAACATCTGCCAAATGCATCCATTTGGAATTAAAGCTCATTGGTCTTATATTGAAACATTTTCATTCTGAATATTTATTCTACTAACAACAGTTGTTCATGCACAGTCATTTGTGAATTGCATTTTGAGACATTTTGTACCTTTGTTTAAAACCTGCACTGACAAGCATCACCTATTACATCCATTTTTCTAGTGTCTCTCTCGGATTGTTTAAAATGTTTTACTATAGAAACCCATTTTTATGTTTTAAATTTGATGTCAAAACTGAAGAGAGGTTTACAGCCTTTAAAAATACTGGAGATAAAGTGATTCCTTAATATATTATTAAGCTATGTTCTATAATGCAGCATATACTTATTTTAATTACATTTATTTATTTTTGAGTTCTAAAGACTACATAATATTGCACCTGTTCCTGTCCAATAAGAAGCTGTTTGCTGTGAGCACTGGGCTATTTGGTCATGGCATTTATGTTATGCTAAATGAGTTTTGACAAGTTCTGAAATAACTTGATCTTATTCAGCCTTTTAACAGGTGCCTTTTACTTAGAACACAGCTACACATGAGGTGCAGTTCATGCCGTTATCTTTATATGTTGCCAAATGTGTTGTATTATTTTGTTTTTATATAAAGAGGCAATGCTGTTTGGTTCGGTGTTAAAGTATATAGTCAATGCAGTATGAAAAGATTGGAACTTCTATTAAAAGACTTCAAACTTTATGGTCTCTGTTTGCATCCCTCATTATGGTAGCACTGATTCACCAACAACACAGTAGTAAACTGAAATAACTAATATTTAAGTTCATTATATTTAAGACAAGGACAAGCTTGTTTAGAATATTTTATTCCTTATTTTTTGACACAAATGTTTTATAAATGTATAAAAATGGCATTTCAGTAATTAATTGATTGTTGTCCTGTAACCCAAAGGAATGTCACTGCAGTAAAGATCAAGTTTAAAACAATGTCTAAAGTATAAATCGGAGACTTAACAGGAGACTAATCTACTAGATTATTCACAGAAGCACAGACGTCATAGATATTTCATTCTCAAAGAAAATGAGTACTGTCAACTTACACAGCAAGGGGGAAAATAATTGGCATTTATATAATAGCTTTAAAAACACCTGAACAGTCTCTGAGAGCTTTAAGTGATGTGCTGATATGGAGGAAGTGCTGTAACTAGATGTGATCACATGACTTCATAGCCGCTGCGGATGGCTCGCATCAGAATGCAGGACAACACAATGCCTGTGATCTACAAAAAACCAAACAAATTTATTGGTCAGTGTATGAAGAAGGGGAGTCTGCATTGATGTTTTGATGTGCATATAATAGGAAAACCAATCTTGCAGGTCTTACCTGCACAAATGCAACGACCAGAGCTGGCACAGCCATCCACAAGATACTTCGCTTTAGAAGTTTGTCTAGAATGGGCTGACATCCCTGTGTCAAACAAACACAAAAACAAAACCTAAGTGCTTATAGCACATTCCAAATATTCTGTCCAATAAACAATTTGAATCAGTCTTATTTTAAAAAAAAAGTAAATTTAAACACACTAAATTTGATTTTTAGCTATGAGGACTTTATTTGTAAAAAAGCCATAGTACAGAAGAGACAGCCAAAGTGCACTTTCAAAAAATAAAAAGTGTCTTACCTCTGTGTAGATTTTGTTGGTATCGTGGATAGCTCCATTACCACAATTTTTAGTGGTATTTTTACAGCAGCTGTCTGGGACTGAATTGGAAGGGATGAATTTTGATTTCAACCAATCATCAGAGGAGTTTCCTCCACAGCACTTGAACTAGAAGAAAGACATTACAAATTCATATTTATTCATATCTTATTGTAATATATATATATTGCTGGGAAACGTTTAAATTTTTTAATCGCGATTAATCGGATTATGCGCAAAATTCAATAATGAATTTGAAAGTGGTGTATTGCACACTTTTAAAAGTGCTGCTATATGAACAAAAGTGCAATAACATTTGTTTGCAAACACTTTAAACAAATAAGGTGCTTTTTTACAGCAGTATTCCCATTACATAGTAGCAGTTAAAATATTTCTTGTAAATCTCAACTGAAACACTAATGAAATCTAATTAAATATAAACCCAAAGCTATTTGCCACTGCCAGAGAATTAACTTTTTTTTTTTTGTCTAGTTTGTTATAGAAAAACATGTTATGCTCAGTCCAGAGCCTCGATCATAACATTATAACAGGCAGCTTCCGAGTAGAGACCTGCACTCTGGCGGGACCCAATGCAGCAGAGTGTGGCACGGGACAACACTTGATGGGCGAGGGCGAGGGCGAGTGCGGGTGGGTAGAGACCCGTGTGTGTGTGCGGGATGTGGGTGAATAAAATATAAACATAAAATATCTAAAAACATAAATTGTTATTCATCTATTGCACAAAAACAACAAGAACAATTAATATAAAATAAAAATGATTGACAGGCGCAAGCATGGGCAGTTTTTATTTATAACACGTGTTTGCCGCGTTGAGCAGTGCAGACAATCACAGACATATCTGTTGATTTCTGGAACGCAATGGCCAATCAAAGGTGTTTAAGTAATCCACTCACCGCTCAAAAGTTCTTGTGCAGTGCTGAAAACTGTGCTCACAAATCCTCTCATTAAAATACACAAAGTGTAGACATTATGGAAGATTCATTGTGCATATGCCATATATTCATTGTGTTATAACAGAGCTTTATGAGATCTCAATGAACTGAGATGTCAGATTTTAAGTGATGTTAAAGGGAGCACTGGACGTATTCTGCCATGCCAAACCATGCACGCAGAAGCCCATGCATGCTTTTCTGTTAAAAATAACAGTGAACAGTGGTTTGTGAATGTTGATGCTTAGCCTAAATAATCGGGAGCGTTCATGTGAGCACTGCAGCAGTCTTTAGGCCTTCTGTAGGCGTTTAGGCCTGCTGTAATTGTCAGCGTTAATTAATTAATGCGTTAACGCGGTAACTTGCCCAGCCCTAATATACACACATATATATATATATATATATATATATATATATATATATATATATATATATATATACACACACACACACATTAGTGCTGTCAAACGATTAATTGCGATTAATCGCATCCAAAATAAAACTTTTTGTTTACATAATATATGAGTGTGTTCTGTGTATATTTATCATGTATGGACAAGCAGCACAGCCACAATGTAAGAGGTATGGTTTTACTAACATCTTGCTGTATGTTGTCAATGGCTTCACGGTTGTGTGTTTCATTGTATCCTGTGATCATGCTGTCAAAGCCTTTATTCAGCAGATTAGTCAGCTGCAGAGAAAGAGAAATTATTATTAGCCAAATGGTACTAGGAAACAGATTAATAAAAATGAAGCGCCAATAAGAAGAGTGCTTACAGTCCCAAGCAATAGATATCCAGCGATGGCAACAACGATTTCAACGATGATGATAAGGGAGAGAATAACAGCAAACTAGGAGAGAATAAATAAAGGAGAGGTGACTGATAAAGGTGATATAACTAGGAATAGCATTTCATATTCCATAACTAGGAATAGCATTTCAAAGATTTTAATGATTTTATTGAGAGCTGGTAGGTGCTATGCTACTGTATTTGTGTAGGGATAAAGTGGCACATTCTGAAGCACCAGTTCATTGTAACTGTTTGATATTTTAGTCAAATATGCAGATACACATCTATTCTTCAAATTAAGTGTTGTATAAAAAGGAATCTGGTTTGGCCATGTGTTGACCATGTCAGCAAAGACATGCTGCAGCTTTACAGCAGTCAGTATGTAAGCAAACGTATCAGCAGCAAGTTACTGGAAATAAAGCCTAGATGTAGTGTAATTGTCACGGTGCACACACGAGGGAAGCGAGGAGATGAGGATAAACTCAAAATACAGTCTTTAATAAATCCAAACAAGACAGGGCAAGACAAGGTAGGGCTGAGACAAACAGGAACACCGGGAGTAACGAGTAGACCAGACGAAAAAGAACAGGCAGGACCTAAACACACATAATAATTAACACACACACCTGAAAGAAATCATAAACAATCAAACTTGACTAGGACAGGAACAGGAAGGACCAAATAAGGGCATGGAGGGGGAAACACACAAGACAAGACAGACAAGACTGTGACAGTAATAGTGTAAATGTGTACCAAGTTACTTGGACAATATTTAAAGTCTGCATGAAATCAAAATTTACACTATTTACTTTTTTAGCACACATTGCTAGTCTTGAGGTGAACAATTAATCCATGCAAGTTAATCTACTGAAAAAAAAATGTTTGTCATGGTAATCTTTAATCAAAATCTGAACATTGGCTTCCACTCTGGAATGGCATTCCTTCTCTGATGACGTCAGTTTCACAGCTTGACCAGAGTATCCTTAAACACTCTCCTCACCGGTAAGCACGGACTTGAATATTAGTGTGCTCCACCACTAAACTTAACCCCACATATAAACTTAACCCCACATATAAAAATATTTCAGTCAGTCAACAGTATATGTTCACAAGTACACTTTACTACATTTACATGTTAACGCTGTAACATTGTCTACTACCCCAGTACATGCCAGATTTTATTATATTTTATATTAATTTGTACTTTCTGTATTTTTTCCCAATTTTTCCATTAATACTCAATTTTACACACATTTCCCAAATCTTTAATGTTAATCTATTTACATATTTAAATGTATGACATGTAATAAAATATTTCAATAATTAAATTAGAAAATAATAAATAACACTAATGCACAAAAATGTGGAAATATAAATATATATTCATTATAGCAACTGAAACTTTTGACAGCTGACTTCTGCACAGGGAAAAATAAGATCAAAACAAACCTAACAATTAAAAGCAAAATGCATGGATGTCAGCAATGCTTCTTATTTACAAATTTGAAAGCTGCTTACTGGATTATCAATAAAGGTAAATGTCATGTCATACATGGTGACTAGGCCTTTGTTTACAATGAGCTTATGATCTAATACCGAAGCATTAAGAATAAATGGTGCAAACAAATTTTAGCCCCTAGTGCAAACAGCTGAAGCAACCCTACCCATTAAATTACATTTACTTGAATTCCTGAATCTCATTATATACGCTAGAACATGAATATTTTCATCACACATTCTTACCGTTATGATCATGCATTGATTCTCCTTCCAGGCACCACAGCAGCCAAAGAATGCGATGAAGAAGATGATGACTCCCACCACTATGACCACTAGAGCAGACCCGGAGTATCCTTTGATGACGGCCGTGGTGTTGATAGAAACTTTAGCCAATGCCCCCAGAACTATTAAGACCAGGCCACACAGCTAAGGATAAGAGACAGAGAGAGGAAATGAGAGGAAAATCAGTGACATTAAAAGACTCTTCTATAATAATTGAGTTATTCCTCATTCTGTAGTTAAACTGACATTAAACTGCAAATAATATTGGTTACATTTTTAAACTTACTAACAGTCACTTATTTGGAATCATAAAAACTGAAATGGAAGAATGACGATGAAAAAGAGACCCAAAAAGCGGAACTGGAACCTCAAGACAGAAGCCACAAGTCATGTGTTTGCATTCTTAAATTAGCTCAAAGAGTCACATGAAATAAAAGTATTTATTAAATTCTGATCAATTCTGATCTGAGACTATTTTATGATGTAACTATCTTTGGTAACACTTTATTTTAAGGTGTCCTTGTTACACAAGTTACATGTACTTACTATTATAATAACAATACATTTTGCATAATTACATGCAAGTAACCCTAAGACAAACCCTGATCCTAACCCTAACCATATAAGTAAGTACATGTAGTTAATTAATATCACTCAGTATTTAAATGTATAATTACACTGTAACATCAACACCTTAAAATAAAGTGTAACCCAATCTTTTCAATTTAATAATTAATATCAACTAGGAATTTTTAAGTGTTGTTTTCCACTAAAGATGTAAAGAAAAGAAATGGTACCATAACTCATTTCATTATTCTGTACCCTAACCATGATTTTGACTGTAGGATGTTTGTGTTAGCATTAAAGAGAAAAATAAAAAGGGAGTTGTAACTAGGTGTGGGTAAGTTATTAGAACTATGTCAGTCATTGCAAATTTCAGTACAGTAATTTGCCATAAGCGATGGCTTGAAACATCTATTCATCATGCTATGTAAAGTTTGTCAGCAATCAGGAAATTAGTTATGCATCATCATCACACAGATAAAGTACTGTGTAAATGTCTCTTAAGTAAAGTAGGACTGATCGGCACAGCTGAGCAAAGCGTAAAGGGATGTTTAATAATACGTATATGTCGGCTGTACAAATGAAGTATGTATGGGTGTCTCACAGCAAGTCAACAACCCAGATCAACTTTTATGACTATATCGATCCGGCTAACATACAATGCAACACCCGTGTAAATATTTGATGGTAATAAGTAGCAGCAGGTACCTGAACAAAACTGAAAAAGAGAAAACAACAGGAGGATGAATCCTGTTAAGTGAAATAAAGATATACGTTGAAATTGCCACGAGTGTCTATTATTACATAAAGAAATACATGACAATGTCCCAAATAAGGAGTGGTGTTTAATTGTCTATTATCAGCCCATATTCCAGTTGGCCTTTGGCATTTTTTTTCTTTCCTGAATGTGTCACAGATGAACGTTGATACTCATATGGGGAAAGTCACATGATGCTGTCACAAATAGGAAGATCAATCATATGACTGAGACTGAACTTTTACATTTCTCTTGCTTTCACTGAGAAATATAAGAGATCCTAGCACAGCTCCAGAGTAGTTTTTCCTGAATTTTCTTTTCTTTTTTTGTTCAAAATTTTGTTGCCTCAAAGCAAACACAACTGTAATTCGAAAAATCACTGGAATTGTTAATGGCTGAATGTTTGGTTTGTATAAGGAAATGCACCGAAAGTGAAATAAAAAAAAAAAAATCTAAAATTAACAGAAACTGAACTTTTCATTATTATTTAAAAAATTAAAAATCGTAACACATCAGATCCCTTGTTTTGTGCTTTCAAACATTACAGTTATAATGTCCTATTCAGACACAACAAAATTTCCCTGGGAAAGTTACATTAGTTCCACACATGTCCTGTTTTTAAACCCATCTTTCTCATTTATTTTGATGTTCACTGAATACCATAACTAAAGTAATACACTAGAATAAACAGAAAATTAAATATAAAACTTAAAACAAAAATAAGGTGAGGTGAATCCCAGAAAGTGCTTAAAATGGCCACTGCAATCGCAACATCAAGACAGATACTTAAATAATTCCTTCCTATAATTATATACTTTAATAATGCTCAAATGTAGGCTACTTTAGGGAATTAAATATATCCTTATAGTGCAACAGAAACTAATTTCAGTGCGCTTGTCTGATCACAGGAAGCATAGATGATATAGGTGCTAAAATGAGCTTATGGCCTTGTGTACATCCCCATCAGAGTATATGTGAAAAACAAGCTGTCAGCTCATACAAGTACATGGCCATTAGCAACTATGTTGTCAATTTGAAGGATAGAGTGCTGTACATGCAAGAATGTATTTTTTTTTCTTTCAGAAAACATACCACTAAATGCTCAGGTTATGCTTTAAACCGAGTGTGTGGTGTGCACATTTACACCAGGGAATACTTAGACACCAAACAATGTCAACACCAACAGCACAAGATGAATGCATGAGAAAGCAGTGCATTGTGTGATCAAACAAACTTGCTGGGATAAAGTGAGTGCTATTTTCCATGAACTAAAAGGAAGCCTGCATTATCAGCGAGCTGCTGAAGGACAGCCATAAACACTTTAATCCCCAAAGTCAACTAACAGCGAAGTGTTAACAACAAAACCACATTTCTGCATTAAGCACGCTTTAATTTTATGCCTTGAAAAGGTTGTCTTTCCACAAGTTAGGATGGTAATTAAATGAAATTGAGTTCACCACAACATTCTCATTAGCTTTAAGCACGTTATGCGAAGGTTTGCCCAGTTCCTGAGTAAACACCCGTGCTCGTAAGTGATTGGTCTTTGAAAGCTTAACAGCCAGGTTTGATCTACACGCTAACACTGAATGACTGTATTCCTGTCATCTGACAAAGCCAGGAAACACGTATTCCTGAATGTTGTGAAAGTTTTTGGCTTTCCACTCTGAGTCACTAGAAGAGGAATTTTATTTTACTCCGCTGAACTCTTTTGACTGGCAAAACTATGTGTCATAGTTACTGCGAACACTCAAAACTTCAGAGGTGGAGGAGGAATTGTGAAATACCACAAGACTTATATGAGAAGTAAAGAAAAAACCTGTCCATTTTATTTCTCCTTTTTATGTCAAAGCACCTCACTAAACTAAAGTCAACGTGAAGCAGCATGAATTGTAAAAAGGGAGGGTTAGGAAAGCATTTCATATAAATCTTTCACACTAAAGTCTCCAGATAACATGCAATAAGCCAACTATAATTCAGGAAAATGGGTCAGCAGTTATAACACATGCCTTAGCTAATGCAAAATGTGATGTGAAATAATACAGGTATTATTTGTTACTCACCCAGAAGATGAAATTAAAGAAAAAGAGCAGGTATTTGATACATTTCGCTCCACCTTCTACAGCCATGGTGCTTTTCAATTAAATCCTATGGAAAAATAAAGGTAAAAACACAAACAAAAGTAAATGACCACACCCACTGCCCTTAATACAAGCAAAGTTAAAAATACAGAACTGTATATTACTTAAAGTCAAATATCCTTTTCAGGCAACTGAAAGAAACCATAAAAAACAAGAAACTAAAATAATGTCAAAGGGCAAGAATATGTAAAGATGAAATATGAAAGATTACAAAGTGATATGACTGAAAAAGACAATTGTATAGATGACTATAACCTTTAAAAATAAATAAATAAATAAATAGACAAGATTCTTTCCTCCAAGATTTTCCAGGGTGGACATATTATGTTTGACCTCATGACTACCATCACAAAATTACTTGAAATAACTCCAAAATAATTTTTCTGAGTGGCTAATGTCTCATCCAGTGTGTGATGTTAGTTCTTACAGGACAAAGTATCACTGGACAGTAACTCAAGATACAAACAAAAGATTAACCACGTTTATTATTATTATTATTATTATTATTATTATATGTAAAATGTAAAAATCTTTGTGTGAAAGATGTGAACAAAACGACTATAGTCAAAATAAATGAATGTAAAATGTTGGTTTTGGACACTAAGGCCTAATATAATAATAGTCCTCATTCTCTTTAACCAGACCAAAAAGGAAATTAATCAGGTATAATTTAACATTAAATGCTAAACCTGTTGTCGTAAATAACAAGAAACAAAGTAAAACCATGAGAAAGGTGAAACTGTGGTTATTAAATTACCTCATCTGATTATCTAGACGAGATTAGATATCTACACGAGATTAATAGTCACCAGAGTTTGGTTTGATGTTTTAAATAAATTGTGAATGTTTATTGTCAAATTGGCTTTTAAAGGCTACACGATCTTTAACTGAGTCGGTAAACCAGTTGTAAATAAATAATAAATATGTAACATTAAATAAAGTTTCTGAGTATAACGACGCTCTTTTTCCTAATAATCCCGTCCTCGTGTGTTATACAAACACCTTATTTCTTAACCAAATCATTCACTTTAGAAGGCTTTACATGATGGTATTATAAATCTGATAAAACACAGGTTTCGCATGTTTTAAAAAAAAAAACACCAAAATGTCTGAAGATTTGAAGACTTTTAGGCCCTCGCTCTTTCAGAAAAGACTTGAAATTCAAGCTACGACACAAAAAAAAATATCGCAAAGGAGAGGAAACAATGCGACTATTCACTGGGTTAACTAAATTACACAACGCGTGTAATTTCGAGGATTCCCAGTTAAAACTAATTCACTTAAGATAACAAACAACAAGTACTCTTTATAAGCGAAGAGAAAGTTATTCAATCTCGAGTTTACTCGAAAACTTTAGGTTAACGTTGTTGAATTAAAGGTGTCGCGCGCTTGTCGAGAAAAAAACATCGGTGAGAAATAAAGACGCTTATCGTTAACGTTACCTCCGGTCAAAAAGTCAAGTCTAGCGTGCAGGAAACCTGTAGAGTGAAACACTGGATGCTATCTGTCCAAGCAACAGCACACGGATATAAGAAGTCGACTGTGTAAAAGTGATCCCTCCTGTAAGTGCAGCCCACCCCTTACTGCAGAAGAGGCTGAGCCAGTGAGCCTAGTCTACAGAAATCATCGGTTTGCGCTAAAACTGTGCTCAGACTTCTTTTAAAATCCTAACCAGATTTTAAAATCTGGTTACAGCACACACACACATAAAGAGAATCTTTTATTCTACAAGAAGAGGTCGCTCCCTCATGAGCGCCACCATGTAGACATCACATGACCAGCAGTCATGCAAGTTATTAATAATAAGCTTTTCTAATATATATGGATGAACAGTAAACAAAATATTTTTACACTAGTACGTGTCAGTATTAAGTCTAAAACCAACCACTGAGACAAAAACAGCTGTAAAAACGATAATAAAAGTTCATATTTTAATTTTGACATGATCATATTATTGCATCATATATAAAACCTAACCAGTTCATATCACTAATAAATGTGTTAAAGAGTCATGTTGTTTGTTATACTAACTACAATTAATTTGAGATCATTTTATTAGTCTTGCAAATATCATTTGACATATTGAAGACGCCAGCAAAGATTAGAAATCATTTAGCTTCATCTTTCCCATTACACACTCATACCCAGTGCGATATAATTTTATTGCAATATTGTCGTGGCCTGAAAAAATAATTTTAATAGACCACAGGAATGAATGAATTTCCACAATCATTTAAGGGAGGTCAACCTTGTGCAGTCCAGGGAATTCTGGATTAAATTTCATCAGAGCTATTCTGAAAATTTACATACTGTAACAGAAATAAACGACTTTTAGATTTTATTACTAGTATTTTCTCAGTTAAACTCAGCATTGGTTATATGACAGTCATGTAGATGACATCATCAGCAATGATGCAATTTTAATTCCAGGGAAATTCTATAAAGGTTTGCACAATTTCCCATTTAAATGTGAAATGAGTAATGAAATGTATTCCTCTGCAAAGTTGAAAAATAGCTCATAAGTACATAACCAACATTTAACCATTTCATTGTTTTGTTTTTTGAAGTTGCATTAAAAAAATTGGACATGTGAAATTTGACCCATAACCCATAACTTTACTTGTATCGTGTTTCATCAGCGAAAGAATGACAGGAATGTATTTTCCAAAACAGGTTCTTCTGCACTGCATTACTGTGGACAAGATAAGTTTTGATCCTGTTTTTACTTCCTGCTTATGGTGTAACACTCACCTCACAAAACATGACAAAAGCCACCAGTATTCTGTTCACATTTAAGATAAAACTGATTCAATGATCACACCACTGGTCTTTCAATATATGAATAATCAGCTGCAAGCCATACACTCTAAAAAAATAAGTTGATTCAACTTATAATAATTTGTAACCTGGCTGCCTTAAAATGTTGTGTTAAGCTAAAAAACTTTTGTTGTTTAAACATATGTTGGAGTTCCTTAAAGCTATAATTAATAGTTGGGTTAACAAAGGTGAAGCTGAATCAACTTTATACTTTGTCTAACCAGCAAGCCCAACAAGACAAGACAGTTGTGCTAACCTAAATCCAAGTTACATACATGAAATTAGTCAGACCAACAAACGTTTAGTTGTTTAAACTAAGCATTTTGTTGAATAAACTTATAAAGTTGTACAAACTAAATAAAAATTGGCTAAACTAAGCATCTTGTTGTTAACTTTTTTTTTTTTTAAGGCCAGGTAACTTTTCGAGAATAGTTCTTCTTACTTGTAATGTTAAGTTCATTCAACTGGCTGAACTATGTAATTTGCCCGCACTACAAAGTTTCTATTTTCTAACACTACTTCAGAAAAATGGCTCATGGACATTGAAGAACATGCAGAATGCTATTTTATTTGATTTCAAAATTGACAGTATCCTACTTAGCATTATTGTGTTGAGAATTAAAACATCCTATCTTTAAAAAAAAAACAGATGAACATTGACATTTAATTTCTTTGGAACAATTGCAGTAAATATCTACATTCCTTTCACTAATGCACATTTAATCAAAAGAACAGATGAGTAATTCTGAAATTTTCCAGCTCAATATAAGTCAGAAGTCAGAACATGCATCAAAGTGCATTCAAAATTTTAAAAAGAGATGCCATAACATGGCAAAAAATGTGTGTTGAACAAAGTGCAAAAACCAACCAAAAAGCCTACTTTTTGCAGAGTAGCTTGTTTCGTAGCCCGTAAACACGTGAAGAACAGCTGCTCCCACCAATGTTCGTGCAAAGTTTTGAGAACATCAGAACTGTACTGTGTTTTGTTGATGATGTAAAGAAGACCCATCAGTAGCACAAATGCTTTCGGGACGTCACAGATATCGATGGCGACAAGACGCTCTTCCAAAATGATAGCAACGTCATTGGTTTATTTTGGAAGCACCTCCCATTGCTCCTCCTCAGTCACAATCAAGATGCCCATGTAATCTCAATTCATGAGATGGCTGAAAAAAAACAACAAAAAAGAAGAAATTCTTTACATACAATTATAAAAATTTAATCAATATAGAATACTACTGTACATTACTTCAACTACAGTAATACATTCTGTTAAAAATATTCAATAACAACAAGAAGCAATAAAGAGGCTAAGTAAAAAAGAAAGAAAAAAAAAAAGTTGCAAATTACATGAGCATGGCTAGGCGTATCAGACCAACTGCAACAAGTACTGCTATTTCAAGAATATAAGGGTGCTTTAACACTAGCACTTTTGGTGTGCACCAGGTATGGTTGATATCAGAGTTTGGTTCATTTGGATCATGTGAACTCTCAGTTCTTCCATTGTTTATCTGACATTGTAGCCATTAGGGATGTGAGACTAGTCGACAAAATTCTAATGCTGCAAATACCAGTGTTTTTTTTTTTGGCACATTCTTGCATGTATTGCTTTATAGATTTACAAAGACTATATTCAAATTACTGTCACTTTAATGTTGCATTTTACATACAACATTATTAGTAAATAAATATTTACTTATATTATCAGTCTTGGCCACACGTTCACGAGAGTATAATGACACGTGTGGTGCTGCTGACGCAGGAGCCAGCATTCTGACGTAGAGCATGCATGTGCTGCACTTTGTTTACAAGCAGAGGAACACACATGCGACGTGGTACTCTTGTGAACGTGCATCGCAGACTAACACGGAAAAGAAGAAATTGTTGAATAAAGTCATTATTTTAGATTTCTTTGCACACAAAAATATTCTTGTAGCTTCATAAAATTACGGTTGAACCACGTGGACTATTTTAACGATATCTTTACTACCTTTAAGATCTTGAAGGTCTTATAGGTTTGGAACAACATGAGGATGAGTAATTAAAGAGAATTTTTATTTTTGGGTGAACTATCCCTTTAACTGTGAAATAACTTTTAAACATGAATCCCCTAAAAAATTACATTTCAGTTACTCTGGGTTTAAAAAGTTTCCTGCCACTGATGCATGGAAATGGTTAAAACATGCTGAAACAATTTTTACCTGCAAAATGCACAAACAACTACTAAGAGTTGTGTTAGAAATACACAACACAATACTGAATGCTTGTAAATACAAATATATTATATATATATATAGAGAGAGAGAGAGAGAGAGTGAGTGAGTGTACAGAAATACAGAAAAAAAACTAAAATAAAATCTAATGTAAAATGACATTAAAAATAAAATTATGAATCACCAAGTTCCACAATTTCAGCCAAAAATGTTCTACTGAAGGAAAAAACAAAAGCAAAAAAAAAAAACCCGTCACCTACACCTTGCAAATTTTCATTTTAGGGTGAACTATCCCTTTACCATTATTTTAGCTTTATTTTAGTATTGTGACATTGTGTATCATGACATACAGTAAGTGCTGTGTACTATATTGAAAACTTACGTGTTACAACTGCAGATAAACAAGATTTCTTCACCTATTACCAGGACCACATCACTGCAGATTGATGGTGCTCATTTTGGTCACCCACAACGTTTATAATGCCAACAGACTTGTCCATGAATTCCTCTTGAGAACCTGTGTGCTTTAATAAAAACAAAGGGAAGCGTTAAAATATGCCTTACGATATTAACAGTCACAGACTCCAATAAATATGTGCACTTATAAAGTAAATAAATTTATTTACAATTTGTCCAAGCTCTACAATGTGACAGTCATTCCCATTATATCTGCATAGCACTTTGATGGATACAACTGCAGAAGGACTACTGAGGTCCATCCACAAGAATTCTGTGCTGATCTTTAGTCATTACAGAACATCAGAAACATGGAAAATACAGAAACATGGTAAAACAACACTATAGATAAAAAATTAATAACCTTGACAGAGAAAGACAAATGTCATTGCTAGTTTATGTTTCAATTACCAAAACCATATTTTACAATCCAGAAAAGGCTTTTAAGTTACATAACACAGGAAATTAGAACAAAACAACAGAAAAGCTAATTTTACACATTTGTGACAATCCTTACCACAGGGCTGATTATACAAGATATGCCATTATTGCTTTTCAAACCCTCAGTTTTTTAACTGACGGTATATTCACGCAGCGTTGCGATGGGTTCCGGTGAGGCGCTTCAGTCCGTTACTGAAAGAAGAGTTTGTTCCGTTTGAACCTCATCTGAAACAAGATCATGTCTGACAAATGCACGCTCTCCAAACCAACTGAGAGAGGTGCTCATTCGTTTCACTTACACCGTGCAGAAAAATGACAGTTCGAGCTGTAATCTTGTTTATTTCCCCTAATTTTAATCGTTCATAAGGTCATTTTTTAAAATTTCCGCCGTTATAAATCCACACAGCTGTTCGTCGCGCTCCGTCTCGTGCTCTGTTTGAACGGTCTCTAAAGCAGCACTGGGCTCAAATAATACATACAAAACAGTATATTCTCCAGATGAGATCAGCTCAGTACCGCATGGGAGAATATTTAGTTTAATAATTATACGAAAAATAATGTGGAACCGCGTGTGTTTTGAGGCTTAAGACGAGTGTCGCGAAACTAACGCTGGTATCCATTTAACTACAAAATACGACGTTTTAAACCATACTTGTACTATTCTTAGACAACATACGTAATTGTACACGTTAAACCAATAAATATAAATATTTACTTACCAAAAGTGCTGGTTTGAAAACATTTTCAAGCTCTAGCTCAAGACGGCTGACGAACGTCTTCTTTCTGCAAGTCTTCACGAGATCTCGCGATAAGTGACGTGATATCGTTATTAAATTGATTCAACTCATTTTTTTTTTTTTTAAGTTGAGGGGGCAAATTGGTAGTTTTGTCAACTTACGAACTAGTTGAGACAATGAAAATTTAAAATTTTAAGTTGAATGAACAAATTAATAAACTGCAAGTTGAGTCAACTTAAAAACATTAATTGAAACAACTAAACTGCGAAATACTTTTTTTACAGTAAGAGTAACAAAATTCTTTTTTTCTCTTCCACATGCTTTTTCAATTAGAATAACATTTTGGTAAAGACAAAAGTGATAAATTAATGAATCCCTGAAAAACACAGTTTAATAATGTGACGCTAAAAGGAAATTCAAGAGAAATATGTAATGTGTACATCAGTTTTATTGCATGTTACAGATGCATTCGAATAATTACAGTGGCAGCCAGTGAGTATTCAGATATGCAAGGTGGGTGGCAATGCAGCACAGAATACAAAGACATGATCTGCATATTATAAAAGCACACACAGTGAGTACAGTCAGCAGGACGTCTCTGACACTCAGATTCCAAGCGCGGTTAAGGAACCTGAACTTCCAATCTTCTTAAACCTATTTGCTGCAGCAATGGCTATGTAGTTTTTCTGCACAAAGGAGACAAGTGGAAGAGGATGAATGAGAAATGAAGAGTGAAAGCAAAGCATTTAGTATCTTAAAACAGGGTTAAGAAAGTGGTAAATCATTGTGTGTCACCTTCCACATTCGTCTGGCCATATACTTCTTGAGGAGAACCTGAGACTTGAGCACAATGTTGCTGCTCTTGGCTTTCTCAGTGATGTTGTTGAGCCACGGGTGTTTGAGACACTGTGTAGCACTCAGACGACCACTGTAAATAAAGACGAAAAATCTTTGGAAAACTTGGAATATACAATACAAATTGTATGAAGTACTTTTATGGTGCTTTTGCATTTTTTTTGGAGATTGACTGCCACTAGTCATGGTACGCTTTCTTTGTACAGAAACATGCAGCTCGGACATTCTGTAAAGCATCTCATTTTGTGTTCCTTGGAACATACTTCCAGGAATAGTTCACATAAAAATGACAATTTGCTGAAAATGTACTCACCCTCAGTCTATCCAAGATGTAGATGAATGTGTTTCCTCATCAGACCATATTTGGAAAAATGTAGCATTACATCATTTTGTTACCAGTGGATCACTGTGTACAGTACTTATTGTAATATTTTTTTATCAGCTGTATGACGGCACCCATTCACTACAGAGGATCCATTGGTGGGCAAGTGATGCAATGATAAATTTTCCCAAATCCTTTCTGATGAAGAAAGAAACTCAATTACATCTTGGATGGCATGAGGGCAAAATTTAAGTAAATACTCATTTTTGAGTAAACAACTATTCCTTTACATGTTTTTTTTTTTTTAGATAAATGATATTATTAAGGTGAACTTAGTGTTAGTCCCTTCTCTTAAGCTGATGATACACGAGGCAACTTTTTGAGCAATTGTGCGGGAAACTTTTTTTGAGCGTGGTTTCTTGGGCACGTTCCCATTGAGAATGGGTAACAAATTTCTATCTGGATATTTTAGATCGGTCATGGGCCCTGTCTCTCACCTGGTTCCCCTTTGATGGCAACTTTGCCCAAAGTTGCCCCGTGTATCATCAGCCTTAAACTTAATGTCTTTTTAATGTCACCTTCTTTCTCTGATCAGCAGGTTGGAGATGAAGTCCCGAGCCTCAGCAGACACATGCTCAAACGCATCCTCATCAAAGTACCTACAAACATCCAACAGGGGGGGTTGTTTTACAACAGATTTCATTTTAAACCGTTCTTTAGAGCTGTTTGTAGACTTTGTGATTTTAAAAAGATGTTTCATCGCTTATTTATAATTAGCTCATGTTCTGTTGACTATAGAATCAATATAATAGCAGCCTACCAGTTGCCTATAAGCACATTGTTGAGGGTCTGGCTATCGTCATCACCCAGAAAAGGAGAGAGGCCACTTAATCTAGAACAGAAATCAAATATGAAGTTTATTGCTTCTCCAGTTCAAGAGTTTATCTAACATGAAGCTAACAGGGTTACACAAGTTTCTTTTTCTGTTTTGGAGGAGGCCCAAAACAGAAAATAACACCGATATTGCTTTAATTAGACTAAGCAGTTGACTGAGTGACCCTGGATGCTGTTTTACGGCCTTGTTTGTTGTTTTTGGATTCACTCCCAGTACATTTACCGGACGTCACAACTGTTAGCCAATCTTTGTGACTAATTTGTATGAAATCACTTATGAAAATAAGTGAATTTGTAATCAAGGCCTGTTTATGCCTCTTTTGGAGTGGTACAGTGAATTTTAAATTCAAATAAAAATTTGTTCAAATGATTATGTAATTGTGAATTACATGTTCTGGTGTGTGTTAATGTGATTTACAGCATGTATGTGACGACTCCCAAAGTCCACATATCTGTAGGGAAGGAGACAAAATCGAAGTTCACCACCTCTGGAGCTAAAAATTCGGGGGTTCCGAATGAAACTTTGAGCTTCTCTCGTGGTTTATATCTGAAGAGGGATGAGGAGAAAAGTCACTTGAACCATAAAAATAAGCCTTGGCTATAATATTTGAACTCTCAGAGGATTAACACATTCAGAAATACACAGTGGTCACTGGAAAAGTATGTAAGGCAAATGTCATGCCAGCAAAAATGGCTGATGACAACACTAATCTTCATTTGAACATAAACATGCATCGAAAAGTACAATAAAATAGTAGTGTATAAGTATAAATCCCACCTCCTCGCTAGTCCAAAGTCAATAATTTTCACCTGATGGCTAGAGCGATTAACAAGAAGAATGTTCTCTGGCTAGGAAAAAAAAAAAAAAAAGTGATAAACTGTTACACATTTCCCTCTGACATTCCAGTTTCCATAAAGGTTTACGCTATAATCTCAGTGAATCCCTTGAGAAAAGAACAAAATCACTAGCCTAAATCTGACAGAACAACATGACTCCTTTTTGCTTCATCTGTTACCTTGAGGTCCAGGTGAAGTACATACATCTGGTGCATGTACTGGACACCCTCACAGATCTGTTTCACAAACACCATGGCATCCACCTCAGTCAGCGGACAGCTCTCATCCACGATTCTCTCAAACAACTCGCCTCCCTCCACACTGAATAAAAAAAGACAATGATCTCTGTTGTTTCATTTGCCATGTTGCACTTTAGCCAGTTGTGTTTTATTGCTTAAAAAGAATCACACTACTCACTACTCCAGGATCAGCACAACTTGATTCTTGACCTCAAAGGCTTCATAAAGTTGGAGGATATTGGGGTGACTGAGCTGGTTCATGACCTGGATCTCATTTAGTGCCATATCCTGCAAAACAACAGGAACAACCTTGAGAAATTCATATCATGACCCTGTTTTGTGAGCACTTGTTCATATGACATTGAAGACTGGAATAATAACTGGAATAATAACTGTTGAAAATTGAGCTTTGCCATCACAGGAATACTCTTTAAACATAAAAATAGAAAACAGTTATTTTACATTGTAATATTTCACAACATTACTGTCAACTAATGCAGCCTTGGTGAGCATAATTGAAGCCTTTCAAAAACATTTAAAAAAATCTATCGACCCAAGACTTTTGAAAGGTAGTGTAACAATCTAACCATAATTAAACCATAATCTGAACATCTATAAGAAGGAAAAATTACACAAACACAACAGGAAACAGGACAGTCGAAGGATCAATGCATTTGAAATGTGGTGCTGGAGACGAATTTTATCAATCAAGAAGGACAAGAAGGACAAACAAATCAGTCTTGGAACAAATCAAGCCGGCAATATCACTCGAATCTCGGATTATACAATTACGACTTGCCGACTTTGGCCACATCATAAGAAAACTTCAATCACTGGAAAAGGACATTATGCTTGGCTGAACAGAGGGAACAAGGAAACGAGGAAGGCCAGCAACTCGATGACTCGATAAAATCACCACAATGACAACATGGACACTGGCCGAGCTCAATCAACTTGCACAAGATCGATCTTCTTATAGATCATTTATCCATCAAGTCGCTATGGCTCGGAATCAAGCTGAGGGCCTTTAACTAACTGTCTCTAGATTTTTGTCACAGTTTTAAATATCCAACTCGTTTTGTTGGTCTCGAATAATCTCTAGTTTATTATGGTACTGATATGTTGGTAATAAAAACAAATTGTGGTAGCAGAGCACTAGTTTGACAGCAACATGTACAGTGCCCTCCACTAATATTGGCACCCTTGATAAATATGAGCAAATCCGGCAGTGAAAATAAATCTGCATTGTTTATCCTTTCACTCAAAAAAAAAAAAAATCACAAAATTCTAACTTATCATTGAAGTAAAACAACTGAAAGTGGGGGGAAAATCTCATTGTGAAATAAATGTTTTTCTCTAATGAATGTTGGCCACAATTATTGGCACACCTAGAAATTCCTATGAGTAAAATATCTCTAAAGTATATTCCTATTCATATCTACATTTTTTAGCACACCAGGGTGACTAGGAGCATTAAATTGTCCAGCCATGACTTCCTGTTCCACAGGATTATAAATATGAGGAACACAAAGGCCAAATTCCCTTAATCATCCAACACAAGGAGTAAAACCTAAGAATATAGTTCTGATGTGCAGAACAAGATTGTTGAGCATCACAAAATAGAAAGTGGCTGTCAGAAAAGAGTTAAAGCATTGAAAATCCCCATTTCCACCATCAGGGTAATAATTAAGAGGTTCCAATCAACTAAAGATGTTAAAAATCTGCCTGGAAGAGGATGTGTGTCTATATTGTCCTAATGCACGGTGAGGAGGAAAGTTTGAGTGGCTAAAGACTCTCCAAGTATCACAGCTGGAGAATTGTAGAGATTAGTTGAGTCTTGGGGTCAGAAACCTAAAAACAAATATATCAAACATCCCCTACATCACCACATGTTGTTCAGGAGGGTTTCAAGTAAAATTCTCCTCACTCATCCAAAAACAAACTCCAGCAAATTCAGTTGTCAGACACGACTGGAACTTCAAATGGCACTGGCTTCTATGGTCAGATGAAACTGAAAAAAAAGACCTTTTTGGCAGCAAACCCACCAGATGAGTTTAGTACAAACAGGGATAAAAAAAGTACCCCATGCCCACGGTTAAATATACTGCTGGATCTTAAATGTTGTGGGCCTGTTTTTCTGCCAGAGGTCCTGAACATCTTGTTCAGATGCATAGCATCATGGATTCTATCAAATACCAACAAATGAAAAATCAAAACCTGACTGCCTCTGTTAGAAATCTTATAATGGGCCGTGTTTGGATCTTCCACCAGGACAACAATCCAAAACAAACATCAAAATCAACACAAAAATGGGTCACTGAGCACAAAATGAGTCTTTTACCATGGCTGTCCCTGTCCTCTGACCTGAAACCTACAGAAAATGAGTGGGGTGAACTGAAGAGAAGTAGTACTAACATGGAGCTGTGAATCTGAAGGATCTGGAGAGATTCTGTATAAAGAAAATGGTCTCTGATCTCTTATCAGGTGTTCTCCAAACTCTTCAGGCATTATAGGAGAAAACTCAGAGCTGTTACCCTGGGAAAAAGACGTTGCAATAATTGGGTGCCAATAATTGTGGCCAACATGAACCAGAGAAAGCATTTATTTCACAATGAGATTTCCCCCCCACTTTCAATTGTTTTACTTCAATGATAGGTTGGAATTTTATGAATTTTTTGAATGAAAGATAAAAAGGATAAACAATGCAGATTTATTTTCACAACCGCCTTTGCTCATATTTGCCAAGGGTGTCAATATTACGAAACGTTACCTGTTTCTGATGCAGATAAGCTAGTTCATGCATTCATGACCTCTAGACTGGACTATTGTAATGCACTGCTAGCTGGCTGCCCTGCATCTTCAATAAACAAGCTACAAGTAGTCCAAAATGCAGCGGCTAGAGTCCTTACCAGATCAAGAAAATATGATCATAATACCCCAATTTTACAGTCTCTGCACTGGCTACCTATTAAGTTCCATATCAGTTACAAAATATTATTACTTACCTATAAGGCCCTTAATGGTTTAGCTCCTGCGTACCTAACTAGTCTTCTACCACGCTACAATCCATCACGCTCCCTAAGGTCGCAAAACTCTGGACTTTTGGTAGTACCTAGGATAGCAAAGTCCACTAAAGGAGGTAGAGCTTTTTCGCATTTGGCTCCAAACTCTGGAATAGCCTTCCTGATAACGTTCGGGGTTCAGACACACTCTTTCTGTTTAAATCTAGATTAAAGACACATCTCTTTGGCCAAGCTTTCAAATAATGCATCTCATAATCTTGTACTGCAGTTATATCTGATCAAATGCATATTATTATTCTTTAGCTTGGGTTAAACAAATCAATTTTGCTTGGTTGGAACAGCTACGCTAATTATGTCTCTATTTGTTTCTCTGTTTCTGCCATGGGATTGACATCCCATGGAAACTAGGATTTAGGATTTACACAAGCTTCAATCTGGATCCAGAACACCTGAGAAGAGATGATGCCAACCCCTCAGAGGACCTCAGACGATGCCAACCCTGAAACAACATACAGAACTACCAAATCTTGCTATAAGTTTGATTTCAACATAATAATTGCTGTTAATAGTGTTCATCATCTGTTTGATTACGTCTTTAATTGATTTTTCCGTACATTTCTGCCATATGTACATTAACTGACAGTCACCAATAATAAGCTACTACTAAATACAGGTGCAGCTCAAAAAATTTGAATATCGTGAAAAAGTTCATTATTTTTTGTACCTTATTTCAAAAAGTGAAACTTTCATATATTCTAGATTCATTACATGTAAAGTAAAACATTTCAAAAGTTTTTTTTTGTTTAATTTTGATGATTAGAGCTTACAGCTCATGAAAGTCAAAAATCCAATATCTCAAAATATTAGAATATTTCCTAAGATCAATCCAAAAAAGTATCTGCAAAACAGAAAAGTTCAAGTTCTTTAACGAATGTTCATTTATGCACTCAATACTTGGCAAATTACAGCAAATGACTTGCTCCTAGCACAAACTCCAGCATCAGTGAAGTGTGGCATGGAAGCGATCAGCCTGTGGCACTGCTGAGGCACTATTGAGCCTTCAGCTCGTCTGTATTGTTGGATCCACTGTTTTTCATCTTTCTCTTGAAAATATCCCATAGACTCCATATGGAGTTCAGGTCAGGCATGTTGGCTGGCCAATCAAGCACAGTAATATCATGGTCAGCAAACCACTTGGAAGTGGTTTTGGCACTGTGGGCAGGTGCTAAAGTCCTGCTGGAAAAGGAAATCAGCATCTCCATAAAGCTTGTCAGCAGATGGAAGCATAAAGTGCTCCAAAAATCTCCTAATGGACCGCTGCATTGACTTTGGACTTGATAAAACACAATGGACCAACACCAGCAAGCGTCACGGTACCCCAAATCATCACTGACTTCGGAAACTTCACACTGGACTTCAAGCAGCTTGGATTCTGTGCCTCTCCAGTCTTCCTCCAGACTACAGACCTTGATTTCCAAATGAAACGCAAAATTTATTTTTATCTGAAAAGAGGACTTTGGACCACTGAGCAATAGTCTAGTTCTTTTTCTACTTAGCCCAGGTAAGATGCTTCTGATGTTGTTTCTATTTCAGAAGTGGCTTGGTAGCCCTTTTCCTGAAGACGTCTGAGTGTGGTGACTCTTGATGCACTGACTTCAGCTTCAGTCCACTCCTTGTGAAGCTCTCCCAAGTGTTTGAATCGGCTTTGCTGGACAGTATTCTCAAGCTTGTGGTCATCCCTGTTGCTTGTGCACCTTTTCCTACCCAATTTCTTCCTTCCAGTCAACTTTGCATTTAAAATGCTTTGATACAGCACTCTGTGAACAGCAACCCCTTTCAGTAATGACCTTCTGTGACTTACCCTCTTTATGGAGGGTGTCAATGATTGTCTTCTGGACCATTGCCAAGTCAGCAGTCTTCCCCATTATTGTGGTTTCAAAGAACAAGAGATACCCGGAATTTATACTGTAGGGATGGTCATTTAATGAAACTCAAATGTAAATATTCTAATATTTTGAGATACTAGATTTTTGACTTTCATGAGCTGTAAGCTCTAATCATCAAAATTAAAACAAACAAAAAAAAAACTTTTGAAATGTTTTATTTTACAAGTAATGAATCTAGAATATATGAAAGTTTCACTTTTTTGAAATAAGGTACAAAAAATAATGAATTTTTTAACGATATTCTAATTTTTTGAGCTGCACCTGTATATTGTAGAAACTTAATTTTCTGTACAGCTCTTTGCAAAGATTTGTATCGTGAAAAGTGCTATATAAATAAATTTGAACTGAACTGAATTGAATTAGTGGAGGGCACTGTATGCAGAGCTGGGTAGTAACTGATTACATGTAATCAGGATTACGTAATCAGACAAGTATTTGTAATTACATTTTATAATGCTTATAATCAGATTACAGTTACCTTTTTTATGGATTATATAATTACATAATATGTAAACAATGGCCGTAAATCATTTAGAATGTATTTATTTTCCCTAATTATTCTCTGTCTTCATTATATCTAGAGTGACCTTCATTTACTGTTGATTCTGGACAAAATATTTTCAAACCCGAAAGACTTTGGATGTGTAATACCAACGTTATTTTTATGTTTATTAGTGTTTGTTCATTAATGCAAGGATTAAACGTTTTTGTCAGCCAAACACCTTTGACATGAGATATTTACTTGAAATATCTCTGAGGAAGTTAATATTTCAATAATTTAACAACACATTTGCATGTTGTCAGTGTTGTTTGCAGGTAAAAAAAATAAATAAATAAATAAAAAAAATCTCTCTTTAGTGTACAAGAGTTTAAAAAAACAACTCACAAACCCACTGTAGTTCTTACATGAAGCCCAATTTGGGAAACTTCAGTTTTCATCATGTAAACAGTAATGGACTACAGAATTTATAATCTACAAGTAATCTACCCAGCTCTACATGCATGTTATGGCACTTCAATTCAAAGTGCAGATGCTTTCAGTTATATTTGTAAAGTATTAAATATCTGGTCTACTTACTCTTTCTCTGGCATTTCTTGTGTTGATGATTTTAGCAGCAAGCCTCATCCCTGTCTTAATTTCCACACATTTGTGCACCTTGCCAAAGCGACCACTGATGATACAGATATTAAATATGGTGGTGAAATAAAATGTCAAAGGTGCTAAATAAATAATTGTACATGATAAATAATTGATTTAAGTGAATGCTAACAGTTACAGTAAGCAGAAATGATCATCTCACCCTCCCAGCACTTCTCTGGTGTGGATATTGAAGGTATCACTGGGTGGAGGGTTAGACTTCAGCGAGACAAACCGGTGAGCAAAAGGCGTGGGCTGAGGTGAAACATCATCTGAAAAGAGCCAGAAAGACACTGTTATATGCGTTTTTCAGACAACAATTTGTCTAGATCAGTGGGACTCTTGTGTCAGCCATCACTACGAGATGTTCATGGTGTTGACATCTGATCTATAATGCTCTTCATGTTGGATTGGAGTGGGAACAGCTGCAGGAGAGTGGATGATACAATAATGTGCCAGGGACAAAGGATTATCATATTCTAGATACTTCAGATTTCTAACATGGCTATACTAGAGGCCTCCTGTCACCTCTTTAACCTTTGAAAACAAATTCACACAAGCACAGTTCTGTCATTCAGTGGTTATTTTATTCTCTTCTGAAAACTATTTACTGACATTGCCAATTACACATATCCTTGAACTTAATTTCCTTTCAAATTATTTACATTTTTTGCTTTTAATTAGTTATGTTATCAGAACAAATAATAAAAAAAAGAGTTTACTTACCTATTACTTTAAAACAGGTTTTAGGAGGGTTATTGCTCTTCATCTGTACTGAATTCTTGTCTGTAGCTGGAGTTATTTTAATCTGTATTCCGCCTGAAATGTGGTTTGCTGCTCCGACTGCTTCAGTCGTTTTCTTAGCCAGAGGTGCTGATACCGCGTGGACCAAATCTGCTTTTCCTCCAGTGACCTGTAATCTGTATAAGATGAAAAACATTGCCATTTATAAAACTATGCATTATTATATGTTTATACACAGACTATATATAGTCACTTTTGCTGACAGAGGCTGCATTTATTTGATCAAAAACACATAAAAACAGTAATATTTATTAAAAAAATAAATTAATTAATTAAAAAAAAAACATGGATCCATTGCTTGTTTTACCTTACCTCTGTAGGGAATTAGGGCAGCTGTGCACTTGTCTGAGCACGAAAGCCTCTTTTGTGGCTGTAGTAACATTCAAACCCATTGTTTTTGGCGGTATGTGGCTTGGCGGCAACAATGTTGCATCTTGTGATGACGTTTTTATTGTAGGTTTATTTACTGATGATTTTCCAGAACTCTGCGCAGTTGCTACAGGAGGACCCCGACTTGTTTTGGGAAATGTTTGGATTGGTGTTGCATCTGTAGAGACCTTGGGAGGATTGTTGGGTACCAGTGAAGCTGTACATTGAGGCATTACTGGAGCAACCAGTCCAGTTGTTTTTGGTACGGTTTGATTTGGTAGGGTTACATTCACTGCTTCAGTATGCTTCGGTCCGATTGTGTCGGGCAAAACCACAATCTTTGTCACAGGAATAGGTGCTTTGGTGTTCGGCGATGATATCTTCCTGTCGTCTAGGGCTTCTGTCTTTGGTGGAGCAATACCTGGAGTCCTCTGGGTCACCACTGACACAGCAATGATGGGTTTCAGGACATCATTCTGGTTTGGTGGCATGTTCTTATTTTCAACCTTATTCATTTTCTGTGTTTGATGATGAGATATTTCCGATCTTGGGGTTACAGTGGATGTTTCTTTTCCTCCCTTGATTTGCAATTTAGGTTCCTGATGAACTTTGACGTTTGTTGAATCTTTTTTAGCTTGATGGTCCTCTCTTATCGTTCCATTGTTTTCATTGATTTGTAGCAAAATACCTGCACAAACACAAATAATTTACAATATAAGGCTTTATTATACTAGTATGCAAGTTATGGTATATATACATAGTATATACAGGTGCATCTCAATGAATTAGAATGTCGTGGAAAAGTTCATTTATTTCAGTAATTCAACTCAAATTGTGAAACTCGTGTATTAAATAAATTCAATGCACACAGACTGAAGTAGTTTAAGTCTTTGGTTCTTTTAATTGTGATGATTTTGGCTCACATTTAACAAAAACCCACCAATTCACTATCTCAACAAATTAGAATACTTCGTAAGACCAATAAAAAACATTTTTAGTGAATTGTTGGCCTTCTGGAAAGTATGTTCATTTACTGTACTCAATGTTCATTTTATGTACTCAATACTTGATAGGGGCTCCTTTTGCTTTAATTACTGCCTCAATTCGGCGTGGCATGGAGGTGATCAGTTTGTGGCACTGCTGAGGTGGTATGGAAGCCCAGGTTTCTTTGACAGTGGCCTTCAGCTCATCTGCATTGTTGGGTCTGGTGTCTCTCATCTTCCTCTTGACAATACCCCATAGATTCTCTATGAGGTTCAGGTCTGGTGAGTTTGTTGGCCAGTCAAGCACACCAACACCATGGTCATTTAACCAACTTTTGGTGTTTTTGGCAGTGTGGGCAGGTGCTAAGTCCTGCTGGAAAATGAAATCAGCATCTCCATAAAGCTTGTCAGCAGAAGGAAGCATGAAGTGCTCTAAAATTTCCTGGTAGATGGCTGCGTTGACTGTGGACTTCAGAAAACACAATGGACCAACACCAGCAGATGAAATGGCAGCCCAATTTATCACTGACTGTGGAAACTTCACACTGGACTTCAAGCAGCTTGGATTCTGTGCCTCTCCAGTCTTCCTCCAGACTCTGGGACCTTGATATCCAAATGAAATGCAAAATTTACTTTTATCTGAAAAGAGGACTTTGGACCACTGAGCAACAGTCCAGTTTTTTTTCTGCTTGGCCCAGGTAAGATGCTTCTGACATTGTTTCTGTTTCAGAAGTGGCTTGGTAGCCCTTTTCCTGAAGACGCCTGAGCGTGGTGACTCTTGATCACTGACTCCAGCTTCAGTCCACTCCTTGTGAAGCTCTCCCAAGTGTTTGAATCAGCTTTGTTTGACAGTATTCTCAAGCTTGTGGTCATCCCTGTTGCTCGTGCACCTTTTCCTACCCCATTTCTTCCTTCCAGTCAGCTTTTCACTTAATATGCTTTGATACAGCACTCTGTGAACAGCCAACCATTCAGTAATGACCTTCTGTGACTTACCCTCTTTGTGGAGGGTGTCAATGATTGTCTTCTGGACAACTGTCAGATCAGCAGTCTTCCCCATGATTGCATAGGTTATGGTGTAACCATTTTGAAGGTTCAGGAAACCTTTGCAGGTGTTTTGAGTTGATTAGCTGATTGGCATGTCACCATATTCTAATTTGTTGAGATAGTGAATTGGTGGGTTTTTGTTAAATGTGAGCCAAAATCATCACAATTAAAAGAACCAAAGACTTAAACTACTTCAGTCTGTGTGCATTGAATTTATTTAATACACGAGTTTCACAATTTGAGTTAGTGAAATAAATGAACTTTTCCACGACATTCTAATTCATTGAGATGCACCTGTATATTTTAAACCCCAAAGTCATTCTATTTTTATTTGTATAACCTTTTATTTATGGTTTGTTCTCTAGTCAGGTGATTTGTGGGTCTCCCTGTCATTCTGCAGTGCATAAATAGTTAACACGCTAACAGGCCTGTCATTCAGATTTATGTCCATCAAAAATGACCATGACAATCCTGCTGCCCCACTTCACCTTTCCCAATAATATATATGGTGTAATAACATAGTTTATTGTAGTTACCTTTCTCCGAAGGCATATTAAAAGCATGTGGCACCATTTTACGGTCCCTGTCCAAGCGAACATAGACTTCCTCCTGTCAATTGAGAGTGATAGAAGAAAAAACTGTTTACAAACAGGAATAAAATACATGGTCAAAGGCCTGATCGGATCAAAAATGATAACTCTAGCAACTATATTAGTGTCAACACTAATGGTTGATAACATTCTGTTTATTATGAGAGCGTAAAGCAGTTTTTCTGTTTGCTGCTTTAAATGCTCAAGATCTTTAAAACTGAATGGATTCTGAATGGCTGTCAATGTTTTTTTCATTCACCAGCTCAATTCTTAAAGTAATTCCAATGATATTGTGCTTCTGTGTAATTATCATCATAGTTATGGTGTGAACTTTCCTATTCTCATACATTTTTAAAACTACAATGATTGTTCTTGGTGTTAATGGGCCTTAAATGTAATTTATGCCATTTTGATTAATGCAATCATTGTTTATCTTAAGAGTTAATGCAACTATTTATAAGCCATTCTGGCTGTTGTCCTCCTTTCCACTGACCGCAGAGGTTCGAACAGGCAGTGATTTCCGTCTCTGTAGAGCCACTAAAGGCACAGACACTCTCTCACACTGTCTGTCCTCCAGACCTTACACATTTAAGAGACAAAACAGAAAATTATTTAGACACCAACCTAGTTCCAAACTTGTATGATTGTTTTTTTTGTTTGTTTGTTTTTTTGTTGAACACGAGAGTATATTTTGAAGAATACTGGTAACAAAACAGTTTTGGTTCCCATTGACTTTCATTGAATGAACAAAAACACAATGGAAGTCAGCGGGAACCAATAGTGTTTTGTTATTAACATTCTTCAAAATATTTGTGTTCAGCAGTAGAAAATAACGTTTGGAATAACATGAGTAAATGACGACAATTTTCAGTTTGGTTGGACTATCCCCTTTATGACACATTCTGGCTCCATACCACGTGCAAGTTCCTCCAGAGCTGTTCTCATCTCCAGAACTTTCTTTTCAAGGGAATCCAGAAGTCTGGTCTGAGCTGACAGCTGGCTGGTCACAGTCTCCTGCAGTGTGCTGTGCTGAACACAGGTCCCACACATGGGGCAACTTCTCCCTGGGCTCAAGAGGAGCTGCTCCACTTTAAATCGTAGGTCATCAACCTTGGCCTCCAGGGATGTGGGGCTGGATGGAGGCATGGGGCATTTCATAGAGCCCTTGACAGACATGGAATGAAGGTTGTGCTAGAGAGATGAAAAATAGTGGTATTGAAGACAAGGTCTTCTTAAGGTCAAAATTACAATTAGGCCTGTGGATTTACACACACACAGTGAATGTCATTGTTGCTACTTTCATGGCTTAAGCTCGTCTCCTAGCATGACCAGCTGAAAAGAACACAACCTCCTTTAAAAAAAAAAAAGATAAATCAATAGATCCAACTAAGACCAGCAAACAATCTTAGATTGGTTAAACAGCTTTTCCCCCAGCAGGGAAACAAAAAACTCAGGTAGACAAAGTTTTGCATGCACAGCTGACAAGTAACATGGACTTATTTAACATTAAATTGATAATTACAATTAATTAAATATATTACTTTAAACAATATTAAGGAATATTGAGTATTGAGTATTCTAGCAAATGCATTTCAGCTGTAACATTTCAAATTTATAACCTGTTTTGTAGTTCATTGAAATCTTCCTGCAGTATGACAAATTAACTTTTTAAAAGTAGAAATATTCCATATGTAACTGTCCCGTAATGACAGATAGATGTACACAGTTACAAAACAATTGTAGAAAAAAAACATTAAATATAGCTTTTCAACTAACCACCATAGTAACTAACTGTAAGTATCATCTTAATGTCTTCAGACTCTACTCCACATAAGATATTTTACAATAAATTCTCAACCATTTCACACCCACCTGTAAAGATGTTTGCCCAGTGAAAAGTACGTGTTTTCCAACCAAGGGTTTGAACAGACTGTTCTCTGGGAGCTCAGAGTACCAGCCTGTCAGAATCCTCTTTTATCACTCTGTGGCCACCTCACCAGAAATAGGCAGACCAGAGAAGGGGACTCACAAACAGTAAACTGATAATAGAGGCATGCAGAGCTGGCCCTGGGGAGGGGGCACAAAGTCTTTCCAAGACAAAAAGAGTAGAGACAAAGCATGAGCTGAATGAATGCGAGACATGTACTCAACCATGAACTGCTGACAGTCATGCAGCATTAATGGAATAAAATCTCTACCCTTTACGTAACCTACATATAAATTACATATCAAAACAAGAATAAAACTTTGCATGACAAGCATTTAGTAAAAAGTGACTAATAATACTTAGTGCAAGATCATGACTGTTGAGTCCTTATAGATGCATTTAACCAAATTAAGAAATAGTTTTACGAAGAGGTTGAATGGTCCAATTTCAGTTCAGCCACTAAAGACAGTAAACAAACCATTTATACTACATGTTTCTTTATTGCAAGAAATGGAACACGGTCAAAAAAGGAGAACAGAAAATAAGTCTTCATATACATGAGTTTAAAAAGAGAAATTTAGCTAAGGGCAGTCACCCCACCCAACTGTAATTTTTTTTTTTTTTTACTTAACCACAAAGGCTTAATGCATAAGCCACAGACAGATAAAATCTACTCTAAAAGTTCAGACATCATAGAGATATAAAAGACAAAATAGCAAAACACATTAAGAGAACTATGTACAATTAAGTCAATGTAACGGTGCATTACGCATTTACAAGCGGAAGCGATCTGAAAAGTTTGGCGATTGGGGCACTGTGAGAGACACGTCACTCTTTTTCAACTCCACTGGCTTGTAACGTCTGACTGGCTGGGCCTTGCACACCTTTCAAAAAAAGAAGAAATGGAATTAAATTTACAATATAAATGGGCCAAGTAAATTTACATTTAAGTGATGAAGAAATAAATATACATTATTTTTAAGTGCAGATAAATATTTTAGATTACTTAATCCTAATTCAAAACTTTCCAGGCCTGGGAGGATAAGCAACAGTCATTCTGAAATCTCTTACCTGTTCCTGTCGCAGCCTTGCAATCTCCTCCTTTTCTTGCTCCTTTCGTTCTCTTGCCCACTCCTCTTCCATGCGAGCCCTCAGCGCCTCCTTCTCGCTCAACTCCTTTTCGAACTCCATACGTTCCTTGGCTCTCTGTTCTGTGGCCAACTGGAATCCCTCTGGAACTGCAGAATTAGTAGTATTGGCTTGAGAAAGTGCCAAAACAGATGAAGTGGTCAGGTAGAGGTGAGAGCAGTGGTGAAAGTTGGAAGGAAGTGAGAGTTGGTTTTGGAATTAACTGTGCACTCCAACAAAATTCACACAAAGCCAGCAAGCCCAAAAGAAGGTCAGACTGGAGACAGCACAACATGGGGTGTGCAACACTACGTGGAAAGATCACAAAAACCACCTGCCACATACAACAACAACATACCCAAGATGGAGCGATCCTCCTTTTTCGGTACAAATGGTTCTTTGTGCGTTACATTGTTTGGTTGTGCCTTAAAACATGCGGCTTCAGCCTGTCGTTTCAACTCCTCTTTCATCTGGAGAAACATTTTAAAATGGAAGGAACCAGTTAAGATACAGATTGTAAACGTCACAAATGCAGAGACAAGTGATTCACTTGCTAATTAGTTGCAAGCATGCAAACAGAACATTGGTCATGTGTGATCTAGAACAGGGGTCGGCAACCCGTGACTCTTTAATCTCTCTGCGGTGGCTCCCTGTAGCATGGGCGTAAAATACACAGGGGACGTGTTCCCCCAACTTTTAATAAAACCTAAACTCTTCCCCTGCACTTTTTTTGGGCAAAAAAAAAAAAAAAAGTACAGACATTACAGTACAGAAGAAATATAATATTTTCTGCCTTATTCTGTGACAAATGGGCAGGAAAAAAATAAATAAATAAAAATAGTATATAAAACCAATAAAATCACAAAATTGTCATAAGGAAAATATCAAACATCTTACAGAACACAAATTATTGGTTGTTGTCCAGCAGTGCATTTTATTTTTTAGCCAATTAAAAGACAGATAAGTTTTTGTTTTTTGTCTATTACACATACATAAACACTACTACTACTGCCATTTCTGCCCTCCTCATTTCTGAAATGATTGCGACGCCCCTGCCCTGTAACACAGCCGAATATAAAACTTTAGCTGTATGGCGTTTTATCTTCATTTTGGGGACCAAATAGGTTTTGAATTTTATTCAAATGTGAATTTTTTTCCACATGAATCTTATTCAGTGGGAAAGGGCCCAATATGTCTCTTTTGATGTTGAAGGTTTCAGACCTCTGGTCTAGAACATCTTAATATAATGCATAATCCATGGAAGATGAAGAGGGAAAGTTTAGATGTCAGATGATCTTACCATCTGCTCCCAGCGTTCACCCTTTGCGGCTCCTCGTTCATCAACCATCAGCTTGAAAGGAGCAGGTTTGGTGGGCTCTACTACCTTTTTGTCAGGGAGGTGCACTTCATGGAAGTCAGGAAGGGGTTGGGCCTTAAACTTAGGTACCTGTGAGATTTGGTGAGGCAGTACATTTAGGCACAGTTACGAAAAGAACTAAGACTTTTAGCTGCTCTATAAAGAAAATACCTCTTCATTTCTCATTTCCTCTAGTTTCTTCTCCTTCATTACCCTTCGTTCACGCTCACGTTCCTCGAATGAGAAAGGGCACGTTTCTACTTGGCTCTTGACCGGTAGTTTGGGCTGGAAGGGCAGGAAGTGGGGCACAGGATGTGCCTTAATTGGAGCAGGAGGCTTCTCCTGAAAGTGCAAAGGAATTAGGTGAAGAGTCAACAAATTTCAGTTTCATGATATTTTAAATAAAAGCATAAGATTAAAATGCACCTCTTTTTTCTTCTCAATTCGCACACGGTTTTTAAGAGCAAATGCGGGCGATTCTGGAACAGTTGGATTTAGAACCTTCTTCTCTGGAACACCCTTTAGGGAGGAAAAAAAACCAAAAAAAAAAAAAAAAAAAACCCCAATGGAATAAGAGAAAGGACGTCACAACCTTGATAAAACAAACCGAAAAAGGGGTTAAGAGAACTGTTACTAACCACAACTTCCTCCAGAATTCGAGTTGGTAGAGGTCTGGGATGGAACGTGTGGTCCTCTTCTTCCTTAGGCTTCTTACTGGCCTGCCTCTCCTGAAGTCGCTTCTCAATCTCCAGCTGGAAGCCTTCAGGCTTGGTAGCTTCTTTACTAGTTGGCTTTTTAGGAACCAAAGCTCCTTCTAGAATCTTTCTGTTGAGTTCTAGAGCTTTGAACTTAAACCTGAGACGACAGAAAGAAAGTTTGAAGAGATGTTCTTGTGCCAAATTAAAATTAACCATTAACAAAAAAAATAAAATAAAAATAAAAATAAATAAATAAATAAATAAATAAATAAATAGTCTCTACAAAACTTACTGCTGCATTTTTTCTGTTTCTTCTGCCTCTATTTCTGCAGTGCTTTTCACCATTGTGGAACGATGTCTCTGGCGAGTCAGTAGCTGTGGCGTTTTGGGGTGTGTGATTTTTGGCTTCTCAGCTTTCACTGGTGATGGTCCTGCAAATAAAATACAAGCAAAATTAGTTAAAATCATCTGAAGGGTAGATTACGGATCATATTTCAGAGGAAATAATCATGCATTTATCCCACTGAAGAAAGTCATATGGTTCTGGAACTACATGAGGGTGAATAAATAATGCTTTAACAGCATCACAAGAATGCAATGCTAATAATATTCAAAGCTATCAGAAATGGGGTCTGAGAGCAGACGCACCTCTTTCCTGGCTCTGCCGACTACGCAGGTGATAGCGGGAGGGAGTGCGTTTCTGAAACTGTTCAATCTGCTGGGCCATTGGCACGTAGGCTTCTGCCTCATCAAGCTTCCTCTTTCCTCTGGAGAGGTTGAAGGGTTTGGGAATGGTTGTTCCCTTTGGAGCCTTCAACTACAGAATGACAACAACATTTAAGTCACTTGAAATCATCAAGCAGCTTCAAAAAGAATCCAACTACTCATCCTAGTGATTGTACTCACAGGGGAAGACGGGTGCTTGCGGAGCTGAGAGTTGAAATCCACCTCCTTGTAAGAGTTGTCGGCTGCGGAGCCTCCATCCGTGTGGTTCTTCAGCCTGCTATCAGAGCGGAAATTGAATTCTTTGGGAATGGTGGTGGACAGCACATGCTTCTTAGGAAGCTGACCTTTAAAACAACAAGAAGAGTCAAAAATTGCAAAAACTAAAAAAAACAGCATTGCTCTCATAATTAAGAACAGAAAATAGTTTTGCTAGCGACTTACTGCCTGCAAGTGCAGCCCTGTAGCTCGCCTCGTTCTTACGGCGCTGTTCCGCCACCTCTTTCTGCAAAGCCTCGATGCGCTCCAGCTCTTGCTGTTCTGTACTTTTCATTCTGAAATTCAAAGACAGCATATATACACTTTACTTCTTTAAAATTAAACCCTTCTGATAAGTAAATAAGTGATAAAACATACATTGAAGTTAAATCAACTGAAAAGACACAAGGGGGAGCTCCTGTTCTTTACAAATACCAACCACTACCTAAAGTTTGAGGTTGGGCAAGTGTTTTTTTTGTAAAGTCTCACCTCAGCTTCAGTTATTTGATACAGTAAAAGAGCAATACTGTCAAAAAAATCATACTACAATTTAAAAACTTCTCAATTTTAAAAATGCTATTTATTCCTGTGATGGCAGAGCTGAATTTTTAGCATCATTACTAGTCTCCAGAGTCACACGATCCTTAAAGTCTGAAAACATACCATGAAGTTAAATCATCTGAAAGTATTAATTTAAAAAAAAAATAACCAAAAACTTTTGATAGTGTAGCGTAGATAGACTTGCTAACAAACATTTTTGCTAAAGGATTCTTTCTTACTGTGTAGTGTTGGAGGCAGAAGCAGTATCTGAGGTCTTTGAGGCAATGGCTGGTTTGTTTCTCAGCCGGACACTGCTCCTTGCACCAGCACCGCTGCGTCTCACACCAGCACCACTGCGTCTCACAGTTCGGGATGTTGAGCTTCTGTGATGAGATAAACCAGAAGCATTTTAAAGCGACCCATACTCAAAATTGGTGCTCTGCATTTAACCCATCCAAGTGCACACACACAGCAGTGAATAGTGAACAAACACACACACACGGAGCAGTGGGCAGCCATTGCTCCAGCGCCCGGGGAGAAATTGGGGGTTCGGTGCCTTGCTCAAGGGCACCTCAGTCATGGTATCGAAGGCAGAGAGAGTGCTGTTCATTCACAATCTCCACCTTCAATTCCTGAAGGTGTGAGAATCGAACCGGCAACCTTCAGGTTACAAGCCCAACTCTCTAACCATTAGGCCACGACTTCCCCATTTTATTACAAAAAAAAAAAAAAAACCCAGAATATAGTTACTTCCAAGTAATTACCCCACATCACCAGCATCTTCACCAGTGAAGTCTACTAAATGCCCACTAGGTGCCCTTCTCAGCTTAACACGCGTTTCTCAGTTCATTTTACCTTCGCCACTGATCAAAAACTCTCCATGCTGTGGCAGCCGGTACAACTCTATGCAGCGAGACAAAGCGGCTAATTGAGCACACTCTAATAGACTAAAAACAGATCTAAACTTTGGAAAGAGAAAGAAAAAAAAAAAAAAAAAAAAACCACACACATACCTTCTTTTCTTGACAAGAGGAGGTGTTGAAGGAGCTGTAGCCTTTTCATTTCTAGGTACAGGCCGTTTGGACACTCTACAGGAAGAACCAAGAAAGAAAGGAAAAAATAAATAAATTAAAAAAAAAAGGGGTCAACCGATGTTAGAATGGTTTCATTTCCAGCGATATCGTCAACTTGATTGCATAGATACTATTTAACCTGAACTGAGCTGGATGATGACGACACTGAATTCAACGATGAACTGCCTTTAACTGAAAGTTGAGTTTTTACCATTGTCCTTTTGCATTATTGGGGGGGGGGGGGGATGGACTAGTTTAATAGTGTATATAAATTACGGATAAGGTCTCATTTACCTCCGTGGTTCAGCAGGAAGAGATTTCTGGCCCTGACCAGGAGCTGCAGTAGTTCTGCCGTTTGCCCATGATGTGACTATGTTAGATGGAGCCTCCGTAGAGGTGCTTTCTTTGACACCTGAAATAGAGCAAATATTAAGATCCCACATGCAAAAAAAAACAAAAAACAAAAACAAAAAAAACAACATTTTTTGAAGTTTTTCCTAATTTAAGCAGTTTTATCCCAACCTGAGCTTGTCATCTCATCTTTTTTGACCATGGGAGACACTAGAGCTTTGGGTCTGTTGGTACTGTGGGTTTCATCAAAATGTTTTGTCCGTAAAGGGGTGGTGAGCTGTTCCACAGTGCCATCTTCAGGAGCTGCCTTCAACTCTAATAGCAAAACAGAACAAAGATAGTTTTGCATTTGAACCTGTAACTTATGAGTTTAATTATTATTATTAGTTATGTACTTGAACATGTATGCGTTTAATTTTACATATATAGCTCGCAAAATCGCTAGCCCGACGTCCCGGGGTTATTGCGTTTTCCAGTCGGGCTACCAAAATGTATCACTGTCCTGCCCGACGGGCTACCTTAAATACAGGGCTCCTGCAGGCCCTTAAAAACTCCATTTAGTTGTATGAAATTTAAGGCCATAAAAAGTTTTAAATACGTTAAATGATTTAAGAAAAGTCTTAAATGATAATTTGTAGAGGTCTTACAGTTGGGGACGGAAAGACAAGAATCGCGATACAGCTGGATTAAACTTCAGTTTTGTGCACAGCTGTTCCCGGAGAAGCCGCTATATTTGCTCCTAAAGCGCCACCTCGTGGCAGAGAGTGAATCTGCACTTCCAGTGTGATTATGTTCAGATCAATGCGAATATCAACCCATGATTTTATGCAGCAAACATAGTTGTAAATGTGAAAGAAGTTAATGTGCCTTCTAAAAATCTAAACAATTAAGACAGTAATATTTGTTTTAAATTAATAGAATAATATGTTTGACTTGTTCCTTTTCATAAAAATGGTTTAAAAGCTGAAATGTCATTTTATAAGTTTTTTTTGGTGAAAACTTATCTAAACTGTAAATAATGTAATTTTACGGCTTAAAATGTTACCATAGACATTATCCAACCTCATTCATACAGTGTTCATTTTACTTGTGCAGCTCTTAAAAAGGTTCATAAATGGCCTTAAATTGATTTTTAAAAATTCTGCAGATACCCTGTAAATAGTGAAATAAAATTTAATTGGTGTATTGAAAATGTTTTTGATTGACATTTAGACTTATCTGATTTTCTATATTTAAAAAAAAAAAAAAAAAAAAGGATGTATATTACAAACAAAGATTGAAGTCATACCAAACCACTGGTCAGCATTATCCTGAGGGTCCAAGGTAAAATCATCTATAGACTCTATAACATGAGAAGGGGCATCCCATGTGTATGCATCAGCAGAGCCCTCTTCCATATTCACACCGGAATCTTCTGCAAAACCAAAAAGAAAAAGTATTTATACAGTTAAAACGTAATCTGTAGCAAAGCTGCACAAATAATAAAGAAAAAAAATGATAAAGTAGTTCTAACGTTACATTCCCTGCGCAGAGCGGCGCAAAATGGCAGTTGATGGCTAACCTCAGACTCAAGGCCCAGACTGCAATAGCAGCGCTAAATTTATCCACCAGTTATGGATTATAAGAATAATCCATGCAAGTAACAGACTATTAATATTCTAATACATCTTAAATAGCAGATTTACACGATAATTTCAGAATCAGTTAACCCGAAACATCCGCCTGCATCTCTCATTACTCATAATCACGAACAAAAGGCGAAATGTAAACAAATGTAGCCTAAATAATAGCTTTACATAAGTTAAGATAATAATCAATTGATCAAATAAACTCTGAAATCCGTTGTTCTATTACATCAAACATGAAAAACTTGTCTTGCAGCGATTACGGCCAAATACAACCGCACCAATTAAAGCTCGATTTAAACGCAGCAGCTGAGTCGAAATCAAAATACGATAATGTTTAAAATGTGTAAGAAAACATACTTACGTTTTAAACCGATGCCTACTATCACAATCTGAAAAAATATAGTAAAAACTTGAATCAACAGACGCACGCACCCTCCTCCACGAACAGCCAGACGAGAATGCTAGTTTGAATGTTAGTGCCGTTGGAACTGCGTTTATGAATCAGCCAATCAGAGCGCTTAACGCGACGCGTCTCGTTTTCTATTAGCTCCGCGCTTGTGACGTTTACAAACGCGATAACCACGTGACTATCTGAAAGAACGAGAAGCACAACAGGAGGACATTTAAAAACTGACTGTAGTTACTTTAATAAATTAATAATCGGTTTTATTTACAGATTACTTTCATTTACGGTCTTCTACTGCTCTACAAAGCGATCTTTTGTGATCAGTTGTTAGTAAAAACAGTTATATTTTCATACTATTATCTTAATTCTCAATAGGCTATTCCTTTTTTCACAAAAAAATCATTAAAAAACATTTTTTTATTAAAATTCAGTGAAAATGAAGCACAGACTCATATTAGGATTCCAGCTTTAATGTTATCAGTGCAAATTAATAATCAAAACACAGTGAATGTGGACAGAGAATAATGAATGTCAAAATACTAACACAATACAGTACAATAAGGCTTGACCTTTCCATGTCAAATCACTTTTAATGCCAGTAGTTTGCAAGTTATTGCAAATAAAAAAGCAATCATAGTGACAATAAAATGGGCAAGGGAATATAAAAATGACAAGGCAATAAAATTCAGATGCACGTTATAAGCAATACGCTTCTTTGTAGTGAATTACATCTTCTGGATCATCACCTGGAATTTGCCTAAGAACAAAGAAGGTGCAGAAGAGGAGGGATGGCAGAAGACAAGAAAGAAACAATTAGTTACATTTTACATTTAATTAGAACTTGATGAGCTCAGACTCAGAGAACTAACTTCATTAATGTTAAGTTTCAGATTAAGATCACGAAAAAAGTACTGAAAATCTAGTGGTTATTTCACGAAGACTGTATATTTTTGCATAAAATTTGCTCCTTACAAGCAGGCATGACTGATACTTCTGCTGTGACTATACTTTTCACACCAAGGTTTGACAGTGCTCCTCGGACCAGTCCACAGGTGAACGCTAAGAACTTCAGGAATGAAAAAATGACAGATAAAAATTAGTTTTACTATCGCTTTATGAACTTTTTGAAACATAAAAGTGGTAGTTGTATAGACTGTCGATGGAGGGATAGAAATCTTTAAGATATAATTAAAAATATCTTCACTTGTGTTCTGAAGATGGACAAAAGTCTTACAGGTTTGCAACAACATGCGGATGAGTAAATGATGACAGAATTTTCTTTTTTTGGGTGAACTGTCCCTTTAATTACATTATTTGATATTTTCCTTTTCCCTGTCTGTAGATACAATATTATTACAAAACAAATTTAAATACTACATATCTCATTATGGTATTTACAAGAAAAAACAAATGATGAAGATATTGATTCTGCAGGTTCAGTTTAAAGATCAAGTCAGGTTATGTTTTTATTTAACTCACCATTAAAGCTTATTGAAGTTTTTTATGCTGCTTACCTTCGGTGCATGTTCCAAATACTGTTTTCCAGCAGACAGTTGGGTCAGCAGGCGAAACTTATTATCTTGTAGCACATAAACACCCTACAAACAATTTGAACATGTGATGATTTTCTTAATAAGCACCTCTAGTCAACAAAGAGATTCGCTAAGCTTTATGAATTGATATGACAAAGTGACATTATAATGCACACACCTGGTGGTTTGTTCTCAGGTTGTCGATTTGCTTCTTAAAAACAATGGTCCAGAAATCTTTGCAGATAAACTTCATAACATCAAGCTCATCTTTAAAACGTGGCGTGTCTTTGGTAAACCTGCAAACAAAAAATGTGCCCGAGACACATCTTCTCAAGAACAATTGGCTATTTATTTGAAATATAGACAATTAAATTTTCAGCAATATGAATTAAAACCCATTTAGTTAAATTTGAGTCCACTGACAATCTGCAGTAGTACAAATAAAACTGCAACATTATAGGATGTCATCAGAGGATCTGTTTGACTTAAGAATAAAATTTGGATTTATGGATGAAAAGATCTGCCATGATACCTCTCAATAAGTCCTTGTCCCACACGAAACCCCATGTTCTCAAGTTTAGAAACACATCGTCCATTCTCCTGAGCACAGCAGAACATTACATTAATTCAACATGCAGCTTTCTCAGTTTGTTTTATTAGTGTGCTGGGCTTACTCAGCTCTATTACGCTATTCTACTATTCTGTGACAGTGTTTTCAAGGCTCTTACCGATTCTCCAGTTTCTGCACTGTTGACATATTGAATAATTTCACTGTGCAGGAACTGAAAGAGAGCCTCGTCTGCCATCTCGAGCCAGACTGAAACTGACAAGCGACCCAAACCAACTTACGGGTATAAATCACTTACTACTTTAGTAAATGGACACTATTCATTGTGCGAATAAATCAACTAAATTCAAATAATTGGCCAATGTATTCGACTGCGCCCTAGGGTCCTTCTTCACATCTGTTCCACTTCCTGTTTGGCTGAGAATTTAGGTGCCCTTGTATATGCCTGAACGTAATGCTTTTCGCTCGTTTTGTATGTGAATTAAGTATGCAGTCATATACACACGATTGAATATTATAATCAACTGGTTTGCAACTATTAATAGGATTGTTGTATTGCACATACTAGCATTAATCTTTTTGCAGTCTTATTAGTAGACACCACAATATTACCATTTTGTATAGTATTTGATTGCATTGTTTTTTTTTTTTAAATGATACACAGGATTCAGTTTATAAAACCATTATAAAAATTAAGTAGTTTATAAAATCATAAAAAAACACCTGTAAATGAATGTTTGCCTATAATCTATCGTATTTATCTTTTAAATAATTTCTATAATTCATCTTTATAATTATATAACTTTTATATAGTTCATTAAAGACTATCATTTTAGTAGCCCATTGCATTAATATAAATGAATAACTTGACGTAAATACTGACCTTTCAGTGGCCTTGGTAAAAACGTCAACTATTATTGTTTTACTGACAGTAAATCATGAATGAAACACATCAGAATCTCAAATTCTACAAGATGCTTTATTTCTTAATTCATCCTTAACATTGTTTCTTTCCACATTCACCTTAGTCTCTCACTCACCCACTTTTGCTTTCAGAACGTTTATGAAAACAAACAGTCCTTGAAACTCAAAAATGCCAATGCTTGGAATTTTAAAGATGTAAAGCACCTGTTTACTCCAGCTAAACAGCCATTGAAACTTTACATTTCTTACTAAACTTACAGTACAGCTGTGCACAGTGTGCATCTCACTGAGGTAGATCAGTCTAAACATCACAGTTGAGTCGAGGTCAATTTCATTTCAGTTCAGCCAAAAAAGGAAATGCCCATGATGGTTTCTAAATAAAATAAAAACTCATGAAATGATTTCACACCTTCATTCAGGTGGCCTAAACAGAATGGAGTTGACAACATCACAGTTACCTTATAGGCCACTTGTGCATGTAACACTGAGTCAAAAGAACAGACAGCGAAGCAGTGCTAAAATACCATTCAAATTTACATGGCAAAAATTTTCTTTTCTGACAGTGCTCCTGGTTTAGCATGGAGAGATACATGAAGTGCTTTTCAGCAATAACTGGGTATGTGCTAAGATTAATTTTGTCTGAAACTTCTGAATCCAGTCAAAACATTGAGGGAAACTTTGTAGTGTGAGAACTGTGTATTGTATAAAACCAGTATAACCATTTTTTTACATGAATATTCAGGGTGCAAACATGATCAATTCTTGTTTATTACTAAACAAAAAATTTAAGTTATTTTTTACTTAGTTCCCATATTGGGAATTTGTCAGAATGGGCTACTAAATTTTAAACAAATGTTCACGTTTCACTGATTTTCAATTCCAGAAGAATCAATGCTTTATTCTGCATTTCATTCAGAAAATACTCTGGAATGAACAGAGAGAGATGGGGATTTACAGGAGAAGAGTCTCCACAATAACTGATTCCTTTCATTAGCATTAAGGATGTGAATACAACAGCGCCTAAAAACTTTTACCTAAAGGCTAAAATCCACACAAGCTAATTAATTAAATGCTAATTAATCCCCTGACTCTAAAAATGTCATAACTAAACCATTGAGCATTCAAAAAGAAAAAGAAAATCAAATGAGATAACGTTCTTCACACAATTCGAGCGAGGATTTGCTTCATTTCTTGTCAAATGGTTGAATCCTTTTCGTGACAAGAGTTCAGCTTAGAGAGGTAGGTTTTTTTGTTGTGTGACCGTGAGCTGAGAGGTACATCTAAGAACACAGTTCAACTTGACTTTTATGGTGCGGTCACATTAGCAAATTTTCGGCTAAATTTCATGGACAAAAAAGGCCTACAGTGTAGATGTATGAAGTCACTTTCAAACCAAACAAATTTTTGTTGGTTAATGCGTTAAATTTATATGACCATATGACTCGGTTGTGAAATTTGCGCAGGGAAATCTTTCACCCGCATGCAAAAGTACCCACGTGGATTCCTATTGAAATAACTGGATTTTGCAGACGAAAATTCGCAGAACAGTAAATGTGACCGCACCTTTAGTCATAGAAGTGCCGTTGATAAAAAGTGCTTCATTATACAACGGAGAACACTGTAATAGCATTATTTTCCTTCTTGACAAAAATATTGAGGTATTTCTTTAGCTAACTTTTCAGTTTCAGTTTTTTTTAATGAATTTTATAAGTTCATTTATCACTACAAAACAGTTACTCTGAAGACCCTCTAGGAAAAACCACAAAGTTAAAACTATTCAAAACTAAAAGCAAAACTCCATCTATCTTAGTGATCCTTTCATCTAATTCTACAGGATCCATTTGAAGACCTCGCACCCACCAAACTTCACCATCTCCAGTTCATTACCTATAAGTTACTTGGCAAAGACGCAACAGAACCGTCGCGTTTGACTGGCAGGTCATAGCGGGCAACATCACTGCTGGAAGGCCTGATGGAATCGAGGTAGAGATGGAGAGAAACCAGAGAGCTGGTTTAAGTGCCCTGAAGCCTGAGGCTCATGCAGTGACTGTGGCTGAAATGAGGTAAGCGGCCCAGAGAGCTGAGAGGTAGGGCTTGGGGACACGGCAGTGGTGGTGGTCGAGTATCCCAAGGGAGTGCTGTAGGGAGGCAGGCCAAACGGCAGGAAGCCCAACAGGTGCGAGAGGTCCATGTTGGTGGAGGTGGTAGGCGGCTCAGCTGAGGTGAACGCCGAGTTCCTGAGAGTGAAATGGGCACTCTGACCTCCCAGACTGTCAGGGAGAAGGTCGCCAGGCCGGGAGACGGCAGTCGCTACAGCGGCCTGCGGTGGCATTGGCCCGCACTGGAGTTCGGTCAGGAAGTTCTCCATCTCCACTTTCAGATATGAGGTAGTGGAACTCGGCTGATATCTGGAAGCCTGCTGGTACTGCTGCGGAGGAGGCTTGTTTGGCTCAAGGAAGCAGCCCACACCCATTGGGCTGGAAAGGGGGCCAGACACCATCGTGTGATGGTGATGACTGACCCCTGAGGTAGATGTGCTCGGAAGGCCTTGAGGGTTGAACAGGGCCATGGAAAACGCCTCTGTGGCATCTTTAGGAGATCCAACAGAGCACAGGGTAGGACTGGCCTCCTCTTTAATGGGCATCGGAGGAAGGGTCTCCAAATCTTGCGCGTGGCTTTTCTTCAGGTGTCGGGTGAGGTGGTCGCGACGGCCGAAGCGTTGGGCGCAACGCGGGCACAGGAAGTCCCTTCTGCCGGTGTGCACCACCGCGTGGCGCCTCACATCCTTGCGAGTGAAGAAGCGCCGGCCACACCGTTCACACTGATGCTTCCTTTCTCGAACCACAGTCCCTGGAGGTGGCCGGCCAGTGTGCATACTCAGATGCTCAAGTAGCGCCGGCATGCTCTCGAATGCCTGACGACAGACCTTACAGGTGAGGTCACCGCTGGTGGAGGTGGCATGTGTGGCCACGTGGCGTCTAAGACCCAGGCGAGTGTTGTAATGCTTTCCGCATTCCTCGCACCGCAGTTCCTGCTTGTTGGGGTCATGGTTTTGCAGGTGGCTGTTTAGCTGGTCTTTGCCATGAAACATTTTCTCACATATATGGGTAGTTCTCAGGGAGTATATCACTGTACATCTGTGAAAATCAGTGATTATAATTCAAGGTTAAAAAATAGAGTACAATTATAATCACATTGTTTTAGAGCAGGGGTGCCCAATCCTGTTTCTGGAGATCTACCTACCTGTAAAGTTTTTGTTTCAAATTTAATCAGGTAGATCTCCAGGAACAGGATTGGACATCCCTGTTTTAGAGACTAAAGCAGGTACCTGAGAAGAAGCTCCAACAGGTGATTTTTCAAGGGAATGAAGATAGTTTTTTTGCATGTTCAGTCTTCTGCACATAAACAAAAAATGCAGCAGGTGAGGATTTGGTAACATCATCTTATACAAGCACTTATCCCAGTAATAACAGTAAAAATGCAGTTACAAGCAACTAACCATTAATGAAAATCTAAGCCTAACCATATATTAGGTACATGTAAATTAATATTCCTCGGTACTTATTTGTATAATTACATTGCAATGACACCTTAATAAAAACAAAGTGTAAATAAATAAGTAAATAGATAAAGTATAACCAATGATCTGTCCCCTTAAAGTTCTTTTATGCAAATGTTTATATAAAACAGTAATAAATCCACAGTGGATTTGCCCATGCAATGTACATTAATGTTAACCAAAAAAAAAAGTTTGATTTCTATCATTCTTCAATTATCTTCTTTTGTGTTCCACAGAAAGAGGATTAAATGACAATTTTCATTTTTGGGTGAACAATCCCTTTAACATGCTTGTAAACAAAGTACAACAATTATAATTTAAAACTTTTTTTTTTGCTGCTACATTATCCAAAGAAAAATATTTAAGGCATATACAATGTAATATATGCAATATTTATATACTGTATATGCTTATATACATCTTGTTTTAAAATTCCTGGAGGACACAAATGCATCAGTTTCTACTGTCTTCTTTCAACATATTTAAAAATACCACAGAATATTTCTGAAAAATAAAAAGATCCCTAGAGAATTTTGACTTATAGAGAGATCATAAATAAAAGAGAAATAAACAGAAAAAAGAATAAATTCTTGATTTAGTTTAGTTAAACAGATAACACTGTTAAAAATATTTTATTTTTAAAATATTTTTTTATTTTATTTATAATTTGGAATTAATTTATTTTATATATGAACAATAGAAAAACATTTTTTAGTAATTTTTATTTATAAAAAAAGAGATCATAAATAAAAGAGAAATAAACAGAAAAAAGAATAAATTCTTGATTTAGTTTAGTTAAACAGATAACACTGTTAAAAATATTTTAGTTTTTATTTATAAAATATTTTTTTATTTTATTTATAATTTGGAATTAATTTATTTTATATATGAACAATAGAAAAACATTTTTTAGTAATTTTTATTTATAATTGTAAAAATAAATAAATAAACAAAACTTGGAGTGCTTGATGGCAACACTGTGCAGTCTTTGAACCAACCTTCCTCTCTGAATGGTAACAGATTTCAACAGGAGAAACTTAAAAACACCCTGAGGGGATGTCAATGATGATCGGTTAGTGACATTTATAAAGGGTTTGTTTACCTGTTTCAAGTCTCACAAAAGCACATTCATTATTTTGACAGACCTCCGGAAAACGCATGTCCACTATTACTCCCTCCCTTTTAGAGAACGGATGGACATCATTCAGGCAACCATTTGAAGTATTTTAATACGAACATAAATCCAAACTATTTTACTTCATTATTATAATTATGTTTTAACTGAGTAAAAAATACTCTTTTTTTTAAGCTTATGAATTTGGCTCTGCTTTAAAAGTTCAACTGGGACAAAATATGTTTCTATCTATTATCTTTCAAACATAAAACTTGTTCATGTAGAAATACAGCATAATTACCAAAAACAATAATGGAAACAAACATTTTTGCTTATTTTCAGCTTTGAATATTTAAAATTCCAAATGTCTACAAATTACATAGTAACAGCATTTTCTCCATTTCAACTACGCAGTTTACTGCAAATATGACATGAAATTATGAAATTACTTGTACACACAAAAATGTCATGTTCGTGTAAAATCTGATTTTATAAAACAACTTCTTATTTTTTTTTATTTTTTTTTTTTAAAAAGGTGTGTCTGGTACTATATATTTTGTTTCCCAAAAAACAAAAAAAAAACACCTTGTTGATTTCATCTTTTAGTCTGTTTACTTCTGGCACGTTTCGCTCAGCAAAATCTCTAAAGAACCGCAGAACACTGTGATTAAACAGTAAAATCGAAATGATCCGTAATAAAGAGCGAATCAACACAAATTAAACTATCCTTTCGTGCTTTCCCCATGTTAAAAATATATAAACAAATAAATGCATTGAAAGCACTAACAGTCTTACGCGTAGCTAATGTGTTTGCTCATGCACGCAACATTTAAAACTCTTATGTGGGTTAATGGCGCACATTTATCTTTTCAAAAGAATAGAAATACTACTTACGAAACTCCATGAGGGTTTAAAACATTTGAACATCAATGCAAACAGTCCACGCGGTCCTAAATTCACACTCTAACATTTGCATAAAAACAGTCTTGTGCTCACCAGAAACTTTCGATCCCCGCTAAAGTTGCAGTTCACGTGCATTCCTCCATTCTACATCTCGCAAGGGTGCAAATAAAAAAATCGTTTCCCAGCCATATGCCGATGAATTCTCGAAAACTATTCGCAGTGGATAATTTATTTTTTGTTCAATAATGTGTGTATTTTTCGGGCCTGCTGTTTCTCTGATGAGCGCGTGCATTGTGGGAACGTGACGTCAGACCTCTTTGGCCAACTTTCAGGGTGGGATTTCACTCTTATTTTTCACTATTTAAACTATTACAAACACTCGCATTGCATCAGAGTGAGTTCTGAAACATAGACTAAAAACGAATATAAATTACGCGGTATGGCCATTTTAAAAAAATATTAATTATTTCAACTCACTAGTAAAGGAAAAATTTAAGTTTCTGAGAATTAACTTATATCTTTTAAAAATTGTTCATGAATAATACTGTATTTGACAAGATACAATTAATATATCACCACTCAACTTGTTTACAAGGTGCGGTTTGTTGCAGTCGAGTAATAAGTTGCCAATGAAACCTTAACGTGCGGGAACGAACTTGACAAAGTAGCAGAGCTTTTCTTCCCTTCTGAGTTCATTATGCATTATTCCGAGGTAAAGTTTAGCACAATTTCGTTTTTGCTTTGAGTATATGAAATGAGTAATGCTTTTCTAACATTGTTTCCATTTCACAATGGAGCGTTTTAGTTTCCAGCATGTAATTGTGCGTGCAAAATAACATCCGGTGAAGTCTTCTTAGAAGCTGATGTTACTTAACGAAGAGCATTCAGAACAAATAACATTATTTCTCTATGAAGGTTCTTGAAATTGTTATATTACTGCAGTCGGTAACTGCTCATTGAAGAAGCTCAGTAAGTGTAAATCGTGTATTTATAGTCGTTATGACAGAACCTAAAATAATACATCAATACATATTTTATAATATTACTTTAAACACATGTAGCCTACATATTTTAACATATATATTTATATTTAGAAGTTGGATAATGAAAATTAACAAATGTAAAAGGGTTTTAGAATTTTTCTACAAAATAATGGTATTTTGTTATTAAATGTAATTATGAATTAAATTCATAATGTTTATATAATGTAAATTTAGCATTTATTTTAATTTAACAAAATAAAACAGCTGTCACTTTTTCGGTGGAAAAGAATGCTATTTAAAACAATATATATTTTGATTATTGCATTAAATGAAGAATTTTAAAGCAAGGTTACAGTAAATGCATATTGTTGTCTTATATAATAATATATGCATTCCTCACATCTAGTGTTCACCCTGTTATAAAACTAACAACAACAACAAACTCAGTACCTTTGAGTACAAATAACTGTGTTCATATTTTCTTGCTCAGCAAATAGTAGTTCTTATTCCAGAAATACACATAAGCCAAAGAAAAAAAGGTTCAATAAAATATACAAGACTGAAGAGAATTATATATATCATAAAAAGATTACAAATAATAAATTATTACTAAAACTGCTGATTTAAAAAAAAATATATATATATATATATATATATTGAAATTCAGATCATTTCATTTATAAATTGTCAGACCAGTTTGACTCTTTCAATGGAGAAGAGCCAAATCAAGAGAATTATTCACTCCCAAATCAAATATCAGTATCACTTGTGAGCAAATATGCTGTAGTGTACAGTATAACCAGCAAATGTATATGAATTGCATATATGGCTTTTTATTCATTTTTGTGATTTTTTTTTTTTAAATTAAATGCATGCTTGTTTTTATGTGTTTTCTTAGAATAGCATTTTATTGTTTAAATGTTTCAGCGGCATATCTGAGACTTTGAGTACATACCTTACATAAACAGAGTGAACTTTCTTTTTACTTTGAGACAACACTAGCCCTAAGTATTTTTAAATAAGTTTCCCCTAATGCTATTGAAGTTGCTGAAACAATCCACCCTGTTGAAATGAGCTTTAAAATAGACTCAAAGATTTATCCAAAAGTCTTTATTCAGCTGCCACATTATGAAAGTGTACATCATAGTTACAATATAGAAAATAACACCGTAAATCCATTGACCGCTTAATTCATATTCTTTGTGCAGTAATTCATATTCTGTTTAAGTGCAGTATTTGACACAATATAAATACCTTGGTGAAAAAGCCACCGTGGAGTCAAACACGGGCAAACAAACACTTGGTTAATGAGTTTTGAATCGGGTCTCAGTCCTGAAAACATTTTTTTTTTTTCCTGTTCCTTATGCATATTCTTCTTAATACCACTTACAGCAGTGGAGAAAACCCTGACGTGATGAAATGTTTTAACATTTCCTTTGATTCCAACAGTTTTTTCATAACAAAACAGACATTTCTAACAGTATAACAAGCCTTATTTCAGATTTGCCATCTAATGATAATGAGCTCAAGAGCTGTTAGAGGAGAACTGAAAGGCTGTACAAGGAATGACTGCTGAGCTGCCATCCGTTTGGCAAGAATATAACCAACACGGGTCTAATCATAACCCCATCACAGAGGGAAACACAGCTGTACCTGCAAAAGGAAAAAGAGCATCGGAAGTTCATCAAACAACATTTGTTAAAATTGTACAAAAAAACAAACAAATATGATGAAAGAATTTTTTTTAATGATATGCACAAGCTTTGTTATACAGTTAAATTGAAATATTTCAGTTTTTGCAATTATAAAGATAGACACAACTACTATTCAGGATGATTAACTGGCCAGTATTTGGTCAATATTTGGCCTTCTTGGGCAAATATGAATAGTTCACCTAACAATGGAAATGTGTTAAAAAATTACTTATTTTAAAGGTACAGTTTACCCAAAAATGAAAGTTTGTTCATTATTTAATCACCCTGAGGCCATCCGAGATGAGTTTGATGGACTGGAGTCGTATTTATCACATGTGGATTATTGTGATTTTTTTATCAGCTGTTTGAGCACTCATTCTGATGGCACCCATTCATTGCAGAGGATCCAGCAAGCGATGCAATGCTAAACTTTATGCAAATCTTTTCTGATGAAGAAACAAACTCATCTACATCTTGGATGGCCTGAGGGTAAGTACACTTTCAACCAATCTTAATTTTTGTGTGTGTATATATATATATATATATATATATATATTTATATATATATATATATATATATATATATATATATATATATATATATATATATATATATATATATATATATATATATACACAGTATATTAGCATTAAATTAACTTAAAGGACATTTGTATCTGCATTTGGCAAACCTATATTGCTCAACTGTGAATGCATTGCAAAACCTTTTTTTTTTTTTTTTAAACAATTGAAAAGGCTCTAAAAGTACTGTATTATTACTTATTTAATACCTGTTATATACCGACATACACACTAATATATTGTACATAAAATAATCTCACTGCCTTGTCAGTGATTCGTACTTTTTGGGCTACCTTGACCATCTGCAGAGTCAATGTCTGGAACTTTCCAATCTAGCTTGCGTCCTTTCTCATAGAGAGCCTTGAGAACCTTCCGGAACTCTTCTTGTCCTCCGTTATGACTCAGCTCCAAGTACTTCCTGTACAACTGTAGGGCAGTCCGTGCATCTTCGATACTATCATGAGTTTCGCTCTGAATGTTCAGATCTAAACAAATGTTCAAATAGCCATAAAACAATGATACATAGAAAATGACATATGAGGTCAAGAGATAAGGGAAAGTTTACGGGTCATACCGTGTCAACTCAACCAGGGGCCTGTACCATGAAGCCGGTTTAGCTGGCTAGCCAGATAAGTTTCAGTTTAGTTTGTGCCAACTCTGGGTTTTAGGTACCATGAAAGTGGTTTGGCTTTTAGCAGTGTTCATTGCCATAGTAACTTACGCTCCACAGCTAACCTGCTCCGGGCCAGGTTATGTTCTGGTTTAGAGATCTCAAACCGAAATTTGACCAATCAGCTTCAAGCAAAGTAACACAATAAAGCCACTCCTCCAGTTTCTCTTACTCCAAACTTAAGGACGCTACATAGTAAAACATTTTTAAAGATAAAATCATCAGATTTTATAGTGATGAAAGCCAAAATGTTAAATGTCATGGATAAATATTTACTGAGTAATCCACTATTTTGTAGAGGGGGGTCAAAAAGGCAATTTTCACCTGAGATTCAGAGCCAAATTACAGGGGGGTAAAAATGACTTCAGAAAGATGGCAGCATTGTAATGTTATTTTTACACAGAGACTGGTAGGTCTGGTAGTAAAATCTGTTGACTTTAGCAATCTTTGTTGCATTATGTGCCAATGGTGACCATTCAAAAATGGGGAAACAGCACTTTTCAAGTTTTTTTCTCCAAAGTTTGCATGCGTGTAACTCAAGAAGTATTAAAGATATCCTGATGCCCTTTTAGATATTGGGTCTTAAAATTTTTTGAATGGTCACCATTTGGCACATAATGCAACGAAGATTGCTAAAGTCAACAGATTTTACTAACAGACCTTCCAGTCTCTGTGTAAAAATAACATTATGATGCTGCCATCTTTCTGAAGTCATTTTTACCCCGTTGTTATTTGGCTCTGAATCTCAGGTGAAATTTGCCATTTTGACCCCCCTCTACAAAATAGTGGATTACTCACTAAATATTCATCCATGACATTTAATATTTTGGCTTTCATCACTATACATGTCAGCCTTTCTTCAGAGAAAATATTAGCAAAATCAAAAATTTGAGCTGGGGAAGTTTTAGAAATTTGGTTGATTTGACACGGAATGACCCTTATGCAAAAAACCTACCGAGAAAGTACCACGCGAGGAAACGTAGAGAGATCATTCGTTTCCTAGGCATGTGGAAGAGGTAGACTGTGTCAATCACCTGTTCTTTTGGAACCTAAAAATGTGAGGGGTTACAATTTAAACACTTCCACATACTAAATAAAACATTAACTCACAAAAATTCAACTAACCATCAAGTTTATGACCCGGAAATCTTTCTGTAACCCGTGGCCGACAAAGCGAACGCCAGTGTCGATAAGAAAACGCAATTTCAGATATGTAGATTTCAGAGTAGTCAAGTGTTTAGAGGAAATCTTTGCATCCAGGTCTCCAGGTTTGATACCAGAGTACTGGGTCAGATAGTCCACCACCTGTACATCCAAAGAGGTTAAACTAGTAAGAAGCAGAAAGGTTTTTCCCAACATTTTGACAAAAACACAGAAAGTATGGGAGTCACTAGTACAGTAATAGTTATTCCCCGTGATTCACATTACAATTAAATGATTCAAAAATATTCACTGTCACAAGTGACACTAACAGATAACACATCTCACCTGATAAGGCATAAAACTGTGGTTCTCACTTTATGAGGTCATTAAAAGGTCCTGATGATTTCAAAAGGTAATTTCCCTATTATGTGAGTTACATTTAGAATGATTCTACAGAGTTATGACCTGTTCCTGTGTTGATATGTAGTCATCAATGAAGGGCACTCCCTCATTGGCTCCCTGGCCTCTCACGCATGTGATACGAGCAACAGACATCTGGCTGGGCTTAATGGTGGACTTGGTCCCGTCACTGCGCAGTTCTGCCTCTTCCTGTTCAAGCAGCAACACACAAAAGCATTACATTTTTGGGGTAGGAGAAAATACGTCAAAAAATGTCAGCAATTATAAAACATTAAAGTGTTTCACACAGACCTGGTTGAGCGTGACAAATTCTGCATCCAATCCAACAAGGTCTGCAGCCTGCGGCATCTCGTTCACCATTAGCGGTATGAAGGTGGCGTGACTCTTCCTCTGTTTCCGTGCCAACGAGGCCTCCGTCAGCAGAACGCTGGCATCAATAGGGTTCTTAACTAGGAGGAAATGGAGAAGATGCAGGAATAATTAAAACAGATGCTCATCAAGGCTGCATTTCTTTTATCAAAATTATAGTAAAAATATTATTACAATTTTACAAGAAATCAATCTAATACGCTAATTTGATGCTCAAGAAACATTTCTTATTATTTTCAATGTTGAAAATAGTTGTGCTGCTTAATATTTTTGTGGAAACCATGGTATGTTTTTTTCCCAGAATTCTTTGATAAATAGAGAGTTCAAAAGAAAAGCATTTTTATGTAACAAATGACTTTATTCTCATTTTTTATCAATTCAATGCATCTCTGTTAAATAAAATAATTAATTTAATAAAAAAAATAAAAATACTGACCCTAAATCCTTGAACAGTAGTGTATGCATATTATAATTGTTCATCATCTTAAAAAAATGGCAAACTTTACAACATTTTTGTGATAGCACTGATACATTTTAGTGAGAAGACCAAAAGTACATTCTGTGAGATGAATGATCACATACTTCGCAAATCATACTTGGGATGGTAGTTCCTCTTGACGTAGTAAAGTACAGCAGGAACCTTCCAGTTCACATCAAACTGAGCTGATTCTGCCTAATGAAGACATATTGCAACACAATTCAGGGTCACATATGACGCAGTTCCAGTGGGAATACAGAACTCCCTATGCGAGTACACATGGGGTCTTTTCATAATAGGATATGTTGGAATTTGCCTGACGTTTGGTATTTTTACCTTGTCAATAGGCTCAATCAGAAAATCATTGAACAGATACCACTGCTGGTGTGTTACTCCCTGAAAGCAAGACAGAAAACAGTTTTTCCCTAATGTCCAACATATTATGTCAAAAATCTAGCAAGTGCTTTAAAGATTCGCTCACACCTCTTTCCTTTGATGGTAGGTCTCGCCCACTTTGATATGTGCAACCAGGTTTCCTCCGGTCCGAGCATCCTGGATATGAGATACGGTGACGACCAGGTCATAGACAGACGCTCCTTCTGCTTCTTCACTTTCAGTCAGCTATGAGAAGTAACAAGACAATTTATTTAAGCAGGGTCAGTTTAAAAAAAATGTCAAGAGTCATCTTTCCCAGGTATGACAAATCTTGATGTGGTTAATGAAGTTCACCCTTTGAAAGAGTGAAAAGGTGTTCCTCACCTCTCCCTCAGACAGGCTGCTGACCTCCAGGCCCTGAGTCTTACTGATGCACATCTTCAGACTGAGAGGGATCCACACGTGCCTCATGTCCTCCGCTTGAGTGTCAAAGGTCAAGCCCTCCACGCTGCACAGCTCTTCCCTTATATATATATATATTATTATATTATATGAAAAACATATAAACAGACGTGTTTCTACAATCAGCACACTTACTCTAAACACCATTCTGTCGGTAAAGGCTCTTTGGGTTTGGGAGGTTCAGCTGCTTCTTTCTTTAAAGCTTTGTTGTACGCATACTGTGAACAAAAAAAATGAATGAATGGAAAATGAAAACAAATCAGTGTGCCTAGAGTGTCACACACCAATAACATACAGATCAGCTGAATGAACAAGCTGTTGCATTGCTAATACACCACTGACATATCTCACTGTCATATGACAGAAACTTATTATTTAAAAAAGACATCTTTAAGTAATGACTCCAACGTTATGTGTAAAGCATTAGAGGATATTTAAGGGTGGATTTATGGCTGAATTCTGTAAATGCATGACTGTATATACTGGCAACAGGAGGGGATATGGGTCTAACCTCGGTCTGTGCTTTCCAGAACTCTGCCTCCTTAGCGCTGTTCACCTCACAGTTGATCACCAGAACATCAGGCAGACAGCGAATGTTCCTGGTCTGCACCTAAAAATATATTAATATTTAGTATTTTGTGCTTTTACGCTTTGGTTGGTAAGATTTTTGAAACGAGTTTTTGAAGTATGTCTCTTCTGCTCACCAAGGCTGCATTTATTTGTAAAAATTTGTGAAATAATATTACAATTTAAAATAACTGTTTTTTATTTTAATATACTGTATGTTAAAAGTCAGTGTCACATCATCCTTCAGAAATCATTCCAATATGCTGGTTTGGAGTTAAATATTTATTGTTATTATCAATGTTAAAAATTCAGTGCAAACAGCCTTTATTTGAAATAGCCTTCAATTTAATGCATCCTTGCTGAAAAAAGTAATAATTTCTTTCAAAATAAAAATCTAACTGACCCCTATTTTTTTACGTTTTGAATGTGCATATATAGATAGGCATGTAAAAACCTACTGTTGGCTGGTATTTCTCACAGTTGTCACACCAGGCCTGTGTGCTTTGTTCCAGACATACACTCTTTTTTAGGATTTCTGCAAAGTCATATTCCTCTATCGTCTTATCTGTCAAAACCAAAGAGATCATTTAATTAATTAATTCAGTTTATAAAAGAAGAAAGATGTATGCATGTGTGAATGTTTGGTGGTTCTGACCTAGAGAGCTCTGCTCAGGGTAGTGCATGGTAAACAGCAGAGTCAATGACGAGCGAACCGTCTCCTTTCCACAGCGACACAAACTGCTGTTTTCCACTTCACAGCCAAACAACTGGCCAATCACAGACTCCCCCGAGGAACCCAGTGTGCTGCTGTGGAGACAAAACCTAAATTGTACTCAAGTCCGTTCTTGTGTTAATTATTGCACTGAATTAAAGAATGATGCTCCACACCTACTGCTGGCTCCTCTGTATGCCTGCGGCCCTTCCTGCTCCAGTGTTTCCTGATGTAGCTGTGCAAGAATGAAACGGTTCCAGCTCTGGATGAGACGGCCTAGACGGGCTTTCCCTGTCTGCTCATCAGAGTCAGCCAGGATCAAACCTAACGCCGACGCCTCCGGGATTGTCCGGAAAGCCCGGAGAAAATTACTGGCCTGTTAAGAAAACAAACAAGTGCATTGTGTATGTACATATGCTATGCATGGCTGACAGCTATGAAGGCATTGATACAGCTGGGGATGAATTCTGATCGGACTGAATTGAAAGTGTTAGTGTACCTGGCAGGGGTCTCCTCTGCTCAAGTCCAGCATGTGAAAAAGGAATCCCAGCTCACAGGCCAGACAGAACTCCTTCTGACACAAATGATTCTGAACCAGGCACCTGACTGGCTCCAGGAAGTACAGCACCTGCCACAGCATACACAGAATTAATTATTAACAAAATTCCACAGAACTGGAACATCCAAAGTGACAGTTGAGCATTCCCAAAATTACGTAGAGAGCACCAAAAATTCCAAGGAATTTTTAGAGGAATCAGCATGGTGACATTTGGGATTTTTTTTCAGATTCCTGAGGCAAATATCAGGCAATTACATTTTAATGTGTATAATTATGAATCAGAATAATTGTGTCACCACTTAATATTATATATAATATATTTAGTATAAAACTATAATGCAGTAAAAATGGTATTTTCACCTGGATCATGCAGTTGCAGTAAGCGTTGGGTATGTGAGGCTCCAAACCAGCAAACAAAGTCCGGTTATAGTGCTTAAAATCAAAGTCCTCCAGTCCCAGTTTGGAATATTTAATGGTGACCTGACATAAACGTGCCACAAAATCAGAACGGTCTAAACCCAGTATCTCAGGTGTCTTAAATTGTATACAAACAGTTCAGTTCAAAAGAACCTGCGTGCCAACATTTGTAATGGACAAAATAGCTTGACTAATACATAATTATCACCAAAGATCATAGGATTATGCAAAACAATGGCTGATCACTACCTTCCTGTATTTTTTTGGAACCATGTAAAGATGCGGCTCCTCATCTCGACCAATAGGAGATTCCGGGACCTGATTATAGCTGTCATACTCAAGTTCTGTGTCTTTAATCTTATAAGGAACCTGGCAAAAACAGAGATAAAAAGCATAAAGAAATTACTGGTTGGACAGCATTACTGCACTGAAATGATTGACACATTGTCAAATAACATACTAGAGACACTAGACCAGCTACATTACTGTAAGATAAGACTTCCCTCTTACAGCATATGGAAAGTCTTTGTCTTGATAGTTGTTTACCATTTTTACACATTTAGTGATGCTGAAACCACTGAAATCTTTCAAATCTGTTGAGTTTACCTGGTTTCTGGGACGGGTTCTAGGATTGGGGGCATATCCAATAAAGCCCACAGTTTTCATAGTCCTAAGAATCTCTGGATCTACCGGAGGGGCCCGTCTGACAGTGAAAAGAACACATTTACATTAACTAATCACCTTATAGCATGTCATTTGTTAAGGGAATTTATATTAAAACTGTGCAAATGAAATTAGCGTGAATAAAAAAGTGAGAGGCTACCAAATATATTTTTGCTAAAATTTAAACTATAGATCCAGGTCTATGACATAGGATCATGACCTAGCCTGAGACATACTGCAGGAGGCAGTATTACACAATAACACTCAAATACAGGGGCTGTGCAGAATACCATACTACCCTAATACTCTATGATTTTCTGCAAAATATAGAATGCATATTCTGAAAAATATGCAAACTGTACGTATGCATAGAATACCCAGATGACCTACTACATTTGCCAAAATGTGCAGTATACAAAGGAACAATTATTTGAATACTGCATCTCACAATGCAATATGCTCAACTTTCAATTTCCAAAGAAATATCAGCTGCAATTTTTCTCTCTTTTTTTGACTCCTAATGGGATTGGACTGCCAATGTAAAAAAAACCAAATGTTTGGACAAAACTGGATTAAAAATGTGACCTAAGTTCACATCTGATATGAACAAAATCTAAATAAATAGTTGTATAACAAAATAAATGTAATAATACATATAAAATTCATCTAAAATTAATCTCAATGTATCTTCAAGCACTACATCTTTTACTTATTATTTTAAAATATTTACATATACACAACTGTTCAAAAGCTTGATCTCAGAAAAAAATTAAAACTTTTATTCAGTAAGGATGCATTAAATTGCTCAAAATTGACAGTGTTTACAATGTTACAAAAATGTTACAAATGCTGTTTGTTTTTAGTCATCAAATCCAAAAAATATGAAGCAGCAAAACGGTTTTCAATGCTGTTGATAATAATAATAACAACAATAATAATAATAATAATAATAATAATAATAATGTTAAATAATATTAAATAATAATATTACATGATTCTTGAGCATATCAATTGTCATATTAAAACAGTAAAGACTGGAGTAATGGCTGCTGAAAATTCAGCTTTGCCATCACAGGAATAAACTATATTAAAATTGTTTATTAAAATTGTAATAATATTTCACAATATTACCGTGTTTACTGTATTTTCATCAAATAAATGCAGCTTTTGTGAGACTTCTTTCAAAGACATTAAAATATCTTACTGACCCTAGTGTATATACGAGCTGTAGTCATACCTGGGGCTGGGCATGATGAGAGAGGTGGGCCAATCAGAGAGCAGGGACTCGGTACTGGTGAGGGGCATGGGCAGAAGAGACAGAGGCATGAGCTCATGGTTCCAGTCCAGCTGGGGCAGGGAGTCCACCAGGCAGGGTAGAGCTAACTCTGTCTCCCTGGAGTAACTGTTAAAGGACACCTCTGGGGCGCTGGACCACAGGTGCACACATCCACCAGAGTCCCCAAAGGAGAGCGCCTGTTTGCTGGAGGACACATCAAAACTCATCAGCAGCTGCCCCACAGTGTTGACGTGGAAGATATCAGCCAGATTGGCCAGGCCGGTGGGCTCGCAGAACTGACACTGACCTACAGACACAAAGACACAGACTCACACACCAGGATCTCAGTGACAAAAAATAATCATTAGATATATTAGAAATATTCAGTTTTTTAAAACCAGACTACAATTACTAATTAGCAATGCTATGTTGTAAATATGTGTATTTAAAAATAAAGAACCAAAAAGTAAATAGACTAGTACAGGACAGTAACAGTGCTTATTTCAAATCGGATGTCTGATTCAACTTCTAACTCAAGAGCAAGAGACTTTTTCATCTGTTTTTTTAATAAAATGTTCTTATAAAATTTTATTAAAAATTATTGTCTTTTATGTTGTATTCACAATATAATTAATAAATAATTAATTTCAAAATAATGATTTTATGTTTAACCTGAAATCTTTAACTTTTCGTTATCTTTTTGTTTGTTTTTTTTGATAAAATCAAAACCACCTATATTTTGTTCATTTTCTACTTGAAAATACAACACATTACAGTTGTTAAATGCATTAAAAGCACCTTTAGTGTTTAGCACCTTCAGCATGATTTGTTCATGTGACTCACCGACTGAAAATCTATGTGGACAACATGACAACCACCAAAGGGGAAATGAAAGTAAGGTGGGACTTTTGAATGCTGAAAAACTGCAATAACATCAGTAAGCTTCAGAAGAAAAGAACTAGATTAAACGTGAGGCTGGGAACAACAACGGTAATCCAAAGAAGACCACTACTGGATGATTAAAATACTTTGCAAGTTGCAAACAAAAATCCCCCAACATTTCTTCGACACATCAGGGACAGTTAGCAGCTGACTTGGGTGTGGTAACCACACCAATACCATCCCGTGTATTTTTCATAGTATTTTATTCTGCGAATTACCATTAAAGTTCTCCTTTTAGTGACAACAGTTAGGTAAATACCACCAGTACTACCACCTTCGTGACATACACGTCCATGCATCATACCTGTTTGTGAAATGATAGCCAGGCGGGAGGTGTATGTGGGGATGAACCGGAGGAAAAGGGGATCTATGTGGACCTGCAGTGGGGTGATGGCCCTCATCATGCGCAGGTCGTACACCATGAGAAACCGGTCACATGACAGTCTATTCAGGCCACGGCTCGAGAAGCCACACGCTGCCAACAGGTTACCGTGTACGTCGAAATCAGACAGGCTGCCAGAGAACGTGTCAAACTCGTGCTCCATTTTAAATGTGCGCACATCACGCAGAGACACCTATGACAAATAATTGACACATATTCACAAAAGACAATGAAGAGATTAAATTAATATTGATTACTATATATTTTACTACATACTGCAGAGATTATATATAAGGTTATACATACAGATGAATGCATTTGAAAAATAATTTCATTATGTCATCTTTCATTATCCATAAATCTATGTCAGAAAATAAGGTTAAAATTTATAAGGCAAATTATCTATGTTATTATCTATTTTATAGGCTATATGTTTAGATGCAGTATATGGTCCCCAGTTAAAAATGTTTAGTCATCTTTTAGCTTTTTCTCAGTTTAATATATATATACACACACACACACACACACACACAGAAATGTAAAAAAAAAAAAAAAAGTTTTAAAAAACTAAATTTAAATAAATGTCAACTATATGCTGGAAAATGACATTAACTGCATTTACTAACGAAGTACTAAAATCTTTTTCCATGTTTTTCAATGAACCACCATATAAGTTGTTATAGTGACAGATGGATCCCTGCACATTAAGCTCTTCCATTTAATTTTGTGGACAAGCTGAAAATTCCAACCACCAAATAGTCTGAACTGATCAGCCTGTGAGAAAATTAGGAATGTGTGAAAGCACAAAATGAAAAAGCCCTATGTATTCTACCCATGTTTACAGCTAAAGTGTAGGCAGCATGTTTCCACGTTAGCTCAGAGCAAAACTTTTCACACACAACATCCCTCTATTCTGCGGGAAAAGCGAAAGAAGGAAACAATTTGTTCCACATCCATTTTCGTTTTACTCCTTCACTCACCTTGCCAGATGTGTGACCACAAAAGAAGAAGCGATTGGACTGTCTCATGATGGCGACTCCAGGCACCTCAACAGTAAACTAGAGTGACAGTGGAAATGAAATGTCAGGAAAAGATCTCTGACTATTTTAATACTGAAACATCCTCTAATCTATTATAGATAAGTCCCATGAATGCAAAAGCCATTAATGATAAAGAAAATAAAATGAAAAAAACTTATAATTTATCATTATTTTACAATTCCATTAATTTATTCAAAGATCTTTAAAAATCATTAAATGATTAAAAAATATTAATTTTATAATGCTAAAAAATTTAAATGCTATATAAAACAGGTACAGCTTGTTTTAAAGTATTACTGTAGTAGTATTGTATCATCCTACTTTTTGTGATTCCTGTACTGTTGTGAGGTCCAATTCGGCCACATAGTTCTGCAGACCCCCCATTAACAATGTGTTATTATCAGTCAGAATCAAACTGTGCATGTCAGCACCCTCCTCCGTTCTGAAAAAAATGAATGAATGAATGAACACCCACACATAGGCATACATAAGCAAATAAAACCTTTTATTACAGTTTTTGCAGGATATGCCTGAGCTTCCAACTCACAGCAGTGCTAGTATGGACATGATACCTGTATTTACATCTTCAAATGATCATTGTAGTATATGTGGGTGTGCAACTCACGTATAATCAAACATAATTAAACCTCCTCGTGTGAGGCATTTGAGGTTGTTTTTGGTCAGAAACAGCACCCCTGTGTCCATACTCTGGATGTGGCGAATATCATTGGTCATGTGCACCTGGAAAGAGGAGTAGCGGCCCATTGTTGGACCAAAGAAGGAACTTGCATGTCCCTGTTATGAAACAGAGGAAAGAACAAACACACACACACCCAGGTCAGTAATGCGGCTCATCCTTGCGAATAAAGTGACATCACCTCTTCAATGTGGAAGTACATCAGAGATGATGCATTCAATGGCTATCAAAACCACAGCTGAATTTTTGGAGTGAGATTAAACTTTAGCCTTAAATGTCCCAACTTCAAAAGAAACATTTATCCATTCATGCAGAAATTTTGGTGAAAACATTTGTTAGGTATACTGATTCATTTTACAGCTCTGCATATTATTTGAGTAGATGACTATACGGCTGATCAAATGTCTGGAATAATAATTCCTGTACTTCATCATCCCTTCCTGCTTTAGCTTTATCTAAATTGCTCATTTGTATTTCATTGTATACTCAATGCCCAGTCATAGCAAATACCCTCCAGATTTGGTTTCAATTTAGACAATGTTTTGGTTTCAAAGACTTCTCCATAGCCAGCCCTATATGCAAGAATCACTTATTCCTTCCAGCGCAATTGGACTCAGTCTTCAGTCAGTGGCAACAGTCGGGTCTTGTCAAAACCAGCAATCTTTTTATTGATAATGTTTTTGCCCCTTTCTCAACTCTCTACTCAAAATACAATCTGCCAAGATCACACTTGTTTAGATATTTTCAAGTTCATTATCAAAACCATTGGACTTGAAATTAAGTAAACCACCTTTAGTTTCACGCTGGCTTAGTGATGTGATGCTGCTTTTGAAATTGAAGAAAATTAAGTTCTCTTAGAGGAACCACCAAATGTTTTTATTCAGTATGGACTCCAATGATTACATATTTTGAAAAGTGCATAACTCTTACCCCAAACTAAAATTAATAGTGAAATGCACATTGAAACGGATAACACAATCATAGGCTAACAATGATGTCAAGTATTTCCTCATTGTTTGTAATATCAAAACGAGATTTTGTTTTACCTTTTTGGAATTTGTTTTTATTTATTAAGATTATTCTTTTCTTTTCTTTTTTTGTTCTGTGGGGTGGGTTGTGGGTATGTAATATGTCACTCTGTTCTTCCTTCAATAAAAATATTAATTAAAAAAGGTTTGGAATAATTGTGATTTTTTTTTTTTAAGTCTCTTATACTCACCAGGGGTGCATTTATTTGATTAAAAAATACAGTAAAACCATAACATAGTGAAATATTATTACAATTTAAAATAACTGTGTTCTGTTTTTTTAATTTTCAAATGCAATTTATTCCTGATGGTAAAGCTGAATTTTCCATTTCTCCAGTCTTCAATGTCACGTGATTCTTTAGAAGTTATTCTAATATGCTGATTTGTTGCTCAAAAAAATTTTTTTTGCTTCTTCATATTTTTGTGGAAACCGTGATACCCCAAACTTTTGAATGACAGTGTAATTATTTTTAAAAGAAGACATGAATATTTTTATTCAGCAAGGGCACATTAAATTGATTAAATGTGACAGCAAAGACATTTATAATATTACAAAAGATTTCTATTCCAAATAAACAGTTCTTTTGAATTTTCTATTAATCAAAGAATCCTAAAATATAAATAAATAAATAAATATATATATATATATATATATATATATATATATATATTTATTTATTTATTTATTTAATTTATTTATTATATATAATATACAAAGTTTATTTATTATTTAAATTACAAAATGAAAAAACATGATTTTTGAGAATTGTTAAAAACGGAGTTATCTGTTTTTGCAAATGAACTCTTCATATATCACTGTTTCACAAAAATACAGAGCAGCAAAAACTGTTGTAAGTATTAATAATAAGAACTATTATTAATAAATTAGCCCCAATAATAATTAAGCACCAAATCAGCATATTGGAATAATTTATGAAAGATCATGTGACACTAAAAACTAGAGTAATGGCTGCTGAAAATTCAGCTTTGCCACCACAGAAATAAATTAGATCTTAAAATATGTTAAAATAATTATTACAATTTTAAATTGTAGTTATATATCACAATATAAGTGTTTTTTCAATTAAATGCAGCCTTGGTGAGCATAATACACTTCTTTGAAAAACATTTTTAAAAAATCTTAATTATTCCAAACTTTTGACTGGTAGCGTAAATGCAGGAATAAATGTATCACTTCACCCGGTGGTTCCCCATCCACAGCAGCTCCTCCTGCAGATCGAAATGTGTTGCCGTCACAGGGATCCCAACTTCAGCAGCCACACTGTGCAGCTCCGAGTACATGCCCTCCATTATGTGCATGGATTCGGACACGGGAACAGCCAGCGCGTCGGGGTCGAGCTCCACACCCTGCAGCAGCGCAGGGTCGAGCCGTGGGTCCATTGAAGAGTCCAGACCGGGCTCCAGGCCACCATGCAGGCCGGGTGTGTACTCACCCAAACCCGGGTCCAGACCCTCAAAGTTCATCATGAGGATGGTGGTGCTGGGTTAGAGGGATAGGAAAATGGGGTCAAGGGTTCCTTTTGTGTCCCTTAAAAATATATGACTTCAAAAAACTTTTTGTTGTGTTGTGTTTTTCTATGCGTATATATGTCTATGTGTATATATATTTCTTTGCTTGTTTGATTTTTTATATATGTAATTATTTACGTCTTCTTAATGCAATGAATGTGTAGCCTGTTATCATCCAAATTTCTCCTTAAAATATGGAAATGAAAGCTAACATTATTTATTCTCTCTCTGCAAATTTTAGTGACGTAAGATTTTATTGACTTAAAGATGCATCATATAAAATATGTTACCATGAAAACATGCTAGATTTTAAAATTATTTATTTCTTTTTACCAATTTATCTAATATTTGCTAGGTTTGTCAAGTAAATTGATTACCGAAAACTGGATATTTCCAGAAATATTAGCATTAAATACAATTTTTGAAAACAAAAAGTTAGAAAGTTAGTAATGGTTAAACTAAACTATAAAACTGTCAACCTTGTGACATTTCAAAGGCACAAAAGTTTATGAACATAATACGTTCACCAATACAATCTTCTTCTCATAAGAAATGAGAAAGGCACCCATTTAGACAATTAAATCCAGCTGTCATGGAGACTTACTACATGTGCTGCTTTTACAAACCCAGTTAACTGCCTACCTAGACAGCATTTTTAGCCATCGTGAGTTCAATTTCAATTCTGAATTAAGAGCCTATACTTCCTAAAAGTGCTGTCTAAGTAGGCAGTTCACTAGGTTTTGAAACACAGCAATACTGTTGCACACACATCGTGAATAAAGGGGATGTTATCCAAGTGTGTGACTGTTTTTCGGTAATCTACCGCAGTGTAGACAAATAATGATTATAGCGTAATCTTTTAAAATGCGCGTGCAAAAATACAAACGAACAAAAGAGCAAAGTTATTCAATTTCTGTGCATGGCACATCTGAGATCTATACTGAGGATTTCAGTTCGTTTATAAAGTTCTTTCAACAAACTAGCAGGAAGGGACTTAAAATGTGAATTGTGGATATTTAACAGGATAATTCATACCTCTAAAATACGGTTATCCTCGGATCCGTATGCTCATCCTACTCGCTTCATTCAAAACAATAACAAGCACGCACTTCCGGGTTACATCGAACTGCATCCGGAATCATCACAGGAGCTTTAAGAGTGTTTGACATGAAAATATTATTTAACTTAAGAACAGATTTCTATCTATCTATCTATCTATCTATCTATCTATCTATCTATCAAAACAGAAATTATATAAATATGTGACTTGCATGATCTGTTGGCTCCAAAATACAAAGGATCTTGTTAATACAACTTGGTCTCAAATATGTCAAATAATAACACAAGCAAATCATAAACCTTAAACATTTCCCTGACATGTCAAATGAATGTATGGAAAGGTTTCCCATAGGGTTATTTATTGGTGAGATGGTCTGTAAGGTAGGACAGTTTGAAGACAAACATGACCAGAAGCTATAAAAGTCAGCAGCAGCTGAGGATCAGTCAAGATAGAGGTTTACATCACTACAAGCAGACAGCTGTCTTCAGGAAAGAAGAAATTTTGTGCTTGCTGTATGCACGGTTTGTGGACATAGTCTCACTTCCTCCCATAATAAAAACACTTGAAGAGGGAACTATCTCATTCATTCTAAGAAAAGTGGTTAGGTTTACAGCTTTGGAAGTTCTGTCATTTCAATTATAATGGATGAATTGTTTTGTTGTGTAGTAATGTCAATGAAGTGGTGAAACATTTGTGAATGGGAAGACCTGCAGAGGAGATTTACCACCTTAAATTCTTATGAATCTTATGTGCTTAGTCAAGGCGGAAGAAAATTCCTGTAACTATGTAATGCAGAGTTCTAAGTTAATGCAGATTTTTGTCAGCAAAATAGAGGTACACTCCAAAAATACCTTCATGTGAAACTCAGATCTCTACGTTATTTCAATCACTCCATCAACCAATCAATAAAAAATAAATACATATATAAGTACAATAAATAAATACATATATAAATAGCTGGACCTGGAGCTGTAAAATTGTTTATAATAATACAAGGTTAGTTATGTTAGTATAGCATGGTTCGGTATTACTGTAGGTCTATGTATTGTGTTACTCATGATTACATCATCAGACTTCCCCTATCGCTTTTGTTGTGCCCTCTTTTTAGTACAGCACCTCTGTGCACTGGTTGATGGCAATTCTTTTAAATTTCAAATTTAATAGTTAACTAATAATATTTGTTAGAATATTTTCAAGAAAATTCCACTCATATCTGACCTCACACCACAATCAGCACCAGTACCATAGGAAAAACATTCCATACCTGTTTGAGAAATACAATAAACAAATGAAATGTAAAAACATCATTTATGTAAATTGTAAAAGCATATGCTCATTTTTAATTGTATTTATTTATTTATTTATTGTAATTGTTGTCATTTATTTATTTATTTGCATTGAAATGTAATTTGATTTAAAAGAAAATGTTATTTAAATGTTTGTTTAATTGTTTAAAAATCTGTCAAATTTAATACATATGTTATTAATATATATATATATACATATAATATATAAAATATATAATACATTATATCCAAACATATTTAATATAATATGTTTGGATATAATGCAACATTTATTTTTGGCCCAAGGCCATAATATGCATTTGTTATTAAAAAGGACATATACCTTTAAATTTTGGGTGAATAGCCACTTGCATTATATGGACACAGAGATGGATTATTTTTCTAAAAATCTTAATCAGAAGAAAGTTAAGTCATATACATCTGGTTAAGCTGAATAAATGATGACAGAATTTTCATTTTTTTTGGGTAGACTATCCCTTTAAGACCCCCAAACCGCAACTGGCCCCCATAGGCTAATTACAATAGTACTTAGCACCCTGGTTAAAACAATTCAAAAGATATTTAATGTATTTCAGTCTTTAAACGTCCTTCAAATTCAATTTTGATGGTGTCATGGAGTTACTTTATATATATATATATATATATATATATATATATATATATATATATATATATAATTATTATTATTATTATTTGAGCTCATCAAGGTTTTAAGTATTTTGTTGAGAATCTTGGAGGATGAAATTTTAAGCATAATTTAATTTTTTGAATGAAATCGAAACTCAGAGAGTATATTACTGTACCTGTCTTGGGAAAATCCTGGTGACTCACCGGCACAATAGCTATAAAAGATGTGTTGCTGCCACTACAATCAATTTGCCTTCTAAGCTCTGCAGAAGAAAGGATAAACTGTAACAGATTCTATAGGACATTTTGTAACTATGGATTCATCATTATTGTTGTTATTTTGCGTGGCGGTGTGGGCGCTGTCAAGCACCAGTGGAGCTCCGGCGCGCTCAGCCGGTGAGGTGAATTTCTCCGAGTGTAAAGCGCTGTCCATCAAACTCAATGAGATGGCGAGAGATTTATACAACACGGTACGTACATTAAGGATGATAATATTAACTTGATAACTTATCTTCGTTTCTTTTAAGATTTTTTTTCCAGACACCTTCATGAGTTCTTGATAATAATAATAACAACGCATTTTATGCTCTCTGCAGGTTGAGCCTTCAAAAATTTCAAGTATCATTGATGACCCTCCAGTGTCTATAAGACCGATTGACGCATGTGACCCACTGAGCCTTCAAAGCAACAAAGAGGTAAATAACGGAATAATTCAGATGCATGTTTTTATATTAATGTTTTTTCATTTCTCTTGTAGATCAGCTATATAGGCTAGTGTAATGCCATATTTAATTTTGACAGGAATGAGAATATTTGTACTGCTATTTAACAACATTCCAATTTCACCTAATAAAGTGTTTTTAAGAAAAAAAATGGATTTTTTTTTTTTTTTTTTTTAAAGTTGTGAAAATTCTAAACTTTTATACAGCCTGTGCTGTATTCTTCACAGCCTCGCTTTCATCCACATAAAACTCAATATGGCCTCGGTCTAACCTGACTAAGGTCTATACAAAAAAAGTGTGTTTACTTTGTCAAATGTTGTAATCTGTCCCTATGTGTCTTGCATTTCAGACTTGTCAATCAAGAATTATTCTTGCTCTGAAAAACTACACCAGAATTTTCCACAAGAATGGTGTGTTTAAGAATTCAGCTTGCAGTAAGTGGAGAGAGCACACCAACGAGATCGCAGACGTTACCGGAGACCTCCTGCGCATGCTTAAGGTATGTTTTTATTCAAAATCTTTACTATTGTTTCATGTACTTCCTTTTGATATAATGTCTGGACACCTGCCACCAGCAAGAGGCACAAAGTTGTTCCCACATCCTTATCTGTTATCCTCCTGGAAAGTTTTGTATGTAAATTATTGTTGCATCGGTTTCTCTAGTAAACACTTTTAATTTCATTATTGTTCTTGTTTGATGATCAGGAACCAGTGGTGGACCATCCTTTGACTGCAGTGAACTGGTATGACAACACTCTTTGCCGGGACAGCGTGGAAAGGCTCTACTCCTTTTCTATCATATCTGCACGCGTCTTCTCATTTCTGGCATCCACAGAAGCTCCTAAAGTTGAGATGAAACAGTGTTAGACTGAGAGGAAAGAGACAGATACATGTCAGTTGTGACCATGTTGGTCAAAACGTTCAAACAGCTTTTGCTGCTTCTTCAAAGGTTCTCCTGTGTTATAATAACATGGATTTAATAGCATCTTGCGTTAACATTAAGAGTTCATGCTTGACATGAGGTGAAATATTTCTAGAAATATTTATTGTGTTCTTATTTATTTCTATATTTATTGTACAATTTTATTTTATGTGTAACATTTTTAAATAACTTGCAAAGAAGTGTAAGCTAATAAATATATTGACAAGTCAAGTCTTCTATTGTCTTCGTTCATGTGTAGTTTGTTGAGGGAACAAAGAAATTAATTGAAGAACTAACATGAAGGCAAATTACTTTTACTTTAATCAACAAGGAAATGACTGACCGAATGTGGTCAAATTTCCCAGTCTGGTCAACAGCTCTCTGTAAAAAGAGAGGGAAGATGTGATTTCCATAAACTTTCATGCTACGTTTTACAGCAGTATGAAGCTTCCTGCAAAATATGTCCCAAACTCGGAGACTCTGTCACCGCTCAGTTCTCTCAGGAACGTGTGTGTATTGTCCTGCAAAGAATGATGTCATATAACTACAAAAGGGAACTTGGTTTACCAACAAACACACAAGACAAGCAAAGACAGAGTTCACATTATTGACTTATTCCAGCTAATACTGTTTTTTCCTTTTGACAGGAAAGACACATAGGCAAGAACAACAAATTAATAATATATTCAAAGAAGAAATTAAACAAATAATAGAGTGCAAGCATCATCATCCTCCGATATTTTCTGACATCAGTGCTAAAATATTTATCTATATTCATTCTTATCATTATGACATACATGTGTGAAATTTTTCCTGTGGTCACACATGAAAAGGAAGTAGGAATATTGCCACTACCCGTTAATCTATAAAACTCTAGATATCACCTCTGATAACTTCTTTCACTCATGAAATATTTTTTAATACAGTCTATTAATATTTTTAAAATGTTAGAAGTTTAATTTGTCAAATGTACAACATTAGTATCAGTACTTGTGGAAGTGTAATAAAATATACTTTACTACAAACTAAGAATTATGAAGATACAAACATATTAAAAGATAAAAGTAATACAAACACAGTAAACCATATTTCTTACTCTATATTACATTGATATATCTAGGCTATATTACTCTAATTATATATATATATATATATATATATATATATATATATATATATATATATATATATATATATATATATATATAGAATAACAATTTGAATTCATGAAGATAAAATTATAAATTATCCTACATAGCCTATTCCTTACAAGCTGGCATATCTAAATGAACTCCTACATACTCCTACGTAATATAATTTTAAATAATAATAATAAAAAAACTTACTAAAACACTGAAATAAAAAAAAAATAAAACAAAGTAAAATACGTTATAAAATTGAAATCCTCGTTATAGTAATGGTCAGAGGGCGGAGCGGATCTATGGCTGTGTTTCAAACCTAGTGCGCTGCTTGCTCGACATCTTCACCGGCTCTGCTCGCTCGCGCTCAGGATGCTGTCTACGCAGGACACTCGCTAGGTTTTCAAACACAGCCGCAGACTGTCTATTTCCTGGTTACTTCGCAAGGTGGGTGGCTGTCATTAGCTCTTTATTTACACTATTTAATGTACTTTAACTTGCATTTTGAGCAGTTTTAATTGCTTGTTTCATTTGTGTTTCAAACATGGCTCTTTATCATGGAGCCAGCTTTTAATCAGCAGCGACTGAACTCTAGAGGCTACTATTGAATCCACTAGCCGGATAGCTAACATTGTTCGGATGACAAATCTGCATGAATGTTGTACATATTATTATTAAGACCCCGCAAAATGCATTTTAGACTCGGTCGGAAGTATGCACCCCTAAATAAACCACAAACAAGTTATTGTCGCAGAGGTTATTGTTATAGCCTGTAATTGTGATTACGAATGTCTCATTGTAAAGAGTGTGGTCTCTGTTAAAGGGCATCCTTGTTTGTTTTTAATGGCTTTGGGTGTTTGCATGAAGCATATCACTGCTGTTGTTTTCGTGCAGGATGAATGTGGGCGTTGCTCACAGCGAGGTGAACCCAAACACGCGGGTGATGAACAGCCGGGGGATCTGGCTGGCCTACCTGCTGCTCACCACTGCCCTGCATGTGGTCCTACTCAGCATCCCTTTCCTCAGTGTGCCTGTGGTGTGGACACTCACCAATATCATACACAACCTGGTCAGTCCATGCTAGAAATCTTTAAAGGAATAGGCCTAGTTCATGCCAAAATTACAAAACGCTGAAAATTTACTTACCCTCATGCCATACATGTAGATGAGTTTGTTTCTTCATCTTCAACAGATTTGGCGAAACGTAGCAGTATATCAGTTGCTCACCAATTTAGCCTCAGTAGTGAATGGGTGCCATCAGAATAAGAGTCCAAACAGCTGATAAAAACATCACAATAATCCACAAGTGATCCACACAATTCCAGGCCGTCAATTAGTCCATCAAAGTCATCTACATCTTGGATGGCCTCGGGGTGATTAAATAAATAGCAAATTTTAATTTTGGATAAACTATTCTTTTAAAATGATTTGGAGGAATAGATCACCCAAAAATTCAAATTTGCTGAAAATGTATTCACCCTCACGCCTTCCAAGATGTAGATACTTTGTTTCTTCATCTGAACAGTTTTGGAAAAATGTAGCAATATCTCAGTTCCTCAGCAGTAAATGGGTGCCGTCAGAATGAGAGTCCAAACAGCTCATGAAAACATCACAATAATCCACACGACTCCAGCCCATCAATTAGTCCATCAAGCTCAGCAACGTCTTGGATGGCCTCAGGATGATTAATTAATTAGTAAATATTCAGTTTTGGGTAAACTATTCCTTTAAAAAAACTTTTTCACTCTTAAAGAAATAGTTCACCCAAAAATTCTGTCATTATTTACTCACCCCCATTGTCTGTCCTTCATAGAACACTAAAGCAATAATAAAAGCATCAGCTAAATGACACATTAGTAATTAGTAACATTAATAAAGCCACGTCAAGCTTCAGTAATTGTTATAGTCTATGTAGAATAATCATAAATTAGTTCAGTGGTCAAGTGTTAACTCACTTCTCTGCCATCTAGGCGATGTATCTGTTTTTACATACCGTCAAAGGCACACCGTTTGAGACGCCGGACCAAGGCAAGGCACGTTTGCTCACTCACTGGGAACAGATGGACTACGGCGTCCAGTTTACAGCGTCAAGAAAGTTCCTCACCATCTCACCTATTGTACTGTGAGTCATATTCATATTTCTGTAGTAACTGACAGAAATAGGACTATATGCACTTACTAAACTGCTTTATTACTTCATCTTATAATCAGTAATTAAAATTACTTATTGTTTTGTAATTACAATTCTATATGAACTTTTATTATTTTGTTTATATCTTTATTATATTTTTATAATTATATATAATTTATTTCATGTTTTCAATTATAGATATTTTTTACAGTAAAAACATTACATTTAATTATAATATATACATTAAATGCTGTTATTTTTTTCATAGGTACATCTTGGCCAGCTTCTACACCAAATATGATACAGCTCACTTCGTAGTCAACACAGGTTCACTACTAAGTGTCCTCCTTCCCAAGTTGCCTCAGTTTCATGGAGTTCGTCTGTTTGGTATAAATAAATACTGATATGACACTTCAGGTCACTCTTGGATGGGATGTAGCATCATGGAGATGAGATGAGATGACTGAAATTCCTTTACTCTCCATATGATGCTTCCTTGGTCCAAAGCCGTAAGGCCTTAAGGAACCAAAACTGCACTGGACTGAAGTACACTATTTAAAAAAGGCCTTCCATGCTCAGGTTTATTCAATCTGTGGCGTTTCTTTTTTTAAATCCTGTCTTATGTCTGTAATTTCTCTTCATCATAATCTCTAGATCTCCATCATAATTTCTAGATTCATCACATTCAAGGACACTTTTGACTGCATTGCACCAGACAATGTGCCAGTTATCACCTGCTGATATTCTTTGCATAAACCTATTTGCCACAACAAGCTCTGTCACTGTGGGGGCAAAACATGATAGTTCTGAATTATAATATTCAGAGTGTTTTTGTCAGTGTTCTAGTATATATACAACATGGACAACTGCAGTAAATAATTTATGTTGAATTATTAGAAAAACTGATTTTGATTTTAATTTGAACTGCATTTTTCATTTCCTCCAAAAATGCAAAACTATGATCTGTGACAATGTATGATAACGTGATATGAAAAAACAATCTTAAAGTGCTCACTTAAAGTTTATTGCTTAAGTTTCCTGTAGAGAGCTGTTATATTAGATTTCTTTGAATTCCTGTATTTATTTCATTTGTCATCATATCATGAAACGTTCCAATTTGAAGCAATTGCCATAGTGCGCATACGTTATTATAGATTTTTTAAATGTTCATGTCTGCATGGATCGTATTTGTTCACAATACAAAAGTGAAAGTATGCACAGTGGGTAACTAAAGTCTGAGACCATATTGAAAATGTAGTATTCAAAATCTAATTTACGGGTGGAAAGTTTTAGAATGTTTAAAAATTAAACATAAGAATGTAAAATGAAAAGGAAATTGTATATTCTGTACTTTTTACATCCTTCATGTTCATTTCTTTATGTGAAAAATACAGAAGGTCAAGATGGGTTTTGGATCGTTCTCAAGTAATACTGGAGATCACGATCATCAAGTTTTACACAAAGTTGTGGAGCATTGGTACAAACTAAATATTCCAACAATCTGAAATTCATGATGATATTTCAAGTCAATGTTTTGTTAAAATTTGAGATGAAATTGTTTTTACTTTTGGACCCCACATTGTCACAAAACAAAGTTTCAGCATCAAATTTCCAGTTTAGTATGTTCCGTTTTTTTTTTCAACCCAGTTGTATTGTGTTGAACTGGTATAATTAAAATGGCTCTTGCACAAGTTGACTTATCAGTCATAAAGTCATTTGGACTAATATTCAAAGTCTCAATTGACCTAATGTAATATGATATGCAAATCACTGCATACATCAATCTATATCAAATAAATGACATTTACAGTTGCATGTGTCGCAGTATACGGCCCTCATTACTTAGCCACCGGTGTTTATTCCAAATGATCAGCACAACATTAAAGTCTGATGCTCAGAGCGGATGGCATGAAGTTGCATCACATTGCACGGAAGTATAAATCATCTGAAGCAATCATAATACTACACGATCAATGTAACCACATGCAGATGAACAGTTAACGTGGGAATCCTCGCCTCTCACCTATTGGATAACAACAAACCACACACAGGTGAACAAGGAAGAGGTGTAAGAATGAGCCACGAGGAAGCTAAACAAACACACGCCGTACACAGCCTCGGTTGTGTCAGTCCGATGAATATAGACGCGAATTTGGATAAGTTGTGAAGGTGTACCGGGGGAAATCCGTGAGTTTTACATGTTACACACCTATACATGGACGGGGCAAGCCCAGCGACTGCGATAAGCCGATAGCTGGACGGGAATCCCCACCTACAAGCTCAAGTGTCTCTCAGCTGCATTACAGGGAAGAGGTAGGAGGAGGGGAATAGTATCCTCGGCCCACCTATGCCACCGATTTGCCTAGCATATGTAACACACGCTGTCTATTTACCACGGAAGCACATGCAAATAGTATTCTGGCTCAGCGCGCGAGAATACTGAGGAATCCTGCGCTCGTGACACGACGGGAGCACCGCTGATGTCACCGCTGCAATGCAAACAGCATTTGCATGAGCTGCAGAGGAAGAACAGCAACAAGGAAGGCTGTGATGTCTGTTCTTGCTCGCAACTTTAGCTTCAGCCTTTCGGATCCAAAAGCGAAAGCTGAGGCGCTGCTGTGACAGAACAGACAATGCATCTGCTGTTTCTCGCAGTTCTGCTTTCTGCGTGTTCCTGTTCCAGAGCCTGCTGTAAGAAAGACAAAACCACAGCATTAAAGAAAACCAAAAGGTGATCAGCCGTAAAACAGTGGTTAAAGAGGGACTGCGTCTTATTCTGCTGACGGCTACGGAATGACTGTGTTTTTACTGGAGAGGTGAGGAGGGAATGTAGAAGCGAGTCAGCATTAATAAAAACGAGACAGAAGAAAAGTGAAAATGATTTAGCGGAACCTTATTCTAAAGAGCTGATTTGTTTCTTAATGCAGAGGAAACCTGTTGAAAACGACGCACGAAATAAATAAACTTTAAGAAGTACCTAGCATGGTGATAGATTAAAAAAAAATAATAATAAAATGGGAAAAATAATATTCCAATGTGTTTGCGTTCCCCCGAGAAACTTTCTCTAGCAAAACATTTGCTTTCCTCCATAGGCTAGCAAAAATACTGAAATATAGTTTTTCACAACCGTTTTGCGTGCAAATGCACACTTTCATAAGTTTTCGAAAGCATTCTCAAAAGCATTGAGTGGGAGAAAAATATTTTCATATTTCTACAAGCAAGCGAAAGTTTTTCGGGGGAACGCAACATTTTTTATGAGAGAACACAAGTTTTGCGTTCCCCTTTAAGCCTTTGTTCGCTCGCAAAAAAACATTGAAATTTAGTTTTATAGTTCAGTGAACTAACATCAGGTTTCTTGATGGAAAGTCTCAAGAGCGAAAACAAAAACATAAAACATATTTTTTCCTCCGATTTCATTTTCCCCATCACCATGTCCATATAGTGGACTTTGCACTATGATGTTCAAGAGATTGAATATTAAAAAAAACTACTGATGAAACAAATATTCCAAAAATACTTTTTTCAAAAGAAGCTTATGAAATCATTTAATGGTGCTGATAAAGAGATTTTAAAAGCACAGAAAAGATGTAAATCTTTAATAATTTCAGTAATTCCACTGTGTAAAAATGACAAGTACAGCTATAAAAATAATTTCATTAGTTATATTTGCGCTATCATATGTTACACAGTCTATGGTTAGAACTAGGGTGGCAGTAATATCTACACTGTTTGATTTTTGTATTTAAAAAGTCTCATTCCGCTCTACTCTTGTAGTTTTTCTCGCAAAGCACAGGAATACATGTGAACAAAACATGTTAATTTCAATAGTGCCCTATATAAAATGTTAGATTTTATGCTGCCACCAAGTGGTCACTACAAAGACGTACGTAACAGTTTCTGAATTTGATGAGAGATTTGACCATATTTATTGGCATACAAAGTAAAGCCAATACATTAAGACACACAGTATTTCTCTGCTTTTATTACTCATTCATTAAAAAAAAAAAATCCTTTGACCCTAAACAGACTTTCAGCTCCAGACAATGGCCACAAATCTATAACGTATGTGCCTCTTCCGATCCACTATTTTAGTATTATAAACTTAAAAACAAAACGCATAAATACAGTCCATGTAACAGCACAGCGTTCACAGTTCCCTCCACACACAAGAAGTCTCTGCATAATTTCAAACTCAAAGATTTAAGACAAATAAAAACAGATCATAAGAAAAATAAATCAAACAACTTTTGGCCTTTCTCATGAGCCATGAAAACAACTGGGCATTTTCACTGTTAATAGTCCATTATGAATGCATCAGAGACTGAAGTCATGAATGAAAACCTCCAAAAGATACATACAGAAGAACAGTGAATGCTACACTTGAACAGATCTCAGATCTGCTTAAATTAAATACTTTCATACGCTTCATCAGTCATTTCACCCGTGTGTTGTTGAGTTGTGGAGATGCCACATCTGATGGCTTCACATCATCATCCGTCTCCCAGCCCTCCTCCTCCTGATTTTCCTCATCAGTGGAGAACAGCTCATCCTCAAAGAACGATCCGCCCAGCCCGTACTCCTGTGTATGAACTGACACCTCATTGGACAGCAGATGTGGAGAACCCTCAATGAAGTCTGCAAACCTGAGTGCAAGACAGAGTACTGTTATTAGACAACAAAATCAAATCTGACTCATTACATTCTTTCTGTATATTCATTTTCGGTCTTTTTGAGCATGTTTCTTCAATATTCTGAAGACAGAATTATACTACAAGGTCTTTTAATTTATAAATTATGACAATGTATGTAGAATATTGTTTACAACAGTTTTCAGCAAAGTTTTGATGTTGTTGATGATTTTGTGTATCAAATATGATAAAGTAGGCTTTAAGCAAGCAACCTAAATTGCATAATTGGGCATTTTAGGTTTCTCTGAAGACATTCTCCATAAAAGGCAATATTTTATTAACACTATATATTTGTTTCTCAAATATCCCGTCATACCTCTTAGGAGACTGGAGCCTGGAGACAGTCTTCCAGGTGTTGAACTCAGGACTGCTGCAGTATTTCCTAAGCTCCTCCAGAGCTTTCTGAGTCTCCATCTCTGACTCTCTCTGATACTCCTCTTCTGTCAGCAGATGGCGTGGCTTGAGTTTCTTTGGCTTCAGCTTTCTTCAGAGCATTCATTCAGGAAGAAGACAATGACTGCGTTGCTCAACATGTACTTGAACAGCATTTATTAAAGTTGTATACTCACTGATAAAGCATGAAGACCTTGGCAAAAGGGTACTCCACGTTCTTGGAGCAGAATGCAGCTATCATGATGGCCAGAGCCACTTGCTGGACCTGAATTCCAGCGTACACCAGCAGAAGGCCGAAGATCTGCAGCGTCCAGGACAGGATGTTGATACTCCGCTTATCCACCAGGGGACCATAGCGGTAACACACTGCAAAACTGATGAACCCAACCACAATGGTATAACCTAAACATTTACAAAATAAAGAACAATCAGCACTGATACACTTTCAAGACTAGCATAAAAAAAGAAATAAAATAGAACATCAAATCAAAATAACTCGAATGTTAATAATATTCCAGTAAAATAAAAATAAATAAATCACAATAGGTTGTTTGCACATGATGTCACAGGGTGGACCGAAATGCAGGAAGTAATTTTCTACATAGAGTGCACTGTCAAATGCCTATGTTTTGTGTCGTTTTATGGTTGCTCAAATCGATCAAACCAAGGAACCACAAGGAGCTTTTATCATGTACCAAAAGTTGTTGCTCATCAGGGGGAAAATGGGGAAAAAAAAAAAAAAAAAAAAAAAGGACTGAATAAACGCAGGAAATTGGCTTGGAAACCTGCATCTGTGGTCAAGGAAGAGCAGAGTCTGAAAATGCTTGTGTGTTATTACATACTTTTTTATGCTTTTGTTTCTTTTCTGGAGTGATAGGATGTCTGTGCCCAGTTGCATAAAGCACCTTAAGTGTTACACGGAGCAAGCAGGTTCAATCCAAGTCTTCTAATAAGACACAGGTAGCCGCTTGATATGATAAACATTTTAATTTAGCCATTTATTCACATAAACATTGATCAAATTACATTTGTAGCACAAATCTCATATGGTCAACGGTAGCACAAATGTGATTCCATTGAACTTGCTCACACGTTTGAGCTTCCGGGAAAAAACAAAAACAACGAATATTAATCTGAATATTAATCATATGGATTAAATTTTTGTCCTTCAATGAATGGACAAATTATGAGAGAATATTAAAAATAATTGTTTTTCAAAGATGAATGAAAGTCTTACTGTGTTTGGAACAACATGAGGAAGAGTAAATTATGACAGAATTTTCAAGTCTGGTTCTTTTCTTCCATATTTAGTATTTTTTTTCCCCCCCTTATTCATGTTATGTTGTTTTCTGTGAAAACTTGCCACTATCTGTATTAACATGTCCATGGCAACAATAAAATTTTACAATGGCAAAACATGGGTTGCTGGTTTCCCTTACCTAAGAGAAATGTTTAAGTGATTATATGCAACACCCTTAAGTCATTCCCATAGGTCAGGGGAAATCAAGCAATAAATGCAATACTTAAGGGACAATTTAAAGTGCTTTATTCAACCGGGCACTGGAGGACAAGTCGCTTACTGCCAATAGTCTCTTTGTTACCACCTCAATAGCAGGCAAATATTTCAATTCAGTACAAAAATCTCTCTTCTTTATGACATAAGGATCACGTCCAACACATGTTGTGATTATTTGTAATAGTGTTTAAACCAGTACAGTAAGGATTTTCCTCCATCTAGTCCATTCTGATTTTCACTTCCTGCCCTCCATCTGCATTTTGCGTGTCATCAAAATCACATGACTGCAAACAAGCTATACCATAAAATCAAAGTGAGTAATAATGATTATTCAATAAAAAAAAATCCTTAGCACTTTTTACAAATTGATCAAATCCAGCGTATATAGCCTAAGTCTTATCCACATCCATTATTTCACTCTGAATATTGTTTCACAAAGAAATGCCATACTACAAAAATTAAATGAATTTTATGTTAGCCTTTATGCACAATATTAAATTGTATTTAAAAAAAGTCTAAATCAAAAATTCTTCTTAAAACCTAACTACCTGTCCCAGGGTTGAATTACACCACAATGTTTTGATGGTTCTCTCACCGATAACCAGATGCCAGTGATCTTTAAGAATGATTTGGAGATTCCTAAACACCAGCTGGATGACGTAGAGAGAAAAAGACCATCCGCCCAGCAGCAGCACATAGAATGGGCTTTTCTACAGGCCAAGGAAACAAACAAGTTGAAAATAAGACCATTTAATAAGATCTCATTAATTGCTAAAAAAAAAAAAAAAAAAAAGCGAACAAATTCCTGAGGTTCTCAATGGTAGAGACTAGAGAGAAAGATGTTTAAAACAGATTAAAGAATGTCAGGAATCTACCTTGGGTAGAAAACGGCCAATGACGAAGATGAGGATGATGAGGGAGGCGATCATTCCAGTGCTCATGCCAGCAGAGTAGTAGAACATTTGACTTCTACGAGACAGATCAAGCACAGAGAGTTACAAACACTACGTCAATCTAACAACCCAAATTGTGCCTCCATTCAAGAAAAGGAAGAGCAGAGTTGGCTAAAATTTTTGATTAAAGGAATAGCTCACTCAAATAATCATTTGTATTCATTTTACTCACTAGGGTACGTGAATCTTCAGCAAATTTTCATTTTTAGGTGAACTATTCTATATAAACAGATATAGCGTCAATTACCTGCTCAGAGTATCTGCAAAAAAGAACAGCAACAGTCCAGCCAGAAAAAACAAAAACAAGTAGATGTCAAAATCTATAAGAGAAAAACCAATATCACAGTCAAACCATGAAGACTTTACAGCATGACTGGAATGGGTTTTCTGTTCCATTTGGATTTTCTTTCTTTTAAAAATGTTTTCAACTCACGTCGACTAGGTTGTACTGTATAGAGTGTACGGGAATCTGAAGGGTCCACTCTAAAACAGGTTTTGCTGTTAAAGAGACTGACGCTCACGGTGGTCTCATTGGTCTGTTCACGAGCAAAGTACTGCACGAGTTTCCAGATGCTGAAATGCTCAAGCTCCTGCAGGTCCTGCTCATCATTAACCACCGTCACCTTCAGCTTTGTAGTGCTCCACACTCTCACCTGTCGATCAAATAAGAGGAAGACGCACTCAATACTGATGCAAACATTACTTACGACATAAACAAGAGTCATAGTTAAAAGTCCTCTACCTGTATTCTAGTCCATATTTCCCTCCATCCAGGAACGATAGAATTATTGTAGCAAAAATGTTGTGCGGCTTGTACTTTGATTTCTTGTCCATCTGTAACTTCTATAATGGAACGGGTGGCACCTGCATGAAGATGAAAATGACAAGAGTCATACTTTTGTGAAATACACACACACACACACACACACACACACACACACACACACACACACACAGCATTTAAAATATACCATTAAGAGGAAAACCCCATTTTACTTATTAAGTGTTAAATATGTATGTTTCCAATAAACAACCTCCTGTGTCTCGGTTCTACTACAAAACAACTGGCTGAGACATAAAATACTGATTTTATTACATATTATTTTCAAAAAATCAGTTTTTTACAGCATTAACAACATCAACTACACACTTAGTACGCTAACAACACTTAGCTTTCTTAATTGTCCTAAATCATTTAAAAGCTATATATATCAAAACACAATATATAAAAACATAACTATTGCTCACCTGACGTTTGAGACAAATGAAATAAAAACAACACAGCAGTCAAGATAACTTTCAATCTGACGGTTTCGACTCCAAAGCCACTTTCGGATTTCATTAATCCCGCCATGATGTCTTCTCGCGTTTCTTCGATGGTCGGAGTGACGTTACCGACGAGACTTGCGGGCTGAACAGCGTCACCTGCTGCACTGGAGGAAACAGCGCATATGTCTGCTGCAACTGTTTGTATCTACAGCAAAGTCAAAAAACACTGAATTTGTTCTCATTTGTTACACCACTGTTTCTATTCAAATTGGGATATATGTTAAAATGTTTTTGATGTGATATTTTACACTATAAGGCAAACTATAAAACAGATATAGGACTAATATATAGCTCTTAATAATTTATATTCGGTAAATATGCATAAAAAAGAGCACTTTGCAAATAAAATTTCTTGCTTTAATAATAGAAAAGACAAAAAACAGTCCTACTCAGAATTTTCATTTATTACAGTTTTTCATCACATTTCTTGTGATTCATTTTAAAAAGGTGTTACAAGCATGACAGACACTCAGCTTCACTAACCCTATTAAACAAGTCATGACACAGTCGTTTCTCTGTTCTGTGCCAGACTGTCTTTTCCTGTTGTGGTTTCTCATAATCCCATCCTTCGTCTTTAAGGCTCTTACCCCAATTACCATTTGAAAACACTCACTTCCCTCTCTAAGAGCATTCAGCTTCCTTATGTCAAGGAAATCCTATTTATTGTCCATGAAATGGACTAAATCAAATAAAACATTTCAGAGGGCATTTAATTCACTTTACAGAGCATAAACATACCTATGTCTTCCACTTAAGGGTCCACTATGCAGCATGAATTCATGTGACCATATCACTTGCAACTTGCTGAAGAGTGAAAGAGAAAAATTGCAGGCTACGCATAAAATAATTACAACATACTGTCAGTAGCCTAGTTCTATAATACTAAAATATTTAAATATTTCAGTACAGAAATTCATGATTTTTCTCAATCAAAGCAAAATACTGTACACTGTAAAAAATGATATGATGAAAAAGTCAAGATAACTTATGTTTTTAAGTTATTTTAACTCATACAAATAATTTAAGCAATTTCAACAGCAATTTCAGCATTTTTTTATGTTATACTAGATTCAACTTGATTTTTAAAGTCAGTTTAGTGTTACTGAAATTCAAGTAGCCCAATTTAGTTCAATGAACTTAACATTTTAAATTCTAACTTATTGGCACTAACCGGCCAGATCTCTGAATGTGGATTAATGCGCGGGAGTCAAATTTGTATATGAATTCAATATCAGATTCCTTTCCACCAAGAAAAAAAAATATTCAGCAAATCTTGACATTAGACTCATGTTTAATACATAAAGACATCGCAGTGCAACATCAAACAAAGAGACAACGGGTACAGCGAACTAACTAAATCGCAATAAAGTCCTACACGACAGTAATAGTTTGATTAAGGTGTTTACATGTCTGTAATGCACTTCAGTAATGTGACTAAAATAAGAATACTCCACGTCTTAATTCGATTTGTGTTTACTTAGATTATTTAGTAATCTATGTGACTCCAGTGGTTTAATCTCAGTTTTATGAAGCAACGTAAGTGTTTTGTTGGAGCAAAAAACATACTTTACCACTTTATTTTCTAAAAATATTGATCTGCAACACACGCTCACAAGAGCATCATGACGCATGTGTATTGTTCACACTAGAGTTGACATTGTAGCATGAACAAGCTTTGAATAATATTTTATTGTAAATAAAGTGGTACATTTTTTTTTCTGCACAAACAAAGCACTCGTGTTGCTTCATAAAATTGAGGTTAAATCACAGGAGTCGCATGGATTACTTAAATGATGTCTTTCCTACCGCTCTGGACCTTGAATGTGTCAGTTGTGTTGCTGTCAATTGAGGGTCAGAAAGCTCTCGGATTTCATCAAAAATTTCCTCATTTGTGTTCTGAAGATGAACAAAGATCTTATGGGTTTGAAATTATATGAGGGTGAGTAATTGATGACAGAATTTTAATTTTTAGTTGAACAAATCCTTTGTAATATTGTATGTGTATTTACACACAGTTTTTGTTTTGTCTGTTGCCAGCTCATCGCGTTCATTTATAGTAATCAGAAAGCCAAACCTCTATCACACCTTATCAACAATCTACCCTGTCACTGCTACTATTGCTGCTATTTATTAACTTGGCAAAATGTTTGCTGCCATAGCGCTTGTAAAGTGCGGTCATACAGCTTCAGCAGCCTTTGTTGTTTAAAACGTGTGTCTTGATTTGTTTAACATCTCAATCAATTTGAATCACATATTTGCATCGATTTTCAACCGACTTTGAGTACATTGTTACATCCCTGTTACTCACAAAAGCAGCATAGGGAAACTTTAAACCAGAGGTGTCTAAACTCGGTCTTGGATGGCCGCTCTCCTGCAGAATTTTAGCTACAACTTGCCTCAACTCACCTGCCTGGAAGTTTCTGGTATGCCTAGTAAGACCTTAGTTAACTGATTCAGATGTGTTTAATTAAGGATGGAGCTAAACAATGCAGGACAGTGACCCTCAGAGCAGGAATCGACACCCCTGCTTTAAACCATCACTTTTTTTTGTTATTCAAAATATTGAATGTGTTTCTTAAAGTATTTGTGTATATTGAAGTTTGCCGGTGTATAGTGCATATAGAATAACCAACTGTTAGTAATTTTTACTCTGTTATTTTCTGATTTTAAAGGCTCATGGTGAGACACTTCATACACACAAGAAGGGCATGCAAGCTGGCCTCCTAATACGAAAACTGCGATGGTGCACTGCAGGACACCTTTCTCCTTTTAAATGTTCAAGAAAAAACGGACTGTTATGGACATTTATGTGAGTTTTTTCAAGCTTGTCTCAGTGGTTGTTTCCCATGAGGTATGAGTATATTTTCAGCTTTGTATGACAGTTCTTTGGCAGTTTTTTGTTAGATAGCTACTGCTATCTAAAATAAAGTTTACATTATCATAAGTAGAAAATTAATGTTAAAACTTTTTTTTTTTAACTTAATTAAATAAGTTGAAACAGCAAATATTGTTTAGTCAAATGAACTTCAATAAAGCAATTCAGCATAGGCAGGATTTAAAATGGTGCGTTGAAATGACTTGTAATTTTAAGTTGATTTAACTTAAACTTTTAAGGCAGCCACAAAGTTTTTTAAGTTGAAACAGGTGAAATTTTTTTACAGTGTATATACAGATATATCTGAAAGTAAAAAGAGATACATGTCTTTCTTATAACTGTAAATCACTAATGCAAGATGAAAACTCCATTTTCAAAAAGAAGATATTTACAACAATTGAACAGTTTACAGCATGACAGGTAAAGCTGCCCAGGGTAGATGTATTGTCCATTTTTTAATTAGAATCTGGACATGCAGCATTAAATGATCCACAAAGATACAAATAAAGTACAAATGCTGGTCATAGACTGTCTCAACCTCAGGCTCCTCCCGGATGGAAATCTGGGACAACTGAAGCAGCAGCAGAAAAAGGGGTGGAATATCCCACAGTGAAGTTCTGCAGACCCAACATCAGACATTTCCAACTGTAGCGAAGAGCCTTTCCTACGTTCTGTAAAACAAACAGAATGCTAAAAATTAAACACATACTGAATATATAACAAATGTATTGCCCTAAAGGATTTGTTGAAATTTGCTGAAAACCCTCAGGCCATCCAAAATGTAGCTGATGATTGTTTTTTCATCGGAACAGATTAGCAGAAATTTAGCATTACATCACTTGCTCACCAATGGATCCTCTGCAGTGAATGGGTGCCGTCAGAATGAACATTTGTAAGAAACAAATCTAGCAAGACATTTTAACTGTCACTTCTGGCCAAAACGTTCCTAAAACAGTTACTTCATTCAGTGAAAATGTCCATCCCCTCTTGTCCTCTCACATCAAAAACCACGGACATATTTGTTTAGAGCAGTTTTGGACCGTTTTTGCTTGTACATGGTCCTTGATTTGTGCATAATTCTCTCCTGATTCAGATGAGATGATTTTTTTCACTGGAGAAAGCAATATTTTGGATAGCGACCTGGAGTCATGTGGATTAATTGTGGATTATCATAATGTTTTCAACAGCTGTTTGGACTCTCATTCTGATGGCACCCATTCACTGCAAAGGATCCATTGATGAGCAAGTTATGTAATGCTAAATTTATCCAAATCTGTTCCAAAGAAGAAACAAACTCTTCTACATCTTAGATGGTCTTAGGCTGAGTAAATTTGAGCAAATTTTAATTTTTGGGTGAATTATTAGTAGCTTTGCTTTTCTTACAGAATACAGAAATGCATTTTACATGACATGCAAAATTTTATATTAATAATAAATCAAATAATCAAATTAAATGGAATTAATAGAGAAAGTATTGCATGTCAAAATGCTTGTTATCTGAAAAGATCTGGTCCTCTTTTATTTATTTTTATTACTATACTCTCCACTCTCACTATTGGATAGCACTGTCGGTTTGTGTTCTGGGGTAGGAAAAATGTCTTGTTGGTTTGTATTTCCCCTGTTTGTTTGCTGCTTTTTTTTAATTTCCAATTTTAATTCAGCTTGGTTAATACTTTATTTCATTGTTTAATTCTTTATTATTTACAGTTATGTTTTGTTTTTAGATAAATATCTTAAAAAGTGTTTAGGCATTTGGTATGTCTGAGCAGCAAATCAAAATCATTTAAACAATTGGATTAAAATGCAATACAGTTCCTTTGGGAAAAAAAAAACAAAACAAACAAAACAATGAGGCAACACAGCTTCATTCACATATCCAGGAAGTTTAGCCAGTGCCAGCAGCAATGTTACAGAATTAAGACTTTGAGTGGTTTAAATACCTAAAGGATTTCCAAGTAGACAATTTAGCTGGATTAAACACTAGGCTTTATCATTTTACACTGTAAACAGCATGCAGTTTAGTGGCTTTAAGTTAGTGACTGTTTCTCTGTGTGACAACAGGTCAGAAACAGGATGCAATGCTTTATCCTGCAAGAGGAAGTTTCTGCTGCTTGACAATGGAACACTGCATGTGATCTGAATGACCCTCTCCCTCCCAAAATAACAGAAATAAATCTCTGTCTACGTAGGCCTAGTTATCTTTCAGGTCAACTAGAAAAGGTCTCCATTTGGCCAAAAACACATGAACAAACTTCACTGAATGTATGTAATCTACATTCAATACATGTGTTTTATGCTTGCAAACATAAAAAGCTGATTTCCTTTGATGATTTAAAATGTTTTGAATCTCAAACATAAATTTGCATTAAAAAAAGGAAAATCTGTATTATTTATGGTTGTGGCCATGGAGGTACAAAGTGGGCCAGCAACATAAAATCCTTATTGTTGAGCCCTCTATTTTACTTTGCATTATTGAAAATCTGACCATTAGCTCCAAACTTGATCAAGTTACTTGTGAATGCTTTGGAAAAACAGTGATGCTATAGATATTAAGTGGATTACAGTGAAATCTATTTACTAAAGATACTCCATTTACTCACAGTCTCATCAGTTTTAATCGGCTAAGTCTGAATAGGAAACAGCCTAAGACGCCAGACAGGTTACCCGTTGATCTTTGACCCAGTCAGCGAATTCACTGAAAAAGTCATGTGCTTCAGAAAATAACAATTTATATGGTTGTTATATTCAAAGCATCAACTGAAGTGGGAACTGTGTATGATTTCATAATCAAAATTTCCTGGTTATTGCAAAAACATTTTGTTTTTGAAAGCATCTTTTCATTACAGACATAATTCATTACAAACACATGACAGATTTCTATTGTTTAATGTCACCCTTTCACTAAACAGGACACTACTATTCTGAAACGCAATGGTAATGTTTGTAAGATTTTATATCAGGAAAACACCATTTTGACAAATCTGAAGAATTATTCTATAGCCTCAAATTTGTACAGCAGAAAATTAACAACACTTGCAAATAAAATTAAATCAGAACTGAATAGTTGATATCTGAGCCACAAGAATTACAAACCACAAAAATTACAAATTTACCAATAGTTACTTGTCACTGTCGGAATGTAAACTATACTAGCCAATAATAAGTAGGCTGCCTACTAGTAATGAACAGGTACGCCAGCTTGGGATTGTCTGTATCCCAATAGTAAAACAGTGAATACTAATGGGAAGTTACTAGTGAAGATGAAAAAAAAAAAATACAAATTCACTGCTAGATAACTTATTTGTATTTCATTTATAGTAGCAATAATAACATAAAAATACATACTAGTTAGTCTACATGAATAATAGTTAGTTTAACAAAGGCCTGTAGGCTATTTTATTATTTTGGGGCAGGCAAAAAAAAAAAAAAGAGGAGGAGGAAAAAAAAAGAAGCTACAGTACATTACTGTTTAGAAGTTCAGGGTCGGTAAGATATTTATTTTAAAGAAATTAATAATTTTATTCATCAGGCACTCAATAAACTGATGAAAATAAATGTAGTTGTTAGAAACTAGATCAGTTTCTACAAAAATATTTAGAAAGGCAACTATTTTTAACATTGATAATGAGAAGAAATGTTGAGCACCAAATCAGCATATTGGAATGTTTTCTGAAAATTCAGCTTTGCCATCACAGGAATAAATTACATTTTAATTACATTCAAATAGAAAACATTAATTTTAAATTATAATAATACTTCAAAATATTACTGGTTTTACTGTGTTTTTATCAAATAAACGCAGCCTTGGTGAGCATAATAGATTTGTTTTATAAACATTTTAAAAATCTTACCGAGCCTTTTGAAAGGTTAGTGTAGCCTACATAAAAATCAGTTACATAAAGATAAAAAAACAGCATTTGTTAAATATTTAGTCCACAAGGTATAATATTCATCTTACCTTTCTGTATTTTTTATACTTTTCTTTCTTTTTAGCTTTCTTTTCCTCCTTTACTTTGTGTTGGCTGTCGTCTTCCACTAAAGGCTCGTATGGAGATCTCTCTGGCAGTAAAGTGAAGCGCAGATCTCTGGGCCTCTTCTCCGCCGGCGGCTCGAGAACTGAATTCACCGGAGCACCGGGATCGACCTGCCGCCTGTATCTGTCGGCCTCAAAGAGGCCAAGCCGCGGGACACAGAGAGACTTGGGCTTCATGGTCTTCACCAGGAGTGTGTTGCTCGTGCACTCTGATCAGGCTCTCAGGACTGCATACGCACATCCTCTTGGAGCAGCTCCGCAGTGTTTGGGTTTGGCTGGACTCCAGCTCTGATTGGACTCCTGCATCAGGTTCACAGCAGGTGGGCGTCTGAGAGACTGGAGTGCAAACTGTCCTTGACAGTCTGGGGTCAGTGAAGTATATTCAAATCTAATTTAATTTTCATTCTATTGAATTCACTATTGAACTGATTCATAGGCCTGCTACATATAGAGCACTGTTAAAGCTAACACAGCCTGTTGTGTGTGTGGGGGGGTGGAAATCATTGATTAAATCAATCGATTGATTTAGAATAGAGCATGCTGGCACTTTCTACAAAATAGGGACTGAAATTCTTAAAAATAAAGTGGTCAGCGGAGGAAATGATTTAGAAATTGTAGACCATCAACTTCAGAAGGTCATACTAAATTTTAAATGAGCTATTTTATTATTTTGGTCTAAAAACAGTTTAAAACCCTGATTTGTTTGACTTTGTAATTAAAGCTATTTAAAAACAAAAGATTAAAAACAAACAAACAATAAAAAGGCTAAGTAAATAAATAAATGATTGTAAATTTAGCATATGGACTGCAAAATCAGCCTCAGTTTGGTAAGCCCATATAGCCCATTTCCCTTTCTTAAAATAACTTAACATGCTATTAATTTTATTAAATTAAATTATTTATTAGTAGAAACAGTATTTTCTTTAAGGTCAGGGTACACTAAAATACCATATTTGTTGAATGTGTACTTTTTTTAAAAAATAATTTAATCTGTTATAGCCTATTTTTTAAATCATTAACACAAGCAAAATGTTATTTTCCTACAAATAACATAAAACGTTACAGCAAAGTTTTAAACAAATTAAATTATGTCTGAAATGCCGCATGCATCTGTTTTTGTAAACGTTTTGTTGGAAACATTTTGAAAGAACAGACCAACGTGGTGCAAAGCCTGACCCAGCGCAGACCCGCCCCTTTTGACCACGTGATCATTGACTGACAGGCGCGAATTCACTGAAGCGAAAGTAGTACGAGTGAGACATTTGGACAATATACTCGGCTTGTTCGTAAGTACACATTTAGTTTCTTAAATAACTAGGATAAAAGGTTTTGGGCTTGATCTAAAATCATTATGAATAGGTATATAAATGCATCATTCATCATTCATTCATTCAGGTGAATTGAACTTTAACGTTTAAAACGTATATTTCAGTTTTACAGTCGATGATGGTCATTACATTGACTGTTAACTGAATGCTTTTTAATTACTAATATTTTATTATTTTCATTTTCGATATTTAGTAGTGTTTCTAATCTACTGGATGTTCCGTTTTAAACGCTCTCATTAGTCTCTGGTAGCATAATTAGTATTTTACTCAGTCCAGATGGGTCCAGATACCATCTCATCAGCATCACTGTGGTACAAAAGTGAATGAAATAATAGATTAAATTTATTACGCTTTATATTAGAAGGCAAACGTTATTTAATTGGATTACACCCACTTTAGACTGACAATGACAACAAGGGTGGCAATAGAAATGTCAAATTCTTTAACTAGGTGTGTTAGTTACAAACTATGTGTTTAATGTTGTCGTCATTTTTAGCTTAAATTACACAATGGCATATTTCAAAGCAAAACTCACTTACATACATCAATCCAAAGTGTGGTTCATGATTCTATGAGTAGGTCAAGATAGATGTATGATGCAAGTACTGGTGATGATTTTTTGGCATGTGATGTTTTCAAAATCACACATGGATATACAGTCATGTTTATCTGCTTATATATATTATTATTGTTTTTTATTTTTATTTTTATTTTTAAAATATGCTGAAGAAGAATTAGCTAACAATAAATAAATAAATAAATAAATAAATAAATAAATATATAATTTTTTTTATATTTTTATTTTTTTTTAATATGCTGAAGAAGAATTAGCTAACAATCACAGCACTTATCACAGCCTCAGTGTGTGTGTACACAATTTCAGTAACATGTTTAGTGACATGTGGTCACTCATAAAATGGTGTACACAATTTAACCACAGAAAAAGTGTTTCAAACAAAAACCCACATGAATGTAAGAAACTGGTTAACTTCTCCAACTTAACTTAGTGGTTCCTCATTCCTTTGCTATTTTGTAAATTGCAACATCGATGTTGAAATTACACACCATTTATAGATTAAGAGAAAGTCCTCCACACGCCAGTATACTTTAGATCATACGTTCTTTTGAACGTACTTGGTTACATACTTAGATTTGATAATAATCTCTTACTGAAAGTTCAAGTGGATTATTAATAAGTATTACATAGTGTACCTGTAACATTCTGTGTTTTTTCTTATCTTTTTCCTGTCTCTTTTGTTCACATTTTGAAATTTCATGTTTCTAGTCCACGTCATGTGTTTGTTCAGTAATCACTCCTTCACTGTGTCCAGACATGTCTTGTTTAATCATTAGTTCTTGTGTATTTATAGTTCCCAGGTTTTCCTGTCCTTTATCATTTATTTTATAACACTCTCTGAATTATCTTGTTTTCATTTTTGGTCCATTTTCCTAGAAAAATAAAAAAAAAGCTGTTGAAACCTTGGATATTAAGTTTAACTGAAGAAAAATTGTCGATAGGTCAACTGCATTTTAATGAATCTGCCAGATTTTAGCACTCCATGGTGAGAAAAATGTGGTAGTATGTCTTTTCCATCATTTATATGAGATAATTGAGTAAGCAAATGCATTTCTAAATATTTTTGTCTCTCATTCAAGGACAGTCTCACAAAATCAGCACAGCCATGCTTCTTTAAAAAGTGCTAATTCTATGCTGGATCCAATTGATTTGAAAAGAGAACGTCTTTTTTCAGGACAAAGGTATATAACATTTGCTTAGTCATATTGAAAATTCGAAAGTAAAACATAATTTAAAATGACTTTTCATGTTCACATGCTGCATGTAATGCATAAATATAGCCTACCTATATTTTTTCTGAAGGTTTGGTAAGCAGAGAAAGCTGAATGATGTGTCAAACAAAAGCCAGGCATCAATGACTGAACCAGTTTCTTTCAATTTTGAAGACTTTGCCACTGAGCAACAGTAAGATATTTATACAAACTGTGTCCCTTTATGTCTTGTAATTTACACTTCCTATTCCTGTGATGGCAAAGCTGAATTTTAAGTATCCATTGCTCCAGTCTTCAGTGTCAGTTTTTTTACTCTCTTTACTGATCCATTTAAAGCATCCTTTCAGAATAAAGTTATTAATTTATCTGACCCTAAATTTTTGGATTCTGCATCAGAGTCCAGTCATACACTTTCATTGTCAATGTATTATTTTCACAGGTCTCACAAGAACAATATTCCTGCATTAACAGTTCATTCCAATTTAGCCATGAAGTGCCAACAAGAATATAAATCAAGACTGAAAGCCAAATTTCAGTGCATTCACAATGACATGTCCAAACAATCACATCCCACTTTCCTGAACGACATCTTCACAGAGCTGTACATCACTGAAGGGGAAAGTGAGAATGTCAACAAAGAACACGAGGTGAGGCAGATTGAGACTGCATTGCGGAGAAAAACCACAGTGGACATTCCAGTCAAATGCAATGACATTTTTAAACACTTGTCTGAAGAAAACAGACCCATCAAATGTGTGCTGACTAAGGGAGTTGCAGGCATTGGGAAAACAGTTTCAGTGCAGAAATTCATACTGGATTGGGCTGAGGGCAGTGCTAATCAGGAGATAAAGTTTGTGTATCCGCTTCCATTCCGAGAGCTGAACCTGATGAAAGGTAAACAGTTCAGCTTGACTGAGCTTCTCCAACACTTCAAAATGGAAACAGGCTCGGGAGATAATCACGAAAACCAAAAAGTTCTCTTTATCTTTGACGGTCTGGATGAATGCCGCTTTCCTTTGGATTTTCAGAATAACAGAAAGTTGAGTAACCCAAATCTGCCAGCTTCTATTGACGTTTTACTAACCAATCTCATCAGTAACAATCTGCTTCCTGATGCCCTCATTTGGATAACATCTCGACCAGCAGCAGCCAGTCAGATCCCTCTTGAGTATATCAACCTGGTGACTGAAGTTCGAGGGTTTAATGACCCACAAAAGGAGGAATATCTCAACAAGAGTATCAAAGATCAACACCTCTCTGGTTGTATCATCACGCACTTAAAGTCATCAAGAAGTCTGTACATCATGTGTCATATACCAGTCTTCTGTTGGCTCTCTGTTACGGTGCTAGAGACAATGTTCAACACAGCAGAAAATGAAGAAATCCCCAAGACTCTTACTCAAATGTACACACACTTCCTTCTCATCCAAACCCATGCAAAAAATATAAGATACACCAAAGAGCACAACCCAGGCCCGGAGGATGAAGATATGATTTTAAAGCTAGGTAAGCTAGCCTTCCAACAACTAAAAAATGGCAATCTGATATTCTATGATGAAGACCTGATGGCCTGTGGGATTGACGTGAAGGAGGCAGTGGTGTACTCAGGAGTTTGCTCACAGATCTTCAGAGAGGAGTCTGCATTAACTGAGAACAGAGTCTACTGCTTCATCCATCTGAGCATTCAGGAGTTTTTGGCAGCTATGTATGTGTATTACATGTTTAAGGTCCACCACAGCAATGTTCTTGATCATGAAGAGCATCAAGAGCATACAGAGACCACCTTGTTTGAATTGCATAAGAGTGCCATTGATGAGGCCCTACAGAGTGAGAATGGACACCTGGACCTTTTTCTTCGCTTCCTTCTGGGACTTTCCTTGGAGTCCAATCAGAGGCTTTTACAAGGCTTGCTTTCTCAGTCTGGTAGCAGAGCTTGTCAGAGCATTGTGGAAACCATTGAATATATCAAGAAAATGATAGAGGAGACGTCCGTACCAGAAAAGTCCATAAATCTCTTCTACTGTCTCAATGAACTCAATGATCTCTCTTTGGTTAAGGAGGTCCAGCGGTTCCTAAACTCAGGGTATTTTTCTAAACTTTCCCCTGCACAGTGGTCTGCTTTGGTTTTTGTGTTACTGACATCAGAAGAGAAGCTGGATGTGTTTGACCTGAAGAAGTATATCAGATCGGATGAAGGCCTCACCAGATTGTTGCCAGTGGTCAAAGCTTCAGAAACTGCGCTGTGAGTTTTTGTTTTGATGTTTATATGTTGATTGAGGTCACGTGTGTGTTTGGTTCTTATTTATTATGTCTACATTATATTCCAGACTGGATAATTGTGGACTTACTATGAGATGCTGTAGAGCTCTTGCCTCCACCATTGGCTCCAGCTCTTCTAATGTACGAGTGCTAGATCTGTGCAATAACTCCATTGGAGATAAAGGGCTGGAGCTTCTGACAGCCGGACTGGAAAACACACAGTGTAATTTAGAGGAACTGAGGTAAAGTTCTTAATCACTGCCTTGTCTGTCACTGTATTGTCTGTTCATTTATTTGAAATAGAAATCTTATTAAAACATTATAAATGTCTTTATTGTCACTTTTGATCAATTTAATGCTTTTATTAAATATTTGGAGGGAAACAAGATGCTAAACTAACCCTAACCAGGGTACTAAAATGAAGACATTTATCTAAAATGTTTTTGCCTATTGTGTTATCTTTAATTTATTTTTTTTAAAAACCCAATAAAGCATAAATCATTAAAAAAGGTTTTATCATTTTTTAATAATTTTTTATTTAATATTTAGTACTATAACACATCATGTGATGTGTTACTCTTTTCTCAGGCTCTCATACTGCAGAATCACCACACGCGGCTGCTCTGTTCTGGAAACAGGACTGCTTCCAAACCTTCCGAACCTTAGGGTGCTGGACCTGAGTGAAAACAGTCTGAGAGAAGCTGGAATTAAGATCTTGGCCAATTACGTGAAGCATCAGCACTGTAAACTTGAGATTCTGAGGTCAGTAGCAATTGAATTAAACCTCTTCAAACCACTTTAGTTCATCAGAAGATATCAATACCCAAATGTGGAATTTATTTGGTCCTCATGATCACTTGTCATTGCATTATTCATAGACTTAAGGACTGCAGAGTTACAACTCAAGGCAGCATTGTGATAGCCTCAGCTCTGCTGTCCAACCCGTCACACTTAAGAGAGCTCGACCTGCACTGGAATAACCCAGGAGATGATGGAGTGGAGAAGCTTTCAGCTGTAATACAGCATCCACTCTCACAGCTTGAAACACTTTGGTATTTTTTATCTTTTTTTTTACTTCATTAAATGTATTGACATATATATATATATATATATATATATATATATATATATATATATATATATATATACATTCAAAAGTCTGAGGAAAAAATTTAAAGAAATGCATATTTTATATAAAAAAGCATAAGGACGTAAAGACATTTACATTGTTACAACAACAAAAAAAAGAATTTCAAATAAATGCTGTTTTTTTATCTTTCTATTTATCAATGAACCCTGAAAAAATGTAGCATGTTTTCTAAAAAAAATATTAAGCAGCACAACTGTTTCTTAAAAAATGTTTCTTAAGCACCAGATCACTATATCAGAATGATTTCTGAAGAATCATGTAGCACTGAAGTCTGGAGTAATGGCTGCTGAAAATTCGCTGTCACATAAATGAATTACACAAATTGTAATTAGGTTTCAAAATATTACTGTTTTTCTTGTATTTTAGATAAAATGAATCTTTGTGACTATAAGAGACTTAATTCAAAGACATAACTATCATTTTTTACCAATGTCATAAATGTTAATTTTTCAACCCGTAGGCTAAGTTACGGTTTGCTCACTAAGAAATCCTGTCAGTCTTTGGCTTCGGCTCTGAGGTCCAGCTTCTCTACTCTGAAAGCTTTAGATCTGAGTGGCAACGCAATCTATGATGAAGCAGTGAAAATGCTCTCAAATGGACTTGGAAGCCCTCACTGTAAAATAGAGATTTTGAGGTAAGGGTTTTAAATCTGCAGTATATTTAGATCCTACCCTCAGCAAACTCTTGAAGCATATCCTGTCTTTTCAGGTTAGCATTGTGTGAGATTACAGAGGTGGGTGTTGATGATTTGGCCTCAGCACTTGTCTCTAACCCAGCTCATCTGAGAGAGCTGGACCTGAGACAGAACCACATAAAGGATTTCGGTGTATCAAGACTTGCTGAAGTGGTGAGGATTTCCAACTGTAGGCTGGAGACTTTATGGTGAGCAGTAGAACTGAAGCTTTGAGACTTTCATTATAGTGCTATGCAGGTAATTTCAGTCTTAGGTGTACTAACTATTGTTGATTTTTGTAAATCTCATACTTTGTATTCAATTTAAGATTAAGGTTTAAATTACAATCAACAGTGATAATGTGATATTGATGTCAGTTGGTTTTTCTTTTATTTGGATGCTGAATGGTGACATATTCTATTCAGCAAATTGTGAATCTAGTTTTAAATGTTTTAACAACAAGAGCATTTTATGAACACGTCTTTCATAACAGTTTAGGAGACAGTAGGGTCACAAAGGATGGTTGTGCTGTCCTCGCTGCCGCTTTAAACTCAAACCCATCGTATCTGAGAGAGCTGGACCTGAGCAGTAATGAGCTCACAGACGCAGGGATGAGGCTCATTTCTCCTGTCCTGAGGAATCACAGCAGCAACATTATGAAATTAGAGTAGGTTCTGCACATATATTTTAATTAGCATTCTAACATTCTAATGTATCAGATTACCTATGTTAAGTATAAATAATTGTAAAAGATTTTTTTTAACAAATTAGGATGCATTAAATTGATCAAAAGTGGCAGTACAGATGTTTATTTATTTATTATTATTTTTTATTTAGTTTATTTCAAATAAATGCTGTTCTTTTGAACTTTCCATCTAGCAAAGAATCCTGGAAAAAATATTAAGCAGCAAAGTCTTTTCAACATTGATAAGAAGAAATGTTTCTTGAGGAGCAAATATTAGCATATTATTATGATTTTTAAAGGATCATGTGACACTGAAGACTGGAGTAATGGCTACTGAAAATTCAGCTTTGACATCACAGGAATAAATTACATTTTAAAATATGTTAAAATAGAAAACTGTAATTTTAAACTGTTAGAATAATTCACAATATTACAGTTTTTACTGTAATGATTATGCCATACTTTTGATCAAATAAATGCAGCCAGCAAAAGATACTTCTTATAAACTTATAAAAATGTTAAGTAAAATGCCACTATATCATTGTTTTCCCCAGTTTGAGTCAGTGTGGTTTAACCATGGCCTGCTGTGATTCACTGTCTGCAACTCTTGAAGAAAAATCCTCAAGTCTTAGAGAACTGAATTTAGGAGTAAATAATCTACAAGATCTGGGAATTAAAATCCTCTGTGCTGGATTGGAAAATCCACATTGTCAGCTGGACACTTTAGGGTAATGCTATATCTACAACTTTCAAAGTTGCTTTCAGAGACGTTTTGTTTATATGTCACTAATGTTTTTTTCTGTATAGGCTGTCTAACTGTGGGGTCACAGGGGAAGGTTGCACAATTTTATCCTCTGCACTGAGATCTAAGCACTCACTTTTAAGAGAGCTGGACCTGAGTGAAAACAATCTTACAGATTCAGCCGTGAGGCCATTATCTATCTTGCTAGATGATCCAGACTGTAAACTAGAGAAACTTATGTAAGTAGCTCCTATAGTGATATTTGCAGTGGATATCAACTCCTGAAACAGCATAATAGCAACAGTGTGTCTTAGAAAACACTCAAATTGTATATTTGCATGTGTTGAGCTTTATGTAATAATGTATGTGATAAACCTTTTCTTTTGTCTTTCCAGCTTGTATTAAAATCAGGCCTGTTTGTACCACAGCACACATCAACACTTGATGAAAGTGTAGCAGAATGCTGCCATACCTCACCACTGATGACTGCACTTCTTCTTGTTGGTAATTTATATGATGCTTTCAGATGTTTTATTTTTAAATCCTTTATATTTTTCTTACCTTACACTATTATATTCTAGCATGAATTACTGAGCAGAGAATTCAATTGTACTGCAATAGCATTGGTTTTACAAAGCCTTGCTTTCCATTTGATACTAATATGTACTATGTACAGTTACAAGAATGTTACAAGTTGACTGATGCACTGCTGTTTTCAAAAGATGGGCCAAGGTGTGCATGTTTGTTTGTTTTTTAACTCGTAAGAAAAGGCTCAGAGCCTTTTAACTGTACAGGTCACTAACACACTATTTCCACCTCACTATGCAAAACATGTCATTACAAGATGTAGCTCTAAAGCAATCAGGAAGGTTGTTTGCATACATTTAATTGGTTATAATGTTTTTCGTTTATGTATGTTAAATTAATGCCATCATTTATTTTTTAATGTATGTTAAGACATTTATAATGTAAAACCTTAAGTTAAACACTGATTTTTATATGTATGTGTATTTGTCATTTATTTATTTAGAGAATTTGTTTAAAGTCCTGTAAAACTTTTTTTGTATCAATAAACCATAAAACAACTTAATTAAAATAGTTATTTGGTGTGGGCATCTGTATTCACTCACCTTTTTCAACATGAAAGCATATTTTGAACACTTAAATTTATATAATGTCATCACAAAAATCAGTACTGACTTCTTCCTTCCAAACCTTTATTTTACACAAAACAGCATTAAACATTTAATCTGTCTTTCAGTTGTTTCCATTGTTAGATGAGACTCAAGATAGATATTTCCCCTTATAACACACCAAAATGGAAATATACACAAGAAATCAGGAAGAAAGACGATACAACAGACGAACTTGACAGCAGAAACAAGAAATTTTGGATCCTGAGAGGGACGAAAGACATGTTTTCATAAACATATATAAATGTACATGAACTCAACATCTATATATCAATACAGAGTTGTGACGTGGCGGAGATCTCACATTTGCTCATAAATTGAACAACACCTTTAGTAGCTTGATAAAGCACATTTGTCCTTTAAGCTCCAATAGTGGTGCAACTTGCGCTTCTAGGCTGATCTTAAAAATGTTGAGGTCCAAACTCAGCCAGGAAAAGTCTGTGAAACTCAAGCTTTACCAGTAGAAGGTTTTAGTGAGGAAACTGGCTGCTGTGTTCAGCCAGCTACCACCAGTGTCTTGTTTAGCACCAGTACGGGACACTGCGCGGTCTAGCTCTTTCTCGGGACTCTCATCCTCTGGCAGGTAATCAGGCAGGTGAGAATTCTCTTCTACCTTTGAGCCAGAGGTGCTGAGTGGAATGAGAACCTGTAACCATAGCACAGCCATGCAAATAAATAACAGCAAGTCTATGGGTCATAAAACTATTGAAACAGCATATATCACTCTCACTGTAAAACATATTTAAATACATACTTAAAAGCAACAGAAACACCCACCTCTTCTCCATTTTCATTTTTCACTACCTGCTTAGCTGAAAGCACTTTTGTGGCAGCAATGGCAGTGGCCAGACTCTAAACATAAGATATTTGCTTTTAGTATTTCATGAAAACAAATCTGCTTTTATTAGTTGCCTCTTCCCTTACAGAAAGAGGAATATTGTGTACCTCAGTGGGCAGGTCGGCACGGATGCGTACAGTACATCTCTTTAGAGCCATCTGGAAGGTGAAGCTGATTACTCCTTTGACTCTCAAAAGGGCCTCCTCACACACACCTCTCTGATCCTGTCAACACAATGCCACATCTGATTTTAAATATGAGAGAAATGGTTTACAACTCAGGTAAAATCAACAAAGTGCATGTGAAAGCTTTGTTATGGTACATACTGCCCCATCCAAGCCTTGTATATGGAGGGTAACTGATTTTGCTTTCTTGTTGGAACTGTTGATGAAGAACTGAGGTTTGTTTCTCTTCTTCTGTTGCTCTGGAGTCTGACAAGCTGGTCTCTGTGTTTGAGAACTCAACACACCATGCACCTCTTTTGCAAGGTCTGTAATATCAGTCGTCATACCAGTCCTTCAAACAGTAGAAAAGGGGGAAAAAGACAAAAGAAATCATGAAAACAAGATTCTTTGGAATCATGTGGATTGATGGATTGGGCAAGGTAAGACTAAGAACATGTTTTAGCTAACTATAATAACCCTGCTTTAAAATGTAAAAAAAAAAAAAAAAAAAAAAAAAAAAAAAAATTTAAAAACCTTAAATGCATTTTATTTCAGCTAGTTGCAGCATTTCACTAACAGAAATTAGCATTTCTTCTAAAATAACTAAATCTGATATAAAAATTAATTAAAAACATACAGACATTAAACAAAACTAAAGTAAAAAACGACAACAACAAAATTACTAAAACAAAAATTAAAAAGAAAAAAGAAAATAAACAGATCAAAATATTAATAAAAAATATAATAGTATATAATAGTTAAAAAAATATAATAGTATCTCAATGACACTAACTGGTATAAAGAACATAGATATGGACAATTTTGACTATAGACACATTTAAAAAAAAAAAAAAAAGTAAAAAAAAAAAATTAATAATAACCAAAACAACAAAATTACTAAAACCAACTAATATCTTAATATTTTTAGTTGACTTTAAAAGTAAAATAAATCAATTTATCTTCAAATAAATAAAATCACCTCTCCATCAGTGTCTCCAGGCTCACCATCATGCCGAGCTCATTTTTCATGGTGTTGATGTTGCGGGGTGATTCAGCCAGGTACCGCAAAGTCTGAGGAGACACAAGCCTTAAGAGGTTAGCACAAGAAACATACAAGGAATTAAACAATTTATCATCACAAATGGCTCTTTGTCAGTTTAACAAGAATTTTTTTGCACTGACAAATCAGGTCTGGGCATACCTGGAGGGTAGCAAAGAGCACTTTAGGATCTTTGTGGTCGAGGAACAGCACTAGTCCTGGAAGGCAACCCTGGTCCTGAACAATCGCCTCCCGATTTTGTGGTTCAGATGCCAGGTCCCGCAGCTGTGTGACTACTGATAATGCGTCCATCATTTTTGTGGATATCTGAAACAAAAAAGGATATGAAAACTAATTAGCTGAATCATATCTGATTACACATTTACATTTAGTCATTTAGCAGAGGATTTTATCCAAAGCGACTTACAAATGAGGACATTAGAAGCAATCAAAACCAACAAAAGAGCAACAACATGCAAGTGCTATGACAAGTCTCAGTTAGCCTAACGCAGTACACATAGCAAGGTTTTTTTTTTTTTTAAGAAAACGGATAGATAGAATAGAAAAAGGAAAGCTAGTGTTAGTTTTTCAAGAAAAGCTAGCAGTTAGAGAATAAATATGCAATTGATATAGGGTCAAGTGTGTGTAGTTTTTTTTTTTTTTAAATAAAAAGAAGACAGATAGATAAAAAAGAATTAGAATAGAGAGTGCTAGAGTTAGAGGGTTAAATAAAGATGGAAGAGATGTGTTTTTAGCCGTTTCTTGAAGATGTCTAAGGATTCAGCTGCTCGGATTGAGTTGGGCAGGTCATTCCACCAGGTGGGAACAGTTCATGAAAAAGTCTGTGAAAGTGATTTTGTGCTTTTTTTGGGATGGCACAATAATGCGTTGTTCACTTGCAGAACGCAAGCTTCTAGAGGGCACATAGGTCTGAAGTACTTAATTTAGGTAAAGGGGTGCAGAGCCAGAGGTGGTTTTGTAGGCAAACATTAATGCCTTGAATTTTATGTGAGCAGCTATTGGTAGCCAGAGCAAATTGATGAACGGAGGTGTGACGTGCGTTCTTTTCGGCTCATTAAAGATTAATCTTGCAGCTGCAGTTTTGATTAATTGTAGAGGTTTGATGGAACTGGCTGGAAGACCTGCCAAGAAAGCATTGCAATAGTCAAGTCTGGACAGAACAAGAGCTTAAACAAGGAGTTGTGTTGCATGTTCCCAAAGAAAGGGCCTGATTTTCCTAATATTGTATAAAGCAAATCTGCAGGACCGGGCAGTTTTAACAATGTGGTCTGAGAAATTCAGCTTATCATCAATCACAACTCCAAGGTTTCTGGCTGTTTTTGAAGGAGTTATGGTTGATGAGTCTATCTGGAAGGTGAAATTGTGATGAAGTGATGGGTTTGCTGAAACTACAAGCAGTTCTGTCTTAGCTAGGCTGAGTTGAAGGTGACGGTCCTTCATCCAGTAAGAAATGTCTGTTAGACAAGGTTACACAGATTCACTTTTAAAACGAAAACATGATCCAATACTTTAATTTATTCAAAACTATATCTCTTGTTTAACCCACTGGACGCTGTTATGATCATTATGTATATGAGACAGAGCAATTATTAATAGTACATTAATAATAGGTCCTTTAATTAGTATATTTCCTAAATAATATAGTATTTGTAGGAGTATTTTGGCATGTTTTACATGCTTCATTTTATGGAACTTTGACACACAACATCTTTCAAAGAAAGCAACATCTCCGGTCATGTGACCATTTACATCAGCCACGGAAATGTTCACAGTAAATCAACACGCATACATTTTCAATTACATTAAAAATACATATACTTCTCAAAAGTAAATTTTTGAAACTAAATGAGTTAACAGAAAAACAATTAATTACACACGCTGAAGACACTAACAACCTTGACACACTCAGTTCCTTATACAGTAACGATAGTCTGTTAGCATGAAAGCTACATCGCTGGAATTAAGATTTGAGTTTAATGTAAATGTACATTCCTGTAATTGAGCGAATCCATTTTTATTCATTTTCACCTTCTTATACATCATTCTTAAAAACCTACTTCGTGTTATATATTAATTAAATTATAAAATTACAACGTACTACTCACCACCACCGTTGCTTTATAACAGCGGACACAGCACACTCAAAATACAAAACTTCTGTTTAAACAAACTGATTGGTCGACGTTTCTAAATCCTTCAAGCCGATTGGCTACAGGCGCCAGCCCTTCTCTCCGGACCAATCACAAACGCTCTCACGCAACGAGCTTTATTTGAGTTTACCTGTGATACGAGGAAGAGGTAAAGAGACAAATACGCATGAAATAACTCGACATTGTATGTAAAAGCTAATTTTTTTAATAATACAATGTATATGTGTTTAAATTAAGAGCAGATTAACGCATGGGTGTGATAGGCGATAGGATATTACTGGCTGATGCCGGAGATAGGCTTTGCTGATGCTGATAGTTATAGCACTGCTGTGGTTAACTATGCTTCTCTCGCATTGATGCTGATAGTTTTTCCTCAGTGTTCAAAATTTAACGTTGTGCATTTTAAACGGCGCTTTTGTTACAGAATTGAATGGAATGCAGCTGATTTGATCCCTCAGGTCACGTGGAGAAGTTTGGTGCAGTGTGTTGTTGGCTCATCTGTCAGCAATAACCTTACAGAGTAACCTTACAGTCAATGTCTCTACTGGAGGACATCGTTGACCTGCTGAGATGTGTCCTGGAATACTTTGGAGTGCCACCTGACATGGTAAAGTGAAAATTAATTTAATATGCATATATATTTGCATATATTATTAAAACAAAAAACATAGTTTTACAGGCTGGGGTACAGTATGGAAGTAAGTGCAACTTTTTAACTGTACATCTTTGTGAACATTGTGTTGTTGCAGTTGGTTCCAGTATGGGACAGTACATACTGTGGACAATACCGAAGCATAGTCCGTATGATTGGGACAAACCTTCCCCTCTCTCCTCAGCCTCGACTGCGGTTTCAGGTAAACATGTATTCTGTTGTTTTTTTATTTGTACTCAGTAATTTTTTCTTTTTCTAATTTTGAGTACTTTTGAGAAATATCACTAAAATGATATACACAACAGTTTTAGTTTTATGTATATTCTCATAGTATTTATTCATTTTATTTTAATAAAATATTTTTAGTTTTCATTTTCATCTTAGTATAGGTTTTAGTAATTTTGATTTGTGCTTGCATTTTTCTTCCTTTATTTTAGTTTAGTAAGTTTAAAAAAAAGAAGAAAACTTAAGCTTATTTATTTATAATTTCAATTACTAAAAACAATTACAACACTCAATGTAAACAATAAGATAAAGACTCAGTCTAATAAAATAAAAGCAGATTTATTGCATGTTATGTGCGACATCAAAAAATAATAAAAATATGTCCATATAGTACACTTTTAACTTAACCTTTAACAAGTAGTTTCCTATTTTTTTTAAATCTCAAAGCTGCTGTTTAGCTGTTATTAAAATCAAATAACCATTTTTGCACATCAGAGGAAAATATGTAAGATTGAAGTATAATTCTTTTATGGCTGGTTCATTAGTAACACAAGCATAATAGATGCTTGTATACAGGACATTCACTATCTTCACTTGATATGAATTGTTTTAATAAGAGTTATAAGGAAGCACTTTAAAGTCTCTTCACATGTAAAAGGCTTTGAATTACTTGAGAGCACCATCACTAATGAGTTCTTACTCTTCATTTCAAGATTCCTCTGCAGACATTCAGTAGACACGGCCATATTGATGTGACGGTGGACACGCCGGCCATTCCTACATTAGCGGATGTGCTTTGGCTGGTGGAGGATGAAGGGGACAGCTACACTAAATTCAGGTAGTGACACATCAGAAGTCATATAAACACAACTGTCGGGTGTTTATTAATAGCTCACTGACAGCATCTGTATGAGTGCTTAATATACTTCTGAACAGAAGTTACACCTGTTATGAGATTTCTGTATGAGTCTTTTTTCTATATTCTATCTACTTGTTTTCTTTATAAAAAAAAAAAATTAAAAAAACCCTTGCTATGTGTACTGCGTTAGGCTGACCGAGACTTGTCATATCGCTTGCGTGTTGTTGCTCTTTTGTTGATTTTGATTGCTTCTATTGTCCTCTTTTGTAAGTTGCTTTGGATAAAAGCGTCTGCTAAATAACTAAATGTAAATGTAAGTATGTATGGTATTTTTATAAGTTTTGGTTTATGTATGAAAGTTCAATGTCATCATATCTTACTGTGTTTATATCAGGAATGCCGTCCAGTTGAGGAAAGCTTTTGAGATTCCCTCATTGGGGTCTGAACGTCCATTGTCCGTGTCTGTCCCAGCTCAGAGGGGAGGCAGGGTGCTGGGACAGGGCACCCAGCCAGAGGCCCTGCAGAAGATCTCAGCTCTGGAAGAGGAACTGCAGAGACTACGAGCACAGATTGCTATGATAGTCACAGCTCCAGCAGGTAACATATGCTATGAATTTCTGTAACTGACAGATTGATTGAAATTCTGCAAAAGCAAAGATCTCATAAAATGAAAAGGCTGTCTGTGGGGGCAGCCAATTATTTTTAGCCACAAACCTATGTTCACAGAGATCACGTTGTAGTTTTTAAGAAATATACTTTGTTGATTTCTGTATAGAGTGCTTAAAGGAGTCAAAAAGTTAGAAAGTCTGATGACCTTGTGATTTTCTGGCTCGCAACCATTTTCACTCAAAGGCCCCTAGTTGTCAAACACAATATTTGAAGGCTCCCCATATGGTCTAAAGCATTTCCACAATTTATTTTGTGATTTCAGAAGTTTCAAGAACTGTATGTGAATCAATAAAAATGTTTATTAAAAATGTTTATCAATAAAAATTGTTAAGGAGGAAAAAAGAAATGTTATTTCAGTTTACATCTTTGTTTTAATGTGCTTTTTATTTTTTCATTTAGAAATAAAGCCAGATTTTGTTATATTAATAATATTTAATTATTTTGTATAATTTTTTTTACATATGTATCAATGATATTTTTTTATGAATTAAATTAAGATAATTTTTTACTTTAAATACTTGGAGACTTTAAGTTTGGTGTAGCGCTTGCAATTTTATGGTAATAACAAGTTTATAACAAAATCCCCGATCATTTCAGACTGATCTTAATTTTATGAATCTGTGATGGTGTCATTGAGGCATTACATAAAAGACATTATATTGAAGAATGGAGCTACATTTAAACACTACATATAAACCCACAAAATTCTTGCATCCCATGGCAGTAGCAAAGCACCATTTCTCATTTCTTATGGGGTGTTTCTTAAAGGGACAGGAAAAAATATTATTTTAAGGGTCAAAGAGAGGTTAGAAAATGGTCATTAAATCTAAATTATATTTTTGGCTCAAATAATTTATTAGAGAAGCACAGAGGAAAACCAAAATTATTAAATGTTTGATATAACCTCTTTAATTCATCACTCTGATAGCTTGTAATAAAATAAAAGTATTTTTTTAGAATAATAACACTAATTGTGAATCATTGAATGGGTAAAATGCTTTTCCTTCCATTTCAGGAAAATAGAATAACTTGACTAACATTAGTGGACCTCAGGGGCAAAATAAAATGATTAAAAAGTATGATGTGACCCCTTTAATACATCACACTGATATCCTTTTATATTTATTTCTCATCTGTCTCTCAGGCCCTTCCGTATTTCCAGCTGAACCTGGCACTCCATGCTCTACTCCTCTTCCAGTTCCTGTCCTCACCTCCACTCCCGTCTGTCCTCTGCTGCCACCTCCACCTCCACCACCACTTCCTCCTCCGGCTACGGGCAGTTGTGTGGAGGTATCCGTGTCAGATGTGATTCGACAAAGACAGGCAGCAAAAAGAGAAAAGCTTGCACAGTGTGATCCATCTGTGTCTACAGCGCCTGACATGCCCTCCATGTTAGAGGTGCTCAAAGACCTGAATCAAGTCAAACTGCGTTCTGTGGAGAGGTATGGATTTAACATGCTCAAACTTTAAGCACAGCTGCGTTTGAAGTTCAGTACTGAGTATGGATTTGTATTTGTAGATCTCCAGGTGGAACTCCAGTAAGGAGATGGAGAAGTAAAGGTGTAGCATGTTCATCTGATCCGGCCGCTCTTATCGCTGAAGCACTGAAAAGGAAGTTTGCACACAAACAGAGGGACGATTCGTTTGGTAAAGAGAACTGCTCGGCTGAACCCTCACCTTTCAGCAGTCCAGATACTCCCAGGGTAGGTGAACTCTTTTTCCTGTATAATTAATTTCTTTCGACAGTGGTTCAACAGGAAACGTGTATCTGAGATGTCGTTTTGACTGTTCAAGTACTCGATGGAGTGTAAAGGTCACATTACTGTTGCATCAATGTTGCACACAGTGTGTCAAGTTAACTATATGGATGGAATATAATCATGTTTAAGCCATCCAATCAGACTGCAAAGTACTCAATGCTTGATAATAAAACAAAAAACAATCGCCACACTGAACTTTTTGCCCGTTAGTAGGGCTGCACGATGAATGGAAACAAAACCAAAATCACAGTATGACTCAGTGTGATTATTAACTTGCAAAGGCTGTGAATTAATTAATTAAATAAATATATGGGCTGCATGTTTCAGAGTGAAGCGTGGCACTGTGTGATTATAAACCGTTAGTTGTCAACTAAAGAGAAGCTTTAAAGGCTCCCTGCATTTTTTTTGCCAAAATCTTTCACCCAAAGCTTGATGGTTTAACTTTAACTTTGTCTTAACTTTAACATTAAGACAACCGTTAATATTAGTATTGCAATTTTACAGTTTTTTTAAATACTAATTTTTTTTGTTTTATAGTAAAATAATAGAAATATATCTATATTTTGTTTAATATTTTTGTTTAGTAATAATAATTACATAAAATTTAGAGAAAATCTGACCAAAACAGATTGCTCATATTGTCTTTATTTTATTTTTATTTTTTTGAAAAAGCAGATGTTTGATCTTTATCTTTGTGTTGTTGTGCATGTACACACACTCCTTACTGTTGCTTCCGAGTAGTAACTTCCTTAGATTATAGATAAGTAAATTTATTGCAGATTTTAGAGGTGGGATTGGGGTTTCTGAGTGTCTCAAAAAAAACAAAATAAAAAAAACAAAAAAAACATAACCCAATCAGGGAAATAGATGTTAAATTAGCTGGGAGCAGGTTTCAGGTTGAATTTTTGACCCATCAGAGTGCAATAATAGCAGAGAAAATCTCATTTGAACCACTAGGGGAATATATCTGTATAAAAACTTAATATTGTTACATTTAGACCAACAGAGGGCGACTTTTCATTACTGTCCAGTGCAACAGCCACAAAGCTGTGCAAATTAGCCATCTCAGCATTGACTGAACACATTTCCTAGCACTATCTAACAGTTTATGAATATTAAATCAGATAAAAAAAATATCCCTATTAAAAGCATTTATGGCATTAATGATTCATTAAAGGCATTAATGATTCCTTTTGCATCTTTTTTTTTTTTTTGCTCAAATCTTGGTATTCCTTTCTGAAATGCTTGTAGTCTTCATCTTCTAATGAGATTTTCCTCCCCACTTTCCAAATCTTTGCTACACCAGGGTTTGGTTTCTAGCACTTTTACACAATATTTGGACAGAATCTTTGACGTTTTGAAGTTTAGCTGCAAATGCAGTTTAATCAGAATGCATTGTGTGCTTTTGCATTGAATGCATTGTGACTTTAGTGTTGTATTGGTTTACAGATTCTCCCTCATACCAGACGCAGCCAGGGACGCATTCACCTTTGACCTTCAACCTTAAAGTCTTTCAGGAACAAAGTTGTGTCATGGACTGACATGACAGACATGTTTCTTTTTAATGTTGTTTGCACTGTCTCTTTTTTCCTTTCCCCTTTCTCTCTGAATTAATCACTTGGGCCTCCATCTGAGTACACTGTGCATGTTTTTGAGATTTTTTTGTATGTGCAGATTTTTATTTGTAAATATTATGTACAACAGACTTCCTAGTTGTGAATGACTAATCACGAGTATTGATACAGGATGGCAGTAATTATCTCATTGGATGCTACAAGTTAATTTATTTCAGCCACCAATGTAGTATATAAATAAGGTCTGCTCTAATCTATGCAATGCTTCTTTTATATACAGATTTTTTTTTTTAAAACCTAGTTGGGCTAACTAAAATTCTCTGAACAAAATATCAGTCTTTAAGTTTCGAAAAATGGTACTTGGTTTGCTAATAATGTGTTGATCCTTGTTTCTCCTGTGTTCTCATCCTCGTCTACAAAGTGATAATGCAGTATCACACTCAAAAGCAATAAACAAGTTATAAGCCTTTCAAATGTGTTCAAAGTGTGTACTATTGCATAATCCAGTTTATCATACAGCTCTCTGGAATACTTGATTCTGACTGGTTAGTCGCACAATAAAGCAGTGTGATGTCCCGATAATGTTGTATATATCATGCATATATGTATACACTTGACCCTCTAACAGTAGCAGTTGTATTCCACCTACTTGTTTTCTCTTATTTATTAAAAAAAAAAAAACGACCCTCTAACAACTGATCCTCTAACACTAGCAATCTCTATTCTATTTTTATTCTATCTACTTTTTTTTTTTTTTATTGATTTAAAAAAAAAAAAAAAAAAAAAAATATATATATATATATATATTAATATCCGACCCTCTATACTAGCACTATCTGATCTAATTCTACTTTTCTTTTTATTTATTTAAATAAAAAAATTTGACCCTCTAACACTAGCACTCTCTATTAATTATCGCAAAATAAATCCTGACAGGGTCCTGTATCACCCTGAAAGAGTATATTTTGCTATAATATTTTTCTGGCTATGTTACTTCAACAAATTTTTTCAGTAATAATTTATTTTAATATCTTTAAAATCTAATTTAGCAGTAAACTAAAATTTTTAAATATATTTTTTAATTCAGTAAAAAAAAAATCAATTCTGTAGTAAAAGTATCATTATTGATTACTGATTATTAAGAGGCATACTAGCACTGCTCTTACTTTACCATATAAAGATATAGCAGCAGTAACACAGAAAAACGGCATTAAATGCTTTAAAACGACTGATGGTTGCATGCATTTACAAGCTTTTTTTTGTGTGTGACACAGTGTGGATGTGCACTGCGTGTACCTTTGACCCTGACCTAACAACCTCCACACACCAGCATGTGTTTACACTGTTGTTGTCAGGCCGAGTGTTTGTATATGTGGGTGGATGCTTGTTTGATGGAATAATTGCAACGTGTTGTGTCTGTAAACCACATCCTTCCAATAACTAAAGGTTATCATGGAGAGGATATGCTGGTCTACCGAGACAGGAAATGGTTACACGCTGAAAATCTGATTGATCCTTTGCTTCCGTCAGACGTGTTGTGATGTTGGCCTGACAGGAGGGTGTTCAGAGTGGAATATTGTAGTGTAAAGTCTCTCCCCCACTGCTATATCTGGCATATGCTTTCTATTTTTGTTTATCTTCAGAAATGCACCTGCTCTAATGAGAAACTTGTGGACTAAATTTAATACCCCCACGTTTCCGTAACACATGTTTGTTTGTTCTTAAGGCTGATAGAATTTGGCAGAAGGGTGATAATGATTGTTTTTCCCTCCCCTTTTCTTTTTGTTAGTACCGCAAATAAAATGTCACTGCTACCAGACAGGAAATAAGTTTCCCAGGCCCTGTGATTTTTGACTGCAGCCCGCATCTGTTGGCTGATCATTTTGTGGATGGCTATTTGCTTTCCCTCTAAGGTTTTGAAGAATAATCTGGTTTCATTGTTTCAAAATTCAAAAGTTGGCACAAAACTGTTGAACAGTTGGCTTTTAATTGAGTTTTAAGGCCATAAATTTGCAACCGTACTACTAAAACTTTCCAAAAGAATGATAAACAGATTTTTACACTTTCAAAATTTATATTCTCTTCCAGACACTATAATGGGCATTTTTGTTTATTAATACCTGCTTCTGATTAGCAGTAACATGAAGCAAACTGACACGGCTTTGACAAGTCTAATTTTTTTTACATTAAAATTGATATTCAGTGTTTAAGGGAACATGTATATTTTTATATATTTTTGTAATAAATTTCAATTTTTTTTTAAATAGTAATTTTTTTGATTTTTCCAGTTTTTATTCGGATAAATATTTAATTAAATTGTCTCTGTAATAAATTTTTTAAATACCAATAAGTACATATTCCTTATTAATATAAGCTCTTAACTGCACATATCATAATAAAAAGGTAAAGAATAAATACAGGCTCTGTTCCATGAAGATTCTGTGTTTGAAGATGACCTTTTATGATCAAATACGAGTTAAAGAACCACTTGAGGGCGCTTAAGGATTGCCATCATCGTGCAATCAGAACTAATGCTGCAGAAACTGATATCTAACTGATGAACAGGACCACTTTACAGAGAAAGAGGGGAAAAAACAGTGCAGAGATGTGATAAGAATGGGGGAAAAAAGAGGCAAGGGTGAGGCCGCGAAAGTTCATGAGTCGGGTGTCATTTTGAATTTGCATACTTGTATGAACTTATTTGCAATGCAAAGTCAAGTCAAAGATTTAAAGGAACACTACAATGTGATTGGGTGCTCGTTTGGTCACCTGACACACTCTTTGTTCACTAGTTTGAACATTTACCTATTTACCTGGGAGAAGAATTCCTTGTGGAGGGTTTCCACACATCAATTTGCAGATTTTTTTGTTGTTGTGTTTGTGTGTGTTCCAGAGGCGTTTTCCGTGTTTGAAAAACATGTGCAGGCCATGATATTGACAAGAAGCTAAACAACTGAAGTGCAGGGGTCAAATTAAGGTATTTACAACACTACAAAGCACTTGTACCTCAGACCTTGATGAAAACTTATATATATTAACTATATTACTGGACCAACAGTAATTTTTAGGGTTTTGAGGTTACAAAAGTTCATGTGACTTTTGACTTGCATTGTTATGGAGCTCAGACTACATGCGAGTTTTAGCAGGAAGTGCAAATTACATGTTTAAAGTCATTAAACATAATCTGTTTTTATGTGTGTATGTTACACATGCACTATTTACACTCAACACAAAGCCCCATGAGGCCCATTGTGACTGGTATGTCCCTATTTGCACTCACACCATTTGTCAGGACTGCACTTGACTAATTCAGTTTCTCTAGAATTAAATTTATTTTAACATTAACAACACACAAATGCACTGTATAAGCGTTATGTGTGTGTGTATAACATCCTTTATGGCCTAGGCTTGGTACTTTCCCAGTGAGAGTCATTTGAGTTCTTAAATGAGTAAGCTGTTGATTCTGGGAAGGAAAGGGTTAATTTTTCACTGCCCCCATCTCTTTTTCTCTCCTCTTTTCTTCTCTTCCCTCTCTCTTTCTTCCTGTCACTCTCTTCCTGCTCTCCTTTTCTTTCTGTTTCGTTTGGCAACTCTTTGTACTTCAGTTAGACTTTTATATTAACTCTACGCACATCTTGCACTCTGACACACATACGCGTGTTTTATTTGTGGATAGTGGTTATGCGTGTGTTTAAATACTACTTTGTGCTTTTCACAGTCTCATGTATTTTTTATTAGCCCCCATAAACAGAGGAAAACACACCTGTCTCTATCACCTGCTCTTATTGCAATCATAAACATTACAAATAGGCGTGTGTAAGAAAGAGAGAGAGAGGCTTTTTGTATGTTAGCAGGCCGCTAAGTCTCATGGGTCAGCTGCTCTGTGTGTGTGATTTCCACACAAGCAGAGAGATGATAAATAGAAAAAAAGGTGTTTCAATAAGTTGAACCTGTAGGATGAGTTGAGCTAGTTTGTCTGCTTTTCAGCTGTCTTCTTTAATTATTGTATTTTGGGGTTAATTAAAGGCAAATATTAGGTCACAAACAATACAATCTCCTTCCATGAGTACACACTGACTCACCGTGACTTAATGAGATGACTAAAAAGTTATTATGAAAACATTTGATTCAGTACATTTGTTTCTCAGAGGTTCATGATGCAAATGTGTGGCATTACACTGAGCTGTAATGTTCAGATATCAACATTAAAAGTGAGGTATAATTTATTGAACTGTTAAAAAAGAAGTACTAGTTAAATTAACTAAATAGTACTAGATAAATTAGTTTAATATTACAGTTGTAAGAAAGACATTTGTAGGTTGGTTCCATTGAACATTGCTTGAGAATTTTGACCAGAAACATGGTCAGCCAATAGAGTGCAGCTGGGTTCTGGAGGTAAAAATCAGATTAATTTTCTACATAAGAGAATACATGAATACATTTTTTAATGATAACTTATAAACTGTTAAAGACAGGCCCATTGTGAGCTGTGAGGTTGTTAATCGATGGTAAATGCTTTTGTTGAAGCCATCAGCCCACATTATTTCAACTTAACTTTTACATAATCATGTTTAACAGGAAAATTCCTACAGTGAGAAACTACATTACCCATGATTCTGCAAAGAAATCCACAAATTAGAAAATCAAATAATCCTGTGAAACACTTCAAGTTATGTAATGGAATTCAAACTACTCAAAATTGGTGTGTGTGTGTGTACACAATGTTTGTTTCTGTGATTTGTGGGGACTTTACATAGACTTCTATTACTTTTATACTGACCAAACAATATTTTCTACCCCCTAACCCAAACCTAACCCTAAACCTACCCCTTGCAGAAAACCTTTTTGCATTGTTACATTTTCATATAAACACATCATTTACTATTTAATTTTTTTTTCCTCGTGGGGGCTGAAGGCTGGTCCCCACAATGTCAAAAATTTCAGGTTTTCAGGTTTTACATCCTTGTGGGTCCCCACAATGTTGCATAAACAAGTAAACACACACACACACACACACACACACACACACACAGTCTTTTTGTTTGTAATGTTGTGATTCACATTATAGCTAGTTGATGGATGGTTCATTATAACTCTTTAATGAAGGCTTTTTAAAATCCCTGTGGGAACCTGTTTGAAAACAATCATTTTTACAGTTAAGTTTGGTGATGCCTGTGCTTCAGAAATGACACTCTTCTAGATTTAGTGCTTGAATATATCTGTTTTACAGTTTATCTGTCTGGAGCTATGAGCACCAGGAACAGTTTGCATGTGTATCAGGTATTTGTGTGAGATTGAAGTGTTTGGACTGGAAAGTGTGTGTTTGTGTGTAAACTTGGAGATGTCTACCCCTGGACTGACAGGGAATATACAATCACATTTGACTTGCAAATCTGTATGCAAATGAGGGCCCTGAGTAAGGGTGTGTCAAGGAGTTGGTCATGTGTCTGCCAGTTGTGTATGTGGGGGTCACACAGAGAGAGGAGGGGTGAGTATGCATACGTCGTGAAGGCTGAGACAGGGACACACGTGTAGAATTACTGTGACGCTGTCTGCCCACACTGCAGTGGTCCACAGCGTTCTTGCGACATGATGTTCTCTTTTCTTCCCAAGAATTCTTATTGAGAGATTGCTTGGAAGAACATTTCTGCCTACTTTCTTATGCTATCTTTTTTCTTTTGAACTTTTCTGCTTTCTTTTTTGCAAATGTGAAAATTAAACGCACAGAGTGGTGTTACTTATTCATGAATTGCTTTTAGTTAATATTTTATTTTGTGTTTCATTGAACTTTTTATTTTTTGAGTCTCTGTCTAGTCTATTAAATATTTTATTTCTTTCTACTTTCTAAATTTCAAACAATTATAACTTTCAGAAATTTTCTAAGCTTTAGAACGTTTGATAACTTTGTATTAAACGTTCAGACTTTGTTTTAATCTCTTTTTTAACTTATATATTTATCTTTCAGATATTTGTACAATTTTCTTTTAAACATTTTTTTTAGAATTTTCTTTAAAACTATCTTTCTTTTGAACTTTCTAACTTTTTTTTTTGCTTTATTTCAAACATGTTTCCTTTTGGAAGTTTTCTTTTTTTTTTGGAACATTTTTTTTTTTCAGTCTTTCTCAATTTCAGTCTTTCTTTTCTCTTTTTTGAACTTTCAAACTTTGATTCAAACTTTCAAACTTTTTTTTCAAATGTGGTGGAGAATCTATAAATATTCCTATCAAGAAACATTCATACAGTGGTGTCTGTTTCAGACGGCTCACTATTCACAAATGGCCTAGTGTAGTTAATAATTTAATAATTCATTTTATGTGTTTCATTAACTGGCGTGTGGTGTTTTCTGGAAGTCTGGATGTGTGTTTCTGTGCTTGAGGCTATGTTTTAGGGGTAGTTTGAGATGTGTCTGGGAGGTTGAAGGGGCAGACAGAATGTGTGGAAAACTGGCTGCTGAGACCCCTGGCCTGATATCAGGCAGAGAATTTAATTTGACTTGCAAATGCTATGCAAATAAGGAGACCCATGACAAGGTGTGTCTAGAAGGACGTCAAGACATTGCCAGGTGTTTTTCAGAGGGGTAAAAAGAGAGTTACATCATAATGGTTGCTGAGGCAAATTAAGTATTGTTGTTCTTGAGTTTGCGTTAAAATGATTCATTGCCATGAAGTTTTAAGTAGTAAACAAATGCAGTAAAATAAGATAAATAGGTGCATTAGTATACTTAAAATTAAGCAAAATATAACTAGCAAAATATAATGATACACACACACACACATATATAGGTGCATCTCAATAAATTAGAATGTCGTGGAAAGTTCATTTATTTCAGTAATTCAACTCAAATTGTGAAACTCGTGTATTAAATAAATTCAGTGCACACAGACTGAAGTAGTTTAAGTCTTTGGTTCTTTTAATTGTGATGATTTTGGCTCATATTTAACAAAAACCCACCAATTCACTATCTCAACAAATTAGAATACTTCATAAGACCAAAAAAAAAAAAAAACATTTTTAGTGAATTGTTGACCTTCTGGAAAGTATGTTCATTTACTGTATATGTACTCAATACTTGGTAGAGGCTCCTTTTGCTTTAATTACTGCCTCAGTTCGGCGTGGCATGGAGGTGATCAGTTTGTGGCACTGCTGAGGTGGTATGGAAGCCCAGGTTTCTTTGACAGTGGCCTTCAGCTCATCTGCATTTTTTGGTCTCTTGTTTCTCATTTTCCTCTTGACAATACCCCATAGATTCTCTATGGGGTTCAGGTCTGGTCAGTTTGCTGGCCAGTCAAGCACACCAACACCATGGTCATTTAACCAACTTTTGGTGCTTTTGGCAGTGTGGGCAGGTGCCAAATCCTGCTGGAAAATGAAATCAGCATCTTTAAAAAGCTGGTCAGCCGAAGGAAGCATGAAGTGCTCCAAAATTGTGGCTTTGGTTTTCAAAAAACACAATGGACCAACACCAGCAGATGACATTACACCCCAAATCATCACAGACTGTGGAAACTTAACACTGGACTTCAAGCAACTTGGGCTATGAGCTTCTCCACCCTTCCTCCAGACTCTAGGACCTTGGTTTCCAAATGAAATACAAAACTTGCTCTCATCTGAAAAGAGGACTTTGGACCACTGGGCAACAGTCCAGTTCTTCTTCTGCTTAGCTCAGGTAAGACGCCTCTGATGTTGTCTGTGGTTCAGGAGTGGCTTAACAAGAGGAATACGACAACTGTAGCCAAATTCCTTGACACGTCTGTGTGTGGTGGCTCTTGATGCCTTGATCCCAGCCTCAGTCCATTCCTTGTGAAGTTCATCCAAATTCTTGAATCGATTTTGCTTGACAATCCTCATAAGGCTGCGGTTCTCTCGGTTCCCAGCAGGCACAAAACAGGCACACAACGTCATAAGACGTTGATATTTGGTTAAATTTTGGTTGCGTCGGGTGACCAAAATTCAACATAAATTCAAAGTCTAATGTCAATGTTAAATTGATGTCCAATACCGACGTCAGCTGACGTTGAGATTTAGTTGTTTTTAGGTTGTGCAACCAAAATCCAACGTTAAGTCAACGTCAAATTGACGTCAAGTTTTGACGTCAACCCGATTTTCATTTTCAACCAAAATGCAACATCTGTCCAACGTCATGTCCAACGTCAACCTGACGTTACATAGACGTCTGGTGCCTGCAGGGTTGGTTGTGCATCTTTCTCTTCCACACTTTTTCCTTCCACTCAACTTTCTGTTAACATGCTTGGATACAGCACTCTGTGAACAGCCAGCTTCTTTGGCAATGAATGTTTGTGGCTTACCCTCCTTGTGAAGGGTGTCAGTGATTGTCTTCTGGACAACTGTCAGATCAGCAGTCTTCCCCATGATTGTGTAGCCTAGTGAACCAAACTGAGAGACCATTTTGAAGGCTCAGGAAACCTTTGCAGGTGTTTTGAGTTGATTAGCTGATTGGCATGTCACCATATTCTAATTTGTTGAGATAGTGAATTGGTGGGTTTTTGTTAAATGTGAGCCAAAATCATCACAATTAAAAGAACCAAAGACTTAAACTACTTCAGTCTGTGTGCATTGAATTTATTTAATACACAAGTTTCACAACTTGAGTTGAATTACTGAAATAAATGAACTTTTCCACGACATTCTAATTTATTGAGATGCACCTGTGTATATATATATAATTCTGTTTTTTTTACACTTTAGTGCGATTGTTTGTTCAATTCACAGTGCAATACCTAATGTTAAAGATATGACTATTGATTCCAACTTTAACTAAGATTAATAAAAATGAAGGTACTGTTCAATGTTAGTCCTTCTTAACTAATGTTAATAAATTAAACTTATTGTAAAAATTTACCAGCGCTCAAACTCACAAACTACATACAATTTTATGGGCTAATTCAGTAACTGGGCACTAGTGACCAGTACTATGCTGCTTATAAATGCAAAATGCTGTGGACACTAGATTAGTATTTAGACACTCAAAAATTAATGAATGCTATTGCATTTTATAACAAAAATAAGACCAAGTGGCATCCATCTTAGTTTGTTTATAAAGAAGAATAAAGGAACTGGACTTATTAACTAAGAGAAATATGAGAATAATTGCAATTAAATGTTTGCTCTAATTTTATATAATCCTTTAAAACTAGGAATGTACGGGTTTAGTAGAATTCAGAACGTAGGCAGCAAAACCTGTCCATGGCACACTGACAAATTTTTTGGGAAAATGACTTCATTCTTTCAGGCGAAACCCTGCTTGTCAGAGCTTCAGGCAGGTGATTAACCTCCCACGTAAAGATGGAGAATCCTTTGGCAGAACTATACATCAGTCAGATCCAGTCTGTCCTGTTTGCCTCCACTTTCCTCTATCTCTGGAATTTATAGGAAAGAAGAAGTGGTGAAAGAGGTTGAAGGGAAGAGGTTAGGCTTATCGGTGTATATCAGGATGTTTCCAGGCACGTTCTGTGTTTTAGGAGAAGTTGAACCTTTGTGCAACCTGTGGTCAATTCAGAAGTGTGACCCCAGTGAAAGTCAGTCATTGGATTCTGCTGTATTAAAACATTTTTAAACTTCATGTAACTTCTTATTATTCTTCTAAAGACTTCCTAATGAAACTTACAAGAAATGAGAAGAGCAAACATCCTTTTCTGACAGAACAAGCCCAGATGAAACCTAAATAAGATCCCCAAGTCATATGGGTCACTTTTTTCCCGTTCGGCAAGTCTGCATCATGACGGGTTTGGACATGCTGGGATCGGAACTCTGAGAATAGGGAGAAGGTGGAAACAGGCCTGACGGGATTCCAGCTCTGTGTCCCGACTGAGGGAGTATCGGTCCAGCATTTTCCCACGAGAACAGTCGTGACCTTTCATGCGACTCTGGGGGTCCCACAGGGATTTAAGGGAATAATCTGTATATGAGGGTGTATGTGTGTTATCAGAGATTTATCCAGCATGTGTCTCTGTGACTTCTGTGACCTTTGTTTTTTAAATGAACTGAAAACTATTTAAATGTTGGATTCTCCCTAAAAGTTTTTGCATGTTCAAATATTTGTCCGTACTGTGCTGTTTAGCCACTATAAATCATTAAGTAACAATTCTATGAATCACTAACCAATGTCTAATTTGCAAGCAGTTTGTCCTGAAGGATTCTATTCTCTTGGCTGAAACAGATATTATCTGTTCTGATGTAAAACACTACAGCTTGAAAGTCCATAATGCATTTATCCAAGTTTTATTTTATAGTATTTTTTTGATACTACAGTGATTGAAAAATCATTAGTGGTCTTTTTAATCTTTTAGCAAGAGGTACACTAATGTTCTAAACTTTGGTCAGTGAGATATATGGTTAAAAGAAATATACTAATGCTTTTACTCAGCTTTTTATAAAACTTTTTATTCAGCAAAGACATGTATAGTATAGTGTTGCAGAAGATTTCATTTTCAAATAAATGCTGTTCTTTTGAACTGTTTCAGCACTAATAAAACGTGTTGAAATTACATTTTTACATTTTATTTGAAAATTAACTTTTAAATGTAAACATTTAAAAAATATTTTGAATTGCATTAATATTTCACAGTATTGCTTTTTTTACTGTATTTTTGAGTAAATAAATGCAGATTATGCATTTTATGTATTAAAAAATATTACTCCAAACTTTTGAATGGTAGTGTATGTTGTGCAGTTTATATAAAAATTTTCATAAATACTCATTTTAATGGTGTTTTTGAATCCTTTGTGAAGCTTGAAAGCCTCATTCCCCATTTATTGTAATTCAATGGAAAAGAGCAACCAAAACAAAACAAAGTCATACTGGCTTGGATTGACATGAAAGTGGGTAAATTATAACTGAATTGTAATTTCTGGGTAAACTTTCTTTAATACATTCCTCTTTAATTCTAGATGTTCTAGAACCCGGATCCATGACGTTGCCTTTTCCTATGAATTTGACACATATCACATGAATGCTTATCAGGTTGCTACAAGTGTTTGTTGAAGTGTTGCCTAAAGAGCGATTTTTAATCGGCATGAAAAGATCTCTGTGTTTACTCTGTCTATTTGTTAAGTATCATGGCACGGTTTATAATAGTCATCAAAAATAAAATTTGTCAGTAATTTGAACCTGTACTGGCAGCAATTGGATTTTAACTTTGTGTGTCAATGTAACATCTGTAGGCTAATTATTTTTCCCAAATTTCACTGACTCTCTGTCCCTTTTTTATGGTGTGTCTACATTGACAGCAGTTTTTGAAGTGCAAGAGGTGCTTCAGGTGGGCAGAAACCTGGTTGTGTCTCCTCCTGTATCACTCCTGGATCAGTGCAGACTGACATGATGTACTTGTTTGGACTGGAGGCAAAGATATCTCTAAGCTAAACCAGCTGGTTAGGTTCCCAGGACACAGGAGACTGACGTAGGTACCTCTGATGAGAACGATTGCCGTGGCCTGTGGCTCTTCCATTTGTCAGGCAGGCTGACGACTTTATTGACAATGCTTTGCAATCCAACTTTCTTGCTAACCATATGTCTTTTTATTCTATTGTCATTCTTTCTTTTCTTGCTACGCTCCCACTGAACCATAATAACCATGGTTTCCCCCACCAAAGGCCTTCTGCTCTCATCTGTGCATGGTTAATTATGTTGTAAATAATATTCTGTTAATTTTTTTGTTAAAATAATGGCAGCTATGGGTGCCAGAAATTCACTATAAAATATAGTGGTGACAATGGTACAACTTATAACCATATACTGTATTTAATATACCTACTTGCATTACAAAAATCAGTTTTTTACAATCAAATTTATTAATAACCACCTTAATAATAATGTGACAATAGAAAGTGCATTGTAAGTAGCCTGTCCGATACTTGTATGTAGACGACAGTAAAATTTAATAAACATTCACATTAAGAGAAAATGTAGTGCAAAACACCCTACTGTACATTTACTGATAACAAAAATAAGAAGCTAAAAGATTTATACAAAATTATTTATACAGTCATATGTGACAGGTCACAGAGGGATTTTTTTTTTTTTTTTTTTTTGGAATTCCTTTAACTGTTTTTTATCATAAATTAAATGGCAATTCATTGTTTTACTTCATATGACATATAATGCAATGTTAAACCATTTAGCAATGGTAAGGACACTTACAGATAACCAAGTTTTTAGCATTTTTACAACATTTTTCAGTAAAAATTGCAACAAATTTACAGTGTAGCTCTTAAAGCTGCAGTCCGTAAGTTTTGCCTCTTTGTCGCCATCTCTGTTTGAAAACCTGGAATTGCAGCTGTGTGCGGAATTCTCTTCCTTGCGTGGGATGTGCTCCGGCACGGCTCCAGCACGGATGAATCTAATGTTTTGAGGAATATGTGTGGCTGTCAATCACCGCACCGGTGTGGATGTTTACTTTACTTCGCAATCACAGATTCTAGCCTACGTCTTGGAATATACGACCCAAATTAGAATTTTTACTGTATATTGTCATCTGAACAAGTAAGTAACTAGTCTGCCACATTTGTTCTGACCAACTGAGGAAAAAAGCATTACAATAAATCGCACTATCAATGGTGATTAAATCTAACGATCGATTAGCTCATATCACATCAAACTGTGCAAATTATTATTATATGTTATACTTTATTCTCAAATGATTAATGTTAACAACATCAGCATTGCGTGACTATGAGTATAGTGTGTATTAACGTGTAAATTTCAATTTCAACCAAATTAAACCCTGAGGCTCGTGACGATACATTGAGGTCTAAAGACACGAAATGGTTGGTCTGTGCAAGAAACTGAACAGTATTTATATCGTTTTTTACCTTTGATCCACCGCACTGTCCAACTGTCCTGAGCTCGTTCACAACAGCCAGCGCGTGAGAGTGTCAATGGTCTCAAATGGACCATTGATACTCTATCTACAATCTCAATTAGGAGTGTCAGTGAAGAAGACGTGTCACGCACCGGCTGTTGTGAATGCGCTCAGTTGGACAGTTGGACATTGCGGTAGATCAGAGGTAAAAAAACGATATAAATACTGCTCAGTTTCATGCACAGACCGATTGTTTCATGTCTTTAGACCTCAATGTATCGTCACGAGCTGCAGGGTTTAATTTGGTTTTGTCTGTGTATGTTTTTTTTCTCTCAAAGCCACGAGTCCCATTGACTGACATTATATGACTGACAGACTGCAACAGTTTGAGTTAAAAATCTTTGTTTGTGTTCTACTGAAGAAATAAAGTCACCTACATCTTGGATGCCCTTGGGGTAAGCAGATAAACATCAAATTTTCATTTTTGGTTGAACTATCCCTTTAAGAAATTATTTTAACTCAAAAAGCAAATTATATGCTCCCTTCGAACTGGTTTTCTTTAAAATACAAATGTTGTGTAATCCCAGGCTATCTGTAATCAGAAGCACATTTAAAACTGGAATATAATTTAATTTCATTCACATGTGTTTCATAAACACATAATCCTTTCTGGATTACAATCCGCCATCAAAATGATATATTTAATTATTCTAGCTGCTGTGAGAAAAGGCTATAAACGATCCGCCACCTGCAGCATCCTCACATGTGATAGCCTACTAGCCGGGACAACTTCTTTATGTTTACAGACGTGATGTAATGACACAGTGCCATGCTCGAATTTCCCATGAAAACCTACCCGTACCACTCAGATTAGAAAACATTATTATAAGCTAACCTCTGTGAATCGGGCTAAAGTAAGGCGATAGTTTTGAACACTGGCTGGTTATGTACTTGCTCAAATATTGATTTCGGATCATTTTTAACCAAAAAAAGTTACGGACTGCAGCTTTAAGCACACTAACAGACCTTGTAATTTCACATTTGTGTAACTTTTGGCACTCAGCTATAACTTATGCTTGGTACTCTCTACATTGCATATTTTGCTTTCCACTCAGCAATATTAATGTTACACTGAATAGTTGCACATTTTGCACAGGCCTTTCAGTTTGTTTTTGAAATGTGTTTGACACTGTTTGTAGCTGCCTAGTTAATGAAATCTCAGTAATTAAATCTCATTTTAAAAAGAAAATAGCATCTCTGTGGCCCAACTTTGCAGCAAACAACATGTATATGCTTCACATGCGTTCACACATCTCTGTTTCACTCTGATATTATTGAAAAGAATGAGAAGCAGGGTGACAGTACAGGTTAGTCGTGCGTGTCCGGGTTGTGTTGTGTGTGTTAACGTGTCTGGACTGATCCCGGATCCCAGGGGAGAGGTCCAGGGCGTAATGGGAGGGTGAGGGGGCAGAGACGAGCTGAGCTGAGCCGAGCCTGTGGTGATTCACACTTATCCCAATCTGGTTCTGCCAGAAGGATCACATTGCACCACTCTTACATCCTCCTTTTCTATCCTGTCCTTTCTTCTTGTTTTTGTGTTCCTTCCTCGTCATTGCGTGTGCACAATCACACGTTTGTGTATGTGTGTGTTTGCATGGGTGGGTACATTTGACAGAATATGACAGAATTGTAGATGGCTTTTGTGTTCTCTTTACTTCTCATTTTCTAGGCTGTAGCTCTGTTCCAAAACATGGTGAGCTGCATATTTACTACATAGTCATCATCCTAATCAAGGACTCTCATAAGTGACTAGTTTGTAACACTCTACATAGAGAGAATCTCTGTGTGCTAATGCTTTTGCATTGCCTTTAGTACAGTTTTCCATTAGCATATTGCTAAGCTAGGAGCATAATGCTCAAATAACCATAAAAAATGCACAGCATAAGCAAATATTATGTAAAGAGTAAATTTTTTTTTTAATTAAATGTTTTTATGAATGTTTTTTTTCAGTATTCAGTAAGTCATTTCACTGAGTTCACCGCAATGCATTCTGGGATTGCCTTCTCTATGAAAATACATAGATACGATGCTGCATTAAAATTTAAGGCTAGAATGAAGTATCTTACGAGGTAGCATAATTAAAATAGCTACTTTTGGAAAAGCCTTTGCGTCATGATGCTGTAAATGTAGGCAGCTCTCTAGGTTTTAGAACTTTATTTCTATACTAATATAATTTTTTGTTATTATTCGGAATTAGCTTTTTTTATATTTTCAGTTTTCACTTTAAATTTAGTTCAGTGTTTAATTGTTTTTTTTCCATCTAATATTTACATTTTATTTCAGCCTTATTTAAATTAAGAAATAGTTTTAGTTTCAGTTTTACACTTTAAAAAATTATTCTAGGACATTATCTATTAGCTTTATGGGCATTTCCTTTAACCCTAAAACACAACACGATGCAATGCATAAATCAAAATAAGCAAAACTTCAATACGCAAAATTTTAACAGTTTTCCAAATTTTTCTTAGAGGGTAGATAATGATTTATTCAACACTATTTGGAATGGAGCATTTACGTCCTTTTATTATTTAAAATGTATGTGTGTTGCATTGGTGGGTACTTCTGAGTAGGTAGATGTTGGAAATAGCTCATGTTTATAGGATGCAATGCATTGCCCTTTTCCGCAGCCTGCCTCCCTGTCTTTATCAAAATCTGTCTTCCTGTTGTGTAAGCACCCCAAGAGCTCAGGCGTCCATTGTTTGTATCACCACAATTGCATGTTTACATGAATGTGTATGTATTGTGTATTTAAACTTGTGTGTGTTTATGGGGGAGGGTGCAGGGTTGTCAAGCTCTTATCAGGTCTCAAGGCTCTGCACCTGTTCTTTATAACTCACCTGTCAGTCAAACTCAAAGCCACTATACATACCTGTATGCTCACGCTAGTGTGCTGATATTATATAATAAAAAGCAAATAGGGTCGCGTCATAGCCTGGGTTTCCCCCTCCACTTGTGTTAAATATTTACTCTGCTAAAAATCCATTCCTTGGAAGTGTTTTTGTGTATGTGTGCAATTTTAAATTGCAATTTAAAATAACGGTTTTCTATTTTAATACATTTTAAAAATGTAATTTATACCTGTGATGCAAGGCTGAAGTTTATTCTTCATTACTCCAGTCTTCAGTGTCACATGATCCTTCAGAAATCATTCTAATATGCTGATTTGCTGCTCTAGAAATATTTTGTAACATTATAAATGTTTGTACTGTCACTTTTGAGCAATTTAAAGCTTGTTTGCTGAATAAAACTACTGATTTGTTTAAAAAATATATATGAACTGAATATAAATTGAAATATAAAAACAGTCATTATTAATATCATTGAATGTTTCTGGAAATTGTTAACGTGTTTAAGTGTAATTCAAACTTAAAAAAAGAAAGAAATGTTTTTACTAAAACTACACTTACAGCAGTTGTGTGAATCTCATTCCATTTGAATTCTACTTCTAATTCTAATTATGCATTCTTTGGCTACTTCAGTTCAAACTGACATTCTTAATTCATCTGTGATTGGCTCCACAATTTTATGTTCTTTGACGCCTCCAGTAGCTTTACCACCATCCTATCTATCTGACTTGTGAATAACCTCAGAAGGGTGTTGAAGTGGAACATCCTGGGACTTTATTTTCCAGGATCACATATTATCTTACCAATGGATGGTAAAGGAAAGACTATGGTAATGATTCACCCAAAGTATAGTGAATTGCCTTGGGGCACCACCAGTTAGATTTCCTCTCCAAAACGACGACTTGTCCATTGTAGACGGCATCAACAATGGAGAATGATTTAGACTACAGGAACTGGTGGGGCCATTTGTATTGTGTGCAAGGACAACTTTAGCTGAATCAGCAAGACAAAGCAGTTTGTGGTGGATTTCTGCCATGCCAGGGAACCCCTGAAACACTTTCTGACCACTTCTTTCAACATCTGCCATAAATTCTTAAAAATATGTCAATAAATTTGGCAATTGCAAAATAGTGGAAAATCCCAGCACACAGGAGATTGCATTATGCAGAGGTCTTTCTTGTCTTATTTTCAATGTTGTTTCTATTCTGTACCTGCATTTGCCCTCAGGTTTTTCTATTTTGTTTTGTAATGTTTTAAAGCCTTAAATTCACTTCCTTATATCTTTATCCAGTCTGGCTAACAGGCACCTTACCATCCACATTTTTTTTATGCTGAATAGGAACAGTCTACTTTGATGGTCTGCCCACATAGCTCACATCCACTTTTTTACTTTACTGAGCTGTGAAATTTTTTATTTTTTTACTCCAGTGAATATTTCCCATGGTCATGACTGAACAGCAGTGCATGTTGTCACATTATATGGGGTAAATTGTCACAATTGGAACTTTCTCTTTTGTTATTTAATGACTTTTCAGCCAAAACTTTAATAAGTGTAAAATTATGCAATATCAAACCAATGTTTTGATGAACATCTAATCAGTTATAAAAGAATAATCATATAATTAATTCTAAAATTACAACATTGAATACACATGCAACATGTACCAATAAAAAGGTGAAAACATGCACCAGACTTTTAAAGGGATAGTCACCCAAAAATGAAAAATTACTCACCCTCAGGCCATTGAAAAGATGTAGATGAGTTTATTTCTTCTGATTTTTTAAAAGAAATTTAGCATTACATCACCAATAGATCTTCTGCAGTGAATGGGTGCCATTAGAATGAGAGTTGATAAAAGCTGATAAAAGCATCACAATAATCCACAAATAATCCACACCACTCCACTCCATCAACTAACATCTTGTAAAGTGAAAATCTGTGTGTTTGTAATAAACAAATTCATCAATAAGACATTTTAACTTTAAACCTTTACTTCTTGAGTCCATAATGAAAAGTCCATCTCCTGTTGTCCTCTCACATCAAAATCCACCAACATATTTGTTTAGAGCTGGTTTGGACAGTTTTCATTTGTAAATGGAGAATGGATTAGTTATTGTAATGTTTTTATCAGCTGTTTGAACTCTCATTCTGATGGCACCCATTCACTGCGGAGGATCTACTGGTGAGCAAGTGATGTAATACTAAATTTCTCAGAATCTGTTCCAATTAAGAAACAAACTCATCTACATCTTCGATGACCTGAGTGTGTGTACATTTTCAGCAAATTTTCTTTTTCTTTTTTTTTTTTTTTTTGGATGAACTATTCCTTTTAAATACACAATTAACTTTTGAGTTAAAATCGTCATTATATAGTGGACGTTTGCATGTATATATGCTGCTTTTGTGTTCCCTTGTCTATATAACTATGGCAATAATAATGGATATGGTGATATTGCAAATATAGCTTGTAGAACTGAATTTACCAAAAATATTCTAATTTACATCTGGTTTAACTACCCGCTAGAATAAATTATAAAATCATTTGTGCAATTGATTTTTTGATTGAAAAGTTTATGATTAGTATTATGACTACATTGTAATATTTAGTTTTTAACACTGCACTACACTACAACACCATGTCAAAGGTCACACTTTGCAATCACTTACACTTTGTAGTGTTGGCCTCATGGACATTTAATGCACTTTTTTAGTCTATGTGAGAATTTAGGAAGTAGACTAATATGCTGTTGTATTCGTGGTACAATCCCAGTACATTGACTTTACCTTGAAAAGCAGGTGACTGGATTGATTTATGTGTTCATACATTATGTTTCTTAAAATTGTTATTCCCTTAAACACCAGAACTCTAACCTTTGAGCCAAAATTTTGTCCAAAAGCAGTGTAATGAGTCAGCTGTGCAAAGTGGCAGTGAATCTATGTGTGTTTTGCATAACTCCTATGCTCCCTCTTCCCCATTCCGATCAAACATCACACTGTGAGTCGGCTTAATCTACTCGTTCTTACTTGGCTTTGCGTGTGGTTTGTATGTAGTCAATTTGTTGAGATTTCAAAGGACAAAGTGAGTATGAAGCAAATATCGTTTGAGCACTTGTGTGTGATTTAGTTTGTGTGTGTTTCTGTGGTTTTTCAGATGGATTAGAGACTTTGTATGTTAAAGGATAAAACGTGAAGGTAGGTTAAATCGCCACAGTGATGGAGCCTTGGCAACATGGGTAACTTTCTTTCATTCTCCATTCTGTGTTATTTTCTTTTTGGCTTGTAAGGTATTTTAGTAATGATTCGGAGTTTAGAAAAATGAGACAATTCTTCAAATATTCTCAACGTAACAGTTTCGACTTTATTTTGAGCTTGTCGGTTACTATGGCAACAGTCTTGGAATTATTTGTGAAAGTGTGAAAAGAAAGTTGAAAGTCATTGTGACATTTGATTTCTTTAAGGTTAATGTTTTTTACTTTAATGATGACTTTTTTCTGTTTTGGTGTCAAAGGTCTCAATGAAAAAAACATAAACTTAACGTTATGAACTTAACCTTAAAAGGTGATTTTTAGTTAGTCAGTACTAGAGATTCATTAAAAGGATTATGACTATATTCTTCAAACGATTCTGAAGTTAGAAAGTCTGCATAGTATATTTACAATAAAATTTCCTCTACAACATAAAGTATATGTTCTGTTGAAAGAATCACTTAACAAAAAAGTAACTTTGATTTCTGCTCATTTAGACAAAATCTTTATTCCTCATGTTGTTCCAAAAGTGTATAATTTTCTATCGTCTGTGGAACACAAGAGGGAGAATTTTGAAGAATGTTCTGGTCACTCTAGTTGCACAAGGACTGGTGTTTTTAGGCATCAAAAAGGACACAAAAGCAAAAACAGTATCGCGAAAGTCATTGATGCAATAGGTCTACTTTAAAATTAATGAGAGAAAAACGATGTCCAATTCATGAGCATATTGTTGAATTTTTTTCAATGAATTGGTTCATTTCTGAAGTTCAGCTCATTGACTCAATGATTGGTCACAGTAGGGGTCAAACTAAGCTATTTTATTACTTGGAATATAGCAAAACACATATGGACCACATTTTCTGATACTTTTGCATCCATATTAAAGCTTGAAAGCTTCAGTACGAATAATTTTTTTCTGTAATATTTTTTTTTTTCTTTGTTTTGTAGGAAAAATTGTGGGCTATAATTTTTAATTGCGTATTTAATAGTTTGGTTTTATATAGTATTTTATATATATATATATATATATATATATATATATACACACACTTATATAGTATTTAAAAGAAGTATTTTTTTTTTAGATAATCCAAGTATTCTTGCAAAGTATTTTCTTATTTATGATATGAAGATAGTTGATTGTTTGAGAAGTCCTCACTGATATGTTGTCATTCTCACTTTCTATTAAACAACAAACAAAAACATCTCTTATCTCTCTGACCTTCTGTGCTTCTACTTTTTTTCAATCCTATCCAATTTCTCTCTCTTTCTCTGTGTGTGCCTGTGGTTTTTGTCTTTTTTATCTTTGCTTAGGTCTGTCTGAAACCCAAGTGCTTCTGATGACACATTACCCAAGTGCTCTGCTCTGATAATGCCTAACTCTCTCTCTCTCTGCATGTGCACGCGTGTGTGTGTGTGTGTGTGTGTGTGTGTGTGTGTGTGTGTGTGTGTGTGCGCGAGAGTGTGTGTGTGTGTGTGTGCGCGAGAGTGTGTGTGTGTGTGTGCGTGCGTGCATGCATACATTTGTGTGTGAAGGGGAACCCAGAGTGGTGGCTTCCCAGTTTAATAGCAATGTGGTTTAGGGTGGATATGAGAGAACTCAAAACGTATTTTCCACCTTTTGTCTTGCAAAGTTGTGCGTATGTGCAGAAATGTGTTCAGTGATGGAGTGTGCATTCAGCTATTCTGTTTGATATGGTAAAATGTATTTGCTGTTGTAAGTAAAACTAATATGATATATATTAATGTTATTAATCTGTTTAACACATTTTATATATATATATATATATATATATATATATATATATATATATATATATATATATTCAGATAATATATACACATATTATATGTGTATGTATATACAGTATCTCACAAAAGTGAGTACACCCCTCACATTTCGGCAACTATTTTAGTATATCTTCTCAAGGGACAATACTATAGAAATGAAACTTGGATATATTTTAGAGTATTCAATGTGCAACTTGTATAGCAGTAAAGATTTATTGTCCTCTGAAAATAATTCAGCATACAGCCATTATTGTCAAAAAAGGTGGCAACAAAAGTGAGTACACCCTAAGTGATAACGGTTATATGTTGTTTAACCATGCAAAGCCACGTGTTCTACTCATCATGTTCATGTTTTTGTCTGCTTAACAGGACCATACAAATATTACCATAAGTTTATCTTAGCAGTTAAAATTTGGTGCTTTGAGTACAGTTCTCTCATACTGACCACTGGATGTTCAACATGGCACCTCATGGCAAAGAACTCTCTGAGGATTTGAGAATTAGAATTGTTGCTCTCCACAAAGATGGCCTAGGCTATAAGAAGATCAGTAACACCCTGAAACTGAGTTACAGTACAGTGGCCAGTGTCATACAGAGGTTTTCCAAGACGGGTTCCACTCGGAACAGGCCTCGCAAGGGTCGATCAAAGAAATTGAGTCCTCGTGCTGTGCGTCAGGTGCAGAAGCTGGCTTCAAAAAACAGACGCATGAGTGTTGCCAGCATTGCTTTAGAGGTTGCAGAAGCAGAAGGTCAGCTTGTCAGTGCTCAGACCATACGCCGCACACTGCAACAAGTCAGTTTGCATGGCCGTTGTCCCAGAAGGAAGCCTCTTCTGAAGCTGGCTCACAAAAAAGCCTGCAAACAGTTTGCTGAAGAAAACCTGGCCAAGAGCATGAATTACTGGAACCATGTCCTGTGGTCTGATGAGTCTAAGGTAAACTTGTTTGGCTCAGATGGTGTCCAGCATGTGTGGTGAAGCCCTGGTGAGGAGTACCAAGTACCAAGCAGTTCTAGATAACAATGGTGCTGCTACAAAATATTGACACTTTGGACACAGTTTTGACATGTTCACTTAGGGTGTACTCATTTTTGTTGCCAGTTATTTGGACAATAATGGCTATATGTTGAGTTATATTTAGAGGACAGTAAATTTGTGCTTCTATACAAGCTGCACATTGACTACTCTAAAATATATCAAATAGGTTCATTTGTGTAGTATTGTCCCTTGAGAAGATATACTAAAATTGTTGCTGAAATGTGTGGGTGTACTCACTTTTCTGAGATGCTGTGTATATATATATATATATATATATATATATATATATGCATACACACATATATAATGTAATTACCATTTTAAGATAACTCTTCTTGAATTTATGTGATACAAATTTGTTAAATAAAAATGAACGAATTTATACTCTGCTTTTTTTTTATTTTTTTTTTTTTTACATCTACCACATTTATTTATCGTAGTTTCTAGTATTAACCTTTTATTTTTACAGTTAGCATAATTTTTTCTCATGCTTCTCTTTTGCATCTCTTCTAAACATCATCAGCATTATTTTTTAACACTTTTCATTGTATCATCTTCTGTCACTCTTTTTCACACATCCTCGCACCGTCATGCACTGTCCATCACTGACAGCCTCTCCTCCACTGTATTGACCCAATCACACTAACACAAACTGAAAACATCTCCAAATCCCTCCCCCCGCTGTCATAAGAGGATATTTCTATGATATTAATAAGGTATTGTGGAAGGTGTGTTTTTGTGTGTGTGTGTGTGTGTGTGTGTGTGGCTATAGGGGAAGTGACTTGTCGAGTTGTTTTCATTTCGTACTTCAGCTCTCTTACACTAACCACTAACAAATCGCACACATATACTACTTCTCCTTTTTTCTTTTCTTTTGTGTATGATGTACTCATATTTGTGTACGTGCATGCAACATTATTTGAGAGCATGTAACACATTCATGGTACAAAATCTACTAAAAATACATTCATATTTCTAATATCCTTCATTTTAACTTTTGGCTGCAAAGACATAGATATACTTAAAACTACACATCCACAAATTGTAAACCCCCTCATGAGGGGCTACTGTATCTAATAACATGAATTGATGCATATCAATATGAGTTGTCTGTTTGTTTTTGTACTTGTGTGAATTTATTGAAGCAGTTCTGCCATTTAATGTACCACTATAAAATGAATGATAACGCTTGAGCAGGTGTTGTGGAATCCCCTGACTGCATTGCACTACACAATAACACACACACACACACACACACAAACAACACACACACACACACACACACACTCACTCACTCACTCACACTCATCAGGGCTTGCATGCACTCACGCCACACCCCTGCAGCACACACACACAACTTTGATAAATAGACTTTTAAAATGAACTTTTCACTTAGTGGGCCTCATCTATGCAACACAGACAGAGTGAAATAATTAATAAAAATAATTAATAAAAAAAGTTTGGGATTGGTAAGTTTTTTTGTTTTTGTTTTTTTTTTGGTAATGATTTTGAAAGAAATCTTTAATGATCACCAAGACAGCATTTATTTGATTAAAGTAACAGTAAAGGAAAAACATTATGGTAATATTGTGAAATAATATTATGATTTTACATTACTCTTTTCTATTTTAATATATATATACAAATTTATTCCTGTAATGTAAAACTGAATTTTTAGCATCATTACTCCAGTCTTCAGCGTCACATGATCCTTCAGAAATAATTCTACTATGCTGATTTGCCGCTCAAATAACATTTATTGTTATTATCAATGTTCAAAACAGTTGTGCTGTCTTGTTTAGAAACCATGATACATTGTTTTCAGGATTCTTTGATGAATAGAAAATTAAAAAAATTATTTATTTGAAACTCTTTTGTAACATCATAAAAAAATCTTTTGAATGGCATAGATACATTTTTCTATATTTAAAATAACATATAATATAATATAATATATATGAATAAATTTGGTAAATAAAAAAATGAAAAGAAATAATTTATTGAAATAGAAATTTTACTTTAACTTAGGACCAATTTAATGCATCCTTGGTGAATAAAAGTGTTAATTTGTTTAAAAAAATGTCTGTATTCGAAAGTAAAATGTATTTGAAATTAAAATGATTTACTTTTAATTTAAATCACCTGTTATTGTATCCTTTTTGGAGATAACTGATTGTATTGGATCACTTGGGGAAAATTGATTGTATGTTTTTTTTATGATTTTATTTATTTTATTATTATTATATATTATTATATGATTTATTATAGTTTCTTTTTTTCCAAATTTTCTTCTTATATATTAAAATGAGGAATTGCATTTTGAAATATTGAATATTGTATTTGAAAAATCTACAAATAAAGTGAGGGGGGAAATCACCTCTTGCTTATTTGATCATTTTTTCCAATTTGCAATTATTCATACAGTTGATGTATATTCATGTGGCATTTATGAAAGAGTGTTTTAGGGATGATTCAGAGAAATTCATTCTTTGAATTTCATGAATGACTGTCATTGAGTTTACATCACATTCATGACAGTCAAATCACATGTTGCAATGTTTCGATTCTAAAATATAAGTGGGATTGTGCTTGAAATGAGACATACTAAAAAAGGACAGGTCTGTGGAAAAATCAGCATTCTCTTCTAAACACCACTGAAGAGGAGAAACCGGAAAGACTTGTGACCAACCCGTACTGTCATTTACAGACCAACTTTCACTTTCTTTTCACAGTATTCTGAACCAGTTGCATCACTGTAAAGATGAAGATACTGGGAAAAAAAATGAATATAGTACAACTGAGTGACACATTCAGAGATTTTCAAGCTGGTGATGTCCAGTGACCAATGACGAGTGGCCCAAATTGTGTGTGTGTGTGTGTGTGTGTTGCCTCATTTGCTGTCAGGATCATTTAGAGTGTAACAAAAGCGTGGCCAGCAGCCTGGTGTTGGGGGTTCAGGGCAGGGGGTATGCATGCATGCGTGTGTGTGTGTGTGTGGCGGGAGTGTGTATCAGGATGAATAATGAGCTCCATTTAGTCTTTTCATTCTGCTCTATTTCACCAGGTGAATGGAGCACAACACACACATACGCAAACTGACTTAGCGCGGGAAGCAAGAGGCTGCTTTTTATTTTTTAGCAACAAAACGACCCCAACCCCCATGCATACACGTGCACACATTCTTCATTCATATTCACTTTTCTGCCCTTTTCATAACTGTTTTGCTTTATTATGTGTTTGAATAGCTTGGCCTGTATGAGCAATATGGACGTATGAAGATTATTTCCCATAAGGAAATGTTCACTACAAGGATATGTCATCATTTTCAGCAGGACCAGCAGTCACTGAACAGGACCTTCTGGGCTTTCAGCTTACACAGAAGTGATAGTTCTAGTTTTGCCCCCTGTGTAAAAGCATGTGTGCATGTGGGTGAAGTGTAAATCTGAGTTTGAGTTTCTATATGGGAAAAAAGAAGATATTTTAAAGAACAACACTGGACCCCACTGACTTCCATTGTACAGTAAAAAAAAAAAACACTGACATTTCTCAAAATGTCTTCTTTTATGTATGAAAGAGAGTAAATGATGACAGAATTTTCATTAGCGCACTGTCCCTTTAATAAGAAATCAACCTAGATATTGCAGTTATTAGTTTCGAAGTAGTAAAACCATTTTGCAAACTCATAATTTGAGAAACTGAAAACTGAATTTCACAAAAGCATTCATTTACTTAAAAAATACCAAGATGGCAGTAGATTTATGCTGATGAATTTGATGTCAGTGTTACCTGGTGCTCTTGAAAAAAAGTAAATAAATAAAAAATAATAATAAAAAAATAGTAATAATTGATAGGAATTAATGTAGAAATGTAGTGATCTGATTGTTTAATAAGGTAATTAAATATGTTTTGTAAGATTTTGAAACATTCTATCAGATAAATTACTGATTATATATATATATATAATATATATAATATTTTGCATACTCATATATATATATATATATATATATATAATAGAATGCAATATATATTTACATATTATAACAAAAAAAGTTGATGTGTGTAGAAAAGTGTCTACAGTATATTATCACATAGTAAAATTTGGCTTCTGTCAGCTATTGATTATTTAATTTAATTTTAAACATATCTGGGGGACACAATGCCACCCGTTTGGAAGAATGACCTGAATAATTTATGAGTTCATGTATTTAAACTGTTGGTGTCTCAAATTACAGTACTTCTGAACACATTGTTTTCCAAACTGTGACAATATTGAACTAGGCTTTTAGGTCTAGAATTTTTAAATTAGATCGCTAATTCGCTAGAAGTGCACGCCAGTGAAAAGCAATGACTATTTGACTGCAAGAAGCTTAGTATTTTAGCTGATTTCAGTGATTTTTTTAAGTGTTCTTTTATTATCTGTTTCTTTGTTGTTCTTGCATCACTTTTGCCCTGTGTTGTAGCTTTTCTCTTTGACCTACTTCTCATCTATGAACTGTTGTACTGTTGTTTTGTGTGTGTGTACAGTTAATATTGTTTTTCTGTGATTATCAGCCACTGGCACGCTGCTCTATATAGGATTCTGCACTCTCACAAACGAACGGTCAAACGAACGCATGCCAACACGGGGCCAAATCTGAGGACAGAGACAGTTTCTTCAGCTAATCACCATCAGTGCAGCGCTCCCTCGCTCGGCCCTCCTCCCTTTCTCCTCTTTCTTTTCTCTCACTTTCTCTTTATCTGATCAATCTGTGTATGTTTCTCTGAGTTTGAGAGAGTGTGTGTCTGAATTCACGTGTCTGGTTGCCAGCGGATCGTTTTGGGCAGGGGTCTGGTCCTGTGTTCTCTCCTCTATCTCTAATAAACCATCTGTCACCTCAATCTCTCCATGTGTTTGTGTGTCTGTTTGTGACTTGGTTTTGGTTTGCTTTTGTTAACGCTCATCTGCACAGGCTTTTTCTTTATCTCACGGTGTTGCTTCATCATTTCAACCTTTACCTTAACACAGATATTCACAGCACTTCCTTTATCTTCAGTCTTTCTCATATTTCTGCTGTTCTTGTAATTCTGTCAAAGAGATGAAATGTGTCTTTATAATTTCATTAAAGTGTATTTAAATGTTGGAGTCTGTTTACTTTGACATTGTTTTGAGCTGCACTGATGTGCTCTTATAGAAGAAAGATGCATTCAATTGATCAAAAGTGAGAGTAAAGACATTTATAATGTTACAAAAGATTTCAATTGTCTATTATATCACATAAATGGCATTCTTTAGAACTTTCAGTTTAAAAATTAATTGTGAAAAAATGTATCAGGGCTTCCACAAAAATATTAAGCAGCACAATTGATTTCAACATTGATAATAATATTGCAAATCAACATATTAGAATTATTTCTAAAGGATGATTGCTGAAAATTCAGTTTTGCATCACATGAATAAATTATATATTTTTTAAACATTTTCAAATAGAAAACAGTTACTTTAAATGACTGTCAAGTGCCCGGATTATAATGTGCACTTGATTTGTGCATCATAAAAGCACATTGTGAGATGAATAATGTCCTGATTTATTCTTTAGGCTGATTTGAAGTTTGCTGTCTTGTATAAAACAATTGAATTGGTAATGCTGATTTGAAAGCTAAACATACTTTGGATAATAATTTGTATCATATTATTCAGTCAAATGAATGTACTTTGAAAAACATCAGCTATGATTATTACTAAAAGGATAGTCCACCCAAAAATTTAAATTCTGTCATCATTCACTCATTCCCATGTTGTTCCAAACCTGTATGACCTTGTTTCTTCTTTGCAACAAAAAAGAAAATTTTGCATACTGTGTAGGTCCCTCTTATCCATACAAATGAAGGTGAACCGGAGCATTTAAGCTTCAAAAGTACCATAAAATATCTTAAAAGTTGTCCATATGTCTACATTAAATGTCCTCTGAAGCTATATGTTAGATATGTTATAAAGAGATCAGAACGTAAGTTTCATTCATCCTCCCCTCAAGCAAGTTTATAATTTGAGAAGTGCTGCCAGAGTTTGAAATTGAGAACCAGATCAGTCCAATAATGAACATATCATTCAGACGGTACAAAAGAATGATTTGTTCACAATTTGTTGCTTCTCTTATGAACTTAATGTAGGGTGCTGTCAAGATTTTGTATGAAGAATTGCACACTTTTGAGTGAACTGCCTGTTAATGTTGCCCTTTAATGCTTTTTAAAATCGCACTATAACATTAATTTGGCATATACCTATGAATATAAACAAATGTGTTATTTATTAATACATATTAATTTTGCATATACATATTAATATAAACAAATGTGTTGTTTATTAATACAGTTGGAAACAGTCTTGATGGTATGTTTGGATATATACAGTAGTAAGTCAAGTTGTGGTTATGAAATGAGTTAAATATATATGATAACTGTCTATAAAAGATTGATTGAAAACGTGTGTTGTTGACATAAGCAAATGCATATAAAAATATTATCACTTTAAAAATGTGAACACTGAGGAAGGTCCTGCATGACCGTGACAGCACTTTATTTTTTGCACATTAAATAATAATATCGCAAGTGTAATCCATTTTGGATATGCAGTAATTGGATTTCAAGATTTTCAAGTACACTTGTTGGAAGAATTATATATATATATATATATATATATATATATATATATATATATATAACTTTTTTTATTTTAATTACATTTTTTTTTTTTACTTTTTAAAAAGTTTCAAAAATCATGTTTTTTTATGTTATCATGTTTTTATTGTGTTAGTTAACTATATCTTTTGTAATTTTTTTAACCTAATCAAAATAACCCAACTGCAGTTTGATTGAGATTAATTGGAATGCACAATGAAAAAACATGATTTTTGAAAATTGTTAAAAACAGTTATCTGTTTTTGCAAATGAACTCTTCATATACGAATACACACACACACACACACACACACACACACACACACACACACACACACACACACATACACACACAGTCACAACCTCAAGCATATTCAAATGTACTCCTATTTAACAGTCAGTAATTGTTGATATTATCTCCATGATCTACCATAAGAATGTTTTTCCTTTTTCCCCACATAAAACTGTTGTTTGTGCATCAAATGCGGTGTTTGTATGTGAGTATTGTGGTTTCGATGATGGAAAGTTTAAATAACAGACAAACATGTTAATTTATACCTCCTACTTTTTTTTTTTTTAATTTTTTTATTTATTTTTTTTATTTTTGTGTTTGATCATTTTCTTATTTGTCATTACTGCATGGTCATAAAAAGACAGGAATGGGGATTTTTTCCATGTTTTTAATTAATGTTCGTGTTGCAAATTTTGTGTCAGTCATCTAGATCTTTCACACAAACACATACACACACACATAGACTTATCATGGTGGCTCAGAGACATTGTACCTGCTAGTGGAACGGGGAGTGGCTACTAGGCCTGACCACAGAGGAAATCAGCCTATTGTAATCTTCCCAGTGGGTACATGTGCATGTGTGTGTGTGTGTGTGTGTGTGTGTGTGTGTGTGTGTGTGTGTATGGGTGGGTAAGTCAGAGAATGAGAGAGAGTGCGAAAGTAAAAAAATAAGGAAAATGGTGCTGCTGCAACATCCGGCTAATAATTTATTGTGACAGGTCGAACAAACTGAATTTATGTGCCAATCTACTTGCGACACAGAGATGCCTTGTTGAACACAGAGAGGAAAAGGAGCCCTGACTCAACCGAGAGATATGAAAGAATGCCAGAGTTATTCTTGCTACCTCATGTCTCCTATAGACTCACATATAAATCAATTCAAATTGGAGACACAAATGAATGCAAGTTTCTAATTGCTTTGCGCTAAGTCTGTGGTTTTGTATGTCAATCGCACTGAAGGTGGAGTTTGCATTGAGGTGCCTGCGCATGTTTGTGTCTGCTTTGATTGTGTCATCATGTAAACTAACCATTGACAGGTAAATTGGTCAGAGCTGACTTTAACCGCAGTGACCATCCTGAAACATAATCTCACAAACCGCCTTGATGACACTGCACCTTTAACCTTGGTTAAAATCAACACTGGGGCCATGAGCGGTGTTAATTTAGTAATATTTGTGATGGAACTGTAATGGGTTTTCTTTAAGATATCATTGTGGTGTGATATCAATTCTGATTTATTTATGTTCTGAGTTGACTCCCGGTCAACTATTGTAAAGTAATTTATATAGGACATGTTGAGGTTCACTCACACAACCCAAATTATATTTTCAGGTCTATTATAGAACAGTTAGCAATCAGTAAACTTTTGTTTTTAAACAAAGATTTTAAACAACATTTTTTTTTTGTCATACTTTGTAATTATGTTAAAGCAAATAAATAATCAGTTATGTAAAGTAAATGTCAATGCAGCGGTTATGTACTCAGGCTAACATGACATTTGCTTGCAAGCGTTTATTTGGTGCCAGTGGAAAATACACTTTAATTATATATTTTTCTGTTTAAAATTGTAATTAATTCTATATTTTCAAAAGTTTTAGGATTGGTAAGATTTTTTGCATGTTTTTGAAAAAAGTATTTTATGTTACCAAGGCTGCATTTATTGGTTCAAAAATACAATAAACAGTAGACTAATATTGTGAAATTTCAATATATATTTTGAAATGTTATTTATTTCTGTGATGGCATTACTCCATTCTTCAGTGTCACATGATCCTTCAGAAATCATTCTAAAATGCTGATATGGTGAAACATTTCTTGTTTTTATTAATGTTGAAAACAGTTCTGGTGCTTAATATTTGTTTGGAAACCATTATACTTTTTTTCAGGATTACTTGATGAATAGGAAGGTTTTTTAAAAAGTTTTTTTTTTTTTAAATGATTATTTGAAACAGAAATGTATGCAACTTATGTAACTTTTGTAATAAATGTCTTTAAAGTCACTTTGGATCAATTTATTGCATCCTTGCTGAATTAAAGTATTAATTTAAAAAAATCTTTTTGAAAACAGCATATATAAAATATTTCAATATTTAAAATAATTTATAATATAATATAATATAAAATAATATAAACTGTTGTAGTTATTCTAAAGTTGGAAAATGCTGTTGAAATGTTTCATGTGTGATATGAACAAAACTCTTTACATTAATATATAATTTTTACATTAACACCCCAAACATTTTCATAAAGATGTTAGTTATGGGGGTCAGATCCTCCCTTCCAACCCCCCGGTATAATTCGCACCATTAGTTCTGATTGGTTGGCTACAGAGACATACGTGATGTCATTATTGAGCTCGGAAACGTTCCACACACTTTCCAACACAAAGGTCACACTCAGAGGGTGTGTGTGTGTATGAGTGGAAGGAACTCTTTGCACCTGTGTTTTTGTTTTTTGGTGTCACTTTGGGGTGGTGATACACCCCCCACCAGCACCACCACCACATGATTTTTTTCTTTCTTTCTTTCTTTCTTTTTTTCTTTCTTTCTTTCTTTCTTTCTTTCTCTCACTCTCTCTCTCTCTCTCTCAGACAGAGAGCAGGTGTGTGGGGATTTGGGGGGCTGTGCTGTTCTGAAAGTCTGCTCATGTCTCTTCATTGACAGGCCTTTCCGTTCCTGTAACCCACAGCACTCACACACACACACACACATACACACACACACACACACACACACACGCACAAACAAACACACACATTTAGTGAACAGATGCTTGCACAAAAGAACATCAGCTGACACAGTAGCAAAACTCTTTTCAGACGATAATTCTCTGTTTCTCCTCTCATCTGCCCCTCATTTTACCTCCCTTTCCCCTTTTGAGCATCCTCTCCAAACTTGTATCATTTTAACAAAAAAACTTTTAGGCGGTTGAAAATAATAAGGCCCGATGTAATTCATATTTGATCATCGTCATATCTCTCTGTCAGAAAACCACCCTATTTTGAACACACATATCTTTCTTACAGTACATCAACGTTATGTGTGGGTGAAAGTTGTGATATTATTCTAGTGTACTGAACCATGAATAGCTCCCCAGCTCTTCTCTAGCGCCATATCCGTGTATATTTGCCACCTCTGGTTTGTTTTTGGGTTATATGTGGGTGTGGGGAGGCCAGCGAGCAGGTGGTCAGGATGATGTGAGAGCTGGGCAGCTGCAAATTTAGGTCCTGGTCTGATCCGGGCCTCCGCCTTCAACAGCCACACAGGAAAAGCAATATCCTCAAGTGACTCGAGCAGAGATTCTACACCACAAACATGCACATACACACGTTCAATTGCTAGTATACAACCCATAATGTTAATTTTTTTACTTAATTTTCTCACCCACACCGACACACACACACACAGTGAGGGAGCATCTGTTAGGGCTCGAGTTGGAAAGTGTTTCCATCAGTGTGAAGCCCTGGGGGACTGACAGCTCTCTACAAAACACCTCTCTTAAAGATCTCAAATTCACCCTCAAAAACAGTCAACACACCCATGTGAACAAATAGAATGTGTATCTAATGTGGTCTAATGTGTGTGTGATGGTGTGTGTTGGCATTCAGGGAAAGCATTCCTAAGATAGCCTGAGAGAATACAGTTGGTGGCATTTGCATATCTCCTACTACAAACCCTGATAAAGAGTTAATAGGTCATTCCAGATTCTCTCCATTCATATTCAGCCTTTATCATTTCTTTCCTATGTTACGAGCTATACAGAACCATTTGAATACTATACAGTTGTAGTTATCTCACTGCCACTAGTGTTTGAGTAAATACTGAGTTCGGCACTTGGTGAGATGGTTCAGTGGTCTATGGAAAATGGCTGCCTTCACTTATGTGGTGTGTGGTGTTGTTTCTTCAAGAGAATTAAAGTCAAAATTATCCATCATTCTTTTCCTCTGTTATCAGTTATAAACAAAAGATATATTATTCATAAATAAGACAAATATATATATATATATATATATATATGTATTTGCATAATGACTTTCTCCAACTAAAATTACACTAAAAAGACTTGTCTCAAGACTTCAAATACTTTTTGGGGCCACTGTATAGCACTTAGCATCATTAAAATAAATACATTGATTAAATAATAAAATTAGTTTCAAATGCTGACAGTAGTTTTACTTTGGTCGTATTGACATCTGTGCACACACTTTTTAAACACAATGGCTTTAGCAATTAATTTTGTGGAAAGTGGAAAAGAAACCAGTAAGCCAGAGATATTTTTTCCAAAACACACTTTATTTACAAGGCAGTTATAAAAGTTTGTATAAAAAAAACATATGAAAAGTTCATAATCAGTGTAAAAAAAAGTGTTTGTACTTGAAGCTAATACAAAAAGGCAGCGAATAACAAAAACGTTATTGCTAAATGCTTTTGATTGGACACTGTAATCTTAGTATCAAAGGCTGATTGTAATATCAAAAACAAGCCGACTAGGTATAAAAGCGACAATCATTTCAGTTTCAAAAACTAGAAATACCAATGTAAATCTGATTACAAATTGACATACAAAAGTGTTTATGAAAACATGATCAAGAAATGTTTTATCATCTCAAAGGCAAGTTTGTGACCATTTAAACCCTTGATTTGAAAATGCTTGGTAAACCTTGTTTTTCCTATTTAGCGAATACAAAAACTGAAAAAAAATAAAATAAAAACACTTTTTGTTCTGTTGAAATCTCTGCATAGTTGATCTAAACCCTGAAATAGTGCTAATACAATGATAGGTCGATGTTGTGGTTTCGATCTTGAACGCTTTTGAAATGGCAACACTACTAAACTGGTAGAGTACCTTTGTACACTAGATATATCACCTAAATTCTACATTAGGCAAACTTGAATTTTCAAACTTGGCAAAGTCATTTTTAGGCATTGGGCACGGTTTGTTTTGGCCAGGAATACATAGCAGTGCTGTTAGGCATTTGGTTGAAATACATACGATCTCTGCAAGGGCAGTTCTGTTGGACACCCACAGATACAGAGTACAAATCTTGTCTAGTTTTGGGTGTATGATTTTGATAATGCTAGGAGGATACACACTCCTTACAATTAACACACATTTAGCGATTAAGAAGTGAGCAATACTGGGGTCAAACACTGGCAAAAGCGCCCACCGTAGTTAATTATTATTCTTAATACAAAATAATAATAAATTACTGCAAATTGTTCCTTATATTAAAATCCATAAAATTAGAACCCACATAGAGAATTCATTTCCCATATATAATACAAAATATATAATACAATATTATTAAATTGAAATAAAAAAAAGGTAGAAAAACACAACATGAAAAATGTCTTTGGTTGCTTGAATCAAATGACGGCACAGCTTAAACATTGGCGACTAACATCGACTGTGCAGTCTACAAAATGGCTTTTAGCCTCTCCCAAATAATGTACCACAAGTGTAGAAGTGTTCTTCTTTTACTTCTTTTCAGAATGATTGTCTTCTTTCACTCTTCTTTCCTTTCTATATTTGTCTCCGACTCATTCTATCTGTCTCTTTACATGACCAGTGCTCGTGAAGAATAATTGCTGAGGTATTTGTGCGTGGCTTCGGAGGGCATCGTTTGCTCTTCCGTCTTCCCACAAAGCACCTGTTCCCATGTGCTCAACTGCTGAGAGAGAAAAGGAGAGAGAGAGAGAGGAAGTAAAGATGGAGAGAAGTAGAAAAAGTCAAAGATGAAGGTGATTGGTCAGGTTTTGCATAGCCTAATAAATCATAACTTCACAATTTTATGGCGCAATTCAGCACCTGGAGTCATAAAGTCAATGTGTGCTACTACAAAATGAGCTATAAAGTTTTAGCAACCAACAATACACATTTAAGCACAACATTTCATTCAAAAAAGTTTTAAATAACATTAGTTTTCAGAATTTATATTTGGATGCTTTCTGACTTTTACATATTGGTTACATATTGGTTACTCTGATACATCCACTAAAATTCATGTCCGAATACATTTTAGATGTGTACATATAGGGCATCCTGATAGTAGATATGGTACCTGCATAGGGCTTCCCATGGGTCTGCGGGGCAGCTGGGCTTTGTGTCCATCCTCAATTTTCTCTGCGTTTGGAAGCATCAGCACAGAGCTAGTCAACAGATCCTATAGGTTCCACAGAGAAAAGAGCAATCAACTTAATACCGAGAAATAACATTTACTCTGATGTACATATACAAGCGATATCAAAATACTCACAGGCATGTCGTGGGCGGAGCCACTGGAAGGGAACAGCTGGGTGTGGAGATCTTGCTCCTCCCACTGCAGACAAGCTGACTCCACCTACAGATCCCAATGCATAAAATCCATTTACATTATTGACAACATCTAAATACACCATGCATAAATTACTGTATATTACTTCCATAATCCTGCATATAATATCTAATTTCTAATTCACACACCCGCTCTTACACAGAATGATCAGACAAGTTCGACTGCATACTGATATTACTAACAAATTCAAATAGCAACGTACAGACAAGAAGCTCTTGCATTTCAGCTATTTGAATATCACATTGAGACGGATTCAAATGAAGGGGCCTACATTATCCCAAACTGACCTCCTGTTTGATCTTCTTTAGGGGGGGCTGGTCCAGGTGCACCACCCCAATGCTGATCTCACACTCCTGAGGCTCCTGTTTAATAGCACCAACCACTCCAGAGTCCAGTGAAGGACTGTGGGCCTGGAACCAGAACAGAGTCTTGAATAAAATATTCCAAACTAGTGATGCAACATATATCGGTATCATGTCGGTTACTGGCCGATATTAAAAACTTTTTAACTTATTGGATAATATTGGATATTTAATTGTGCATGCTCATTTTCTTCTACTTCTAATTACTAAGTAAAAATTTTTTAAAACACCATATTAAATAATATAATATAAATAAATAATGTTAAATCTTTAGCAAATCTTAAAAATATACTGTACAGTAATATTGTTTATTGTTTTTAGTGTTTTATTTTACATAAAGTAGTATAGAATTTTTAATCAGCCATAGCATGAAATATAATAATATAATAATAAAATAATAAATAAATATATGAATAATATAAAAATACAAATACAAACTTATGTAATTTAGTCTCACCCTCTTCAATGGTCCGTATTTGGTGTCTTGCATTGTCAGTGTGGATTTGAATGGAGTGGGTGTGCGAGGAGAGCACTCCATGATGGAACGCCTCAGGTTTGGGGTCCTGAACCTGAAACCGAATGCACACATGTATGTGAGTGTCTCATTACAATCACATTAATCTCATTATGTCTCAATCATTTAATTTAACTTGTGATTTTGCTTCATATGTATATGGGAGACTTCTTTATAAATCAGATCATAAAGAATGCAACTATAAATGCAGAAAATACTGGAATGGACCCTTACAGCTCATTTTCCTTCTGAGGCCGAAGAGCAAGGTCTTGCTGCAGTGCTTTCTGGGAGCAGACAGCCGAGGGCGTGACAGGTAAGTTTTGACTGTCTGAGTCTGGGCTCACTGATGCATTAAAGAACTGCAACAGAGAAAAAGAGGACAACAATAAGATATTGAACTGAAAACCACATATTCAATATTCAGAGGTGTGGGAGGACCTCTAAATGGGGTTAAAATCAACATAAATTTGATTTCAAAAACTGAGTTTCACATATGAGTAGCAATACTGTCTCTAGGCTAAAAGCACTATGGTTGTTATGGTACTGTATGATCAGAGCATCACTAACATTTAACGAAGAACATTGCAAATATTTGCTAAGCATAAAATTGTGAAGTGCAACATAAATGTCAGAGGAAATTAAAAAAGTGATTGCATGCTTAAAATCGTACATCAATAACCCAGTGTTCATTGGAGATTTCTTTCAATTTCCCCCTGGTAATCAAGAAAACAACAACATTCCTTCATGCACAATACTGAGCTGAACCCGAACGATTTCTGATATTAAAGTCAAATGCTTGACAAGTGTTTGACATCGCTAGGAAACTAATTTACTAAAACAACCAATCAGAAGACAAGCAAAATCAACAGTGCCACTGATTAAACACTCATTCTGAAGAGATAAAACGAATTAAGACGTCATAAAAGTGTAGCACTAAGAGCTGATGTAATACACTCTAATATCCTTTTCTTAGCACACACTTTATGACCCTAAAAACACTCATTGGCTCTATAAATATGTTATGTTTGGTGATGTGACTTTTGGATGAGTCCTATGCGTGTTGACTAATGCAGATTGATATGTATTAGTGTGAAGAGATTGATTCAGGGTGATCAGATAATCAATGATTGAGTTATTGGGTGACTAGTTGATTATAGTAGAGCGTTTTCAGGCTACCTGAGAGGGAGAAAAAGGCAGGTGTCTGGTGGCTGAATGTTTGGGCGTAGAGCAAAGAAATGTGAGGGCACTGCTGTCATCGCTGTGGGCGGGCGAACCCTGATTGGATCGAGCCTCCATTTTAGGAAACCTCCTATCGGAGTGTATGTTGGCCCAGATAGATGGGGCCTGAGAAGATGAGATCACGTGAGGACAGCGAGGGTTACGCTGGCTATCAGCTGACCATTCCTTTTAGAGCTAACGTAGGATACTTGCATGGTCTCTTACCGAATCAATAGCGTCAATAAACTCCGGTAAAGTGGAGCTGGCGTCATTGTTTGGGCTGTTCGTGTTGCCATGGGCGCTTTCTTCTGGAAGGCATCCCTGCTCTAGGGATGGCGCCGGGACTGAAACCACCACACCAACTGAGCTGTCCGTCGAAGAGCCTCGGTTCCACCCACCGTAGCCGCTCATGGAGATCTGTGAGAGAGGGCGAGAAAAAGATTTAGAGAGAAGCTCTGTGGGTGTAGGACAGAAATTAAGCAAAATAAAGAGAGGGATGCATGCAGGAAGAATGGTCAGAAAGAAAGGGAACTTGTCGAGTTGAATGATGTGAAGTGTTGGGAGGGGGTTCGGAGTTGCACAAGGAGTTAAACAGAGCTTGTGGTGTGATAAGGCACAATTGCATCATTTAGCCAAGCAGTTAGAATGTGAAATAGACCCCCAGATGCTTCCTCCAATTAATCACACACACACACACACACACACACACACACACACACTTACTGGTAGTGCCTGCTGTCCCTTCAGCTCGTTTTCTGTTGACATCAAGAGCATCTCAATCTCCTTCACCCTCTTTTCTTTCTCTGGGTCCTCTTCGCTGTAGTGTCTCTATATCACAGGAATCAAAACAGTGCATAATGAACAAAACTCGATCTATTGCTCTAATTTCCTCTATTGTGATACTGAACTGAATGCAATTAGATTAAAAAAAAATGTAAAAACAATAAATAAAATGTCGTTTTGTTAGCTGGCTTAAACTCCAAAACATACTGCACAAGTGTAGTTCGATTCACAAATAAATGAGATGATTCTTTTTATGATTGTCAAAATACTCTGGTTTGAATTAGTCTACCAATGAGATATATATATATATATATATATATATATATATATATATATATATATATATATATATATATATATATATATATATATATATATATATATATATATATATTTATATTTACTGTTATTTTAATTTAATGCATCCATGCTGAATTAAAAGCAATTTTAGTGTCATTTGCTCTTGGGTTACCTGAATAGCAGCAGTGCCATGTTGAGGAATGTTCATGATGTTCAACTGAACAGCGAATGGAAATGGCACCTGAACACAAGAAGAAGAAAAAAAAAAATGGTATAAATTACCAACTGAGAAACAGCATTCATACAAAACACTGTTTTAACTTTATGGCTAATAATACTGTTATTTTAATAGGTAAACATTTGTCAGATAAGGTTACTCGTACCCGTTGTGAGTCAGATAGTAGTGAGTAGTATGGATATTGATTGCTCATGGAAGAGGCAGGCATGGATGTATTGGTCGGTGTCTGATTGTAGTTCAGGAGGTGAGATTTAGCGTAGCTGTTATTTAGCGGACTAGGGCTGACTTTAGCGGCTTGCTGCAGGTAGCCTTCCTGTTCGACTTTCCGCCGCATCGTGGAGTTCCAGTGGTTCTTTATGGCATTATCAGTTCTGATGACAAGAACATAACAATAGATTGTCATTATCACATACAAATGCATAGAATATAGTTTGTAAGTACCGTTTCTTTACCTGCCCGGAAGTAGCTTGGCAATCTCAGCCCATCGGTTTCCAAGTTTCTCATGCGCCTGGTAGATGATCTGATCTTCTTCCTCAGTCCAGGAAGTCTTCTTCACCTCAGGGTTCAAGTGGTTGTGCCAGCGCTCTCTACATTGCTTCCCAATCCGCCCCTTTAAGTGCTTCGCAATCACAGACCAACGTTTGGGGCCGTACTTCTGAACCAACTCGATCACCTGAGACAGAGAGAGAAAAAGTTAGAAGTGCAGGAAAAGGAGGGTAGAATTGAAAGAGGGGGTGTATTACAGCCCAGCACAAACCCATAGAGAAAGGGAACTAACATTGCATAAGTGTTTTAGGATTGCACACAGATACAGATAGTGGTATTACGCTGAATATCTGCAAAATACACCTGCTAATGACTTCTGCCGGGTCATAAAAATGACGATAAATAGAGAAACACCTGTTCCCGCAGTTAATCATTACAACACAACACCCACTTAATGGATCTTTATTTTCCCCCTTAACTTTCTCCTGGTTGCATGCGGATTATTTGGTTTTGTAACTGCAATCCTGTGGCTGTATTTTGGTTATCTGAGGTAACATATTGGTTGTGGTATGGTTATTTTGTGTCAAATTGTAGATGTCTTACCCGTTGGTCTTCTTCTTTAGTCCACGGTCCTTTTATAAGCTCCGGGTTGAGAACTTTCTGCCAGCGATGCTGACACTGAACATCTGTGCGATTCTGTGACACACACACACTTACAGTTAGGTAATAGAGAATGGAAACTAATTTTAGGTTGTCAATGTGGTGTGTACTTTGAATTAAAGTAAATTGTTGTGTATAATATGAGTTCAATGTTCTGCGCATGAGATCCCAGGTGTTTCGGAAACCCCACACAGAGTGAATCAGAAATGAAACAGCTTTAGTTTCTGATTCTTGTCCATGTTTTGAGATTGACGAAAATAAATCTTTATCTAGAAGTAGATGATTTTTGACTGCATAAAGCTCATAGTTATGTGTGGATGTGTACTGTGTGTTTTTGTGCCTGAGAAATATTATACATTTGTATGTGAACATATGTTTCTACCTGAATGCACATTTGTGTGTGTGTGTGTGTGTTTGTACATCCGTGTGTTCATGCAGGTGCACAGTGGATTCTGAAACCCTGCCATATCCCCCCCCCCAATTGACTCTGTTCCAAACTAGGCCAACCAATGAGGAATACCCAATTATGCAAAATCCTCCAAAACGTGCACACACTTCTACAGTACCTGATCCTTTGGCTATTCACATGCAAATGCACATATATAAAACACCACACCTAACATAGCCTAACCTAACCCCCTAAAGCCTACATACACAAGTTGCATACATGAATGGACACTTAAACAATAATAGACACAAACACACACACTCACAGGCAGAAAGCTGGCAATGACTTTCCAGTCTTCAGAACCATGATGCTCTACCAGCCTCTTCAACTTCTCATCCTGTAAAAAAAAAAAAAAAAAGTCACAACACTGTAGCATTGAATACATAATCAAATAAATAATGCATTGTTAAATAAGCAATAATTAAATAATGTTTACATTAAACAATAAATATATAAAGATACCTGAAAAATAAAGGGTTATCAGTCAAACTAAATGTAAATACGGTGTTCAATTTGTTACTGAATACACAGGATACAATCTCAAACAAAAACAGCCAAAAACACTCCAATACATATAAATGTCAAGAAGGTGCAAAAAATATAAAGCTTAGTGGGTGCAAGACCCACTTTGAAATATATAAGATAATTTAATATAAATTCATACATATAAAAATATGTTTTAATGTTTTTTTTAAATTCTTATTTTTTTATTTTATCAAAATTAACAACATATATATATATACAATAATAATAATAAATTAATAATAATAATAATATAAATTATCCAAATTAATTTGTAATTATTAATTTGTAACAATAAAGATAATTAATAACTGGAACTTAAAAGTATTTGTTTTTTAAGTATGGATCAGAGGGTTAAACAAAACAAAAAAATAACACTCAAACAAAGCCAGACAACAGTTTAGCATACCTCCTCACGGGTCCAGCGTGTCTTGCCAAGGTGGCGTTTTCCTGTCTTGGCATGAGGACCATCGTAGTCATGATCATAAATCTCCACATCATCATCATCTTCGTCGCTACTGTAAACACTGGAGGGGGGGGGGAGATAGATTGTGAGATAAAGAGAACAGGGTATAAAGGGGTGTGGGTGGGGGGGTAAATAGTGAAACAGCAAAAGCAAACATGAAGGATGTGGAAAAAAAGAAATAAGGGAGTGGGGGACAAGAAATAAGACAGGAGCAGATCCTCATGAACATGATAGATGTGTTTGATGACATATGTAAAAAAACACCCTTTCACCCCCATACGTCTATCACGCGTAATAGAAAAATTAAGCGATAACACAGTCAACACAAAACTGGAGTTGATGAACCAGTACAGCCGGCAGGTTAGGGTGCAGGGGGGACATGCTCAGAGAAACCTGTTCTGATGTTTTTGGTTTCCACAGAAACAGCGAGCGTGTGCGTGGACTGGCACCGTTTCATGATGGAGAGCGTGTTCAGACCTGCACAGGTACTGTCAAAACTATCTCACCTGGCCGGATCTTGGCCAATAAGGATGGAGCACAAGCAGACATGGAGAACAATGTTCTCCTGGCCTTTGTGCCTCAGGTGTATGTGTTTATGTACTTTTAAACCTCACATTAATACTTAATGCCAGTGCTTAAAACAAAAGATTAAGATGATTGCTCACTTCCTTGACTACAAGTATTTAACTGGAAATGTAAAACTCAAAACGCACCTAACTCACTGTAAAAAAAAAAAAAAAATACTAGTCAAATAGATACAGTTTCATTTTAGTGTGCACTGAGGGTTGTTGACTAACTGTACATGTGAATTTAAATATTTGTCAAAATAGTCTAGCTGTGGCTGAAACCGTATTCAGAGGAATTTTTTAAAAACATCAGTCTGAGTTTACCATTATCTTCTCATGTGACCAATACAACAAATGCCTTTTTTAACTTGCTGTCTGAGCTGTATTTATCACAAAAGCACATGCATGATAGAAAATTCGAAACACAAAATTAAAGGAGACTGCATGCAAAAATCACCCTCATGTTAAGATATTTTCTTTTTTCATCCTGTCTAATATTTCTTCAGACAGAAATATTACGTAGCATGACAGCCGCTGTCACCATTCACTTTCATTTTATGAAAAAAAAAAAAAAAGATGCAGTTTGGAACAACACGAGGGTGAGTAAATGATAACAGTATTTCATTTTTGGGTGAACTATCCCTTTAAGACTATAATACTAGTTATTCCAAATCCGACAACTGTAAAGCGGATTAGAAAACTCAGTGAATATAATCCATCCGGTTTACATATAATCTCAAAATTAATCCAAACGTTATAATGCTGGACTATCTCCATGAAAAAACAAGCAACTGGTGAACAGTTAAAAAAAAAATGACACGCGAACATGCCGAGATGTTTCTGCAATCGCCCGCTATTTTTCAGTCACACTAACGTTACGTCGCCGCGGACATTGTGCCTCTCGTTCATTGTTTCTGAATCATAACGAGTGTGTATTTTTGGGGGAAGTACCGGATCTCACCGTAACCCGTCCAGCGGATTTGCACGCGCAGGTGAATGAAGGAAAATTTAAATAAACACGAGCGCGAGACCACCGCGCGGGCGCGAGCGGAGAGCGCACATGCCATCCACCTGTTCAGCGCGGCGCGACCAGAACAAACAGCTAGTTATTCCGCGGAGAGATGAGTGCGTTTGTAAGAATGCAACTAAATACAAGCGCTCCGCTTCTGAGCATGCATTTAGTAAATGTAATGCTGTCAGCACTAACTGTCTAGCTAGTTTTGAGTCTAAAAGCCCGCATGTGGCTGTGGAGCGCAGACTCATAATATAAAGGAAATACATGCGCTCATCAGAGTTCACATCAAAATGCGTAACTCTTAAAACTCACCTGTGTCTGTGCCGCCTCGCCATCCCGCAGCTCAAGAGGAGGGTAGAGAAGTGATGGTGAGTGCGCTCGGCTCAAGTGTGCTGAAGTGGAGTGCTGTCAGCTCCTCTTCGAGGAGGAAGTGCCGATATTAAGCTCTCTACGGAGTGTGCGATATTGTAAACAGATCCATCAGACAAAGCTAGGGCTGTCTCGCCCTCCCGCTAAATTTGGCGCCTCGGGTTCTGCGCATGCGCACAGCCGCTCTACTATTCAGACATCAGAGCGCCTTTTGAGGGAGAGGTCCGCGCTAATCGTTCACTGTTGTTCTTTTGGAACAATTATATTGTGTTTTTCGAGGTAAAAAGACAGGGAGGGGTGGCAGCGGGTTTCTTAGAGGACAATGTGGACTCTGAGTGGGAGTGAAAGTTTGGCAAACAGGGGGAAACAGAGCGTGAGGGGTCTGGGCATCCTCTCTCGACCCAGCGCTGTTTCTGCGGTACTGAAGCTGAACTGTAGCGAGTGATGGAATCGTAATTTCGCGAGTCCTCTCGAAGATGAAATACTGTGGAAAAAATATTTTATTTGCAAAATGATAAAATCATAGTTTAACAGAGTATAACGAATAAAAACATTTAACACTTTTCTTTCAAAACGTGCAAACCCAGATTTTTTGGGACTTTTACCATACATTTTAGAAGCACCATAAATGCAAATCTGTAAATGATAATGAAAATACTAAAAACGTGATCACGTTATTAATTTCTATAAAAACCACTAATTACAGAAAAACGTAGAATGTGTATCAACACGTTATCATATGAACAATCAGCATTTAATTGTTTGATTGATGCTTTACGATGCTTTAGTGGGATATGATTGTAGTAACTGATTCAGTGTTTTTGATTCACTAAAAAGAATCATAGGAGTCATTCGTTCAGGAATCGAACTTCATAGGGGCGCGTATGTTTTGATTCACTAAAAAGAACCGACTCGTAAGAGTCATTTGTTTAAGAATTGGACCGCACCGTCTCCGTATGTTTCGAAATGTGAATTCAGAAGTACTATTGCGCTTAATATCAGTGCAGAGAATATTTAAGTAATATATTTTAGTAACGACAAAGTATTTTAGTAAAGATGAACGAATTACATGTTTTAGTTCACGTTATTAGACTGCACTTTTTAAAGTCCCCAATTCTAAGATTCAGGTGTTCAGTTGGAAAGCCAATTGACCAGAAAACAGCTTGATATTTTATTCGTTCGAAATGTGATGTTCTGCTATTTCCTTTGAATAATTTTTAAAAAATTCACTTCTCTCGCTTTCATCGGGTTACAACAGTTTCGCTTTTCCTTTTCCAGAAATGTACCACCTCTGGGTTGCTAATAATTTCACTTTGCGTCACGTTACACAATACATATGGCACATTTTGTTACTGAAAGTCACAGTCAGGTTATTTGTCTGGATGGAAAAGTAGTGCAGCTTGTTTTAAGTTCTCCGACATGTCCAACCTGTTGCCATGTGATAGTCTTCGTAATTGCATAATCATTTAGGAGGGTAACCAGCAAACTCACTCTGTCACACACTCTTGAGGTTTGTGGTCTATATGTTTTGTTTTATAGGTTGTCTGCTCATTGCGCTCACTTGGTTGGCATATTGTGTCCGTCACTTATCATATCGGTCAGCGCGAGCCATTGTTTCTGACCACTGACGCTCACGAGCTCAGCAGAGCTCTGCGCGCTTGCTGAGAGCGCTCATCCATCCATCCCATTGCAGAACAAGGAGGGGTTATTGCGGGGGTGCTTCATTAAAAGAGAAAACACTTGCACAAGCGCCATTTTATTTCAGTAGTCTGCTTCCCTATGAGGTTGCAGGTGATTTATGATTAGACTACACAACAGATCAAAACATGTTACTATTTGCTGTGGTGTAATAGCCACACATAAAAATGTATGAATTGCATTAGATAACCTAATATCAAGCCCAGCAGAATCTAAAACTACCTTTACAATGTTTTAATTTATATTGTTCACATTATAAGTCAAAATGTTTGACTGCAGAGTGCCAAGATTGACAAATCAGAGTTAAATGCTGTGGAAAAATGTGCAATAAATTCCAACTGGAGTATTATATTATTAATAATATATTATTAAAACATTATTATTAGTATTATCAATACTATTGCAGTTAGTTATGAAATATAGCATTAAGAGCATTAATCTGTGACGTGTTTCTGAGAATGCAGTAACTAACTGGATGATTCATCTCACTGTACCACTCTCTCCGACCTGTTTGCCCCCCACTCAAACACATGTCTGAGGCTTCTAGAAACATCAAACGCTCAAGGAGAATCACTTAATGTGAGTGCATCTGCATGATGATGTTAAAGTGCACAGTTTTCCATTGCAGCATGTTTGTGACCTCAAAATATTTGTGAGTCAGTCTGGAAACATACACAACACATACAGACTACAGATTTAATGATGTGTGAGACTGACCTGTGTTTAAGGCCTAACTAAAATGATGAATGTTATTCCTCACCCTCCACCATAATACTCGGCCACCGACACAACCTGTGGGTAACACTTTTTAGAAAGATGCAGTGAAACATCCCCCACCACACACACATACCACACCGGAGGTGAATCATGGGTCAGTCAAATGTTTATCTCCTGTTTTGTCTTCTACTAGTTGCTACTTAGTTTAGTTTACCTTGTCAACAATAGCAAGAAAACACAATGCATATGTCATGCATTGAATCTTTTTCCAAATGGACCTTCATGCTTACGTTTTTTACTAAAAATTGTATGGATGATCATGGATGATCTGTATGAATTGCATTGTACAAATTCATACAAAATTGCAACCTCATAAAAGTTACGTTTCCTCATTAGATCAGGTTGATTATTCTCTCCACATGGAAAGAACCCCTCCCACCCATGTCATGCATTGAGGCTCTTTTTCCAACACACTCTCATGCAATTCATAACTGTTTTAAGTTTTGGCAAATTGATGGCTAATACGCATGAATTCGTACAATCTCATTCATTTTGTACAATCTGCTTATATTCCACTGCAGTTTGATTAAGGGGTGGACCTTCATGCTTTTATTTTTCCCATAAAAATTACATTGTAAAAATTCATATAAAATCACCACCCCATGAAATAGTTGAGATTGGGTTGCTTTTTTTGCACATGGAAAGAACCCCTCCCACCCATGTCTTTGCAACCTATGTAGACTTGATATATCTGGGTCACTCTAAGAAAGCATGAAGCATCTGTATATCTGCAGTGCTGAGTGTGTTTTTAAGCTAAATTTAGACATGTACTCAAAGTTTTAAATGTCATGCAGATGTGAATGAAAGCTATTTAGCACGAACAGTATGAGATTAGTGATTGTGGTTAAATCTCTCTGATTATGTCTCTGTACCTACTTGATACAGAACAACTCATTCATACATTACCTCAGTATTCCTGACTTGTAAGACATTAAATGCTAATCAAATTAATTTACCATTAACCAACTCCTCTCCTTTATATTTTAGATAATTTACCTGATGTTTCCTACAGTCCAGTATGAATGGTAATTTAGGAGATATGAACAGGGAGCTGATTTTCCTCCCCAGTTTTAGGGTCATTGTAAAGTACTGAAATATCAAGATCCTAAAAAATCTGAGAGGAGGAAGATTGGAGGTGGTTTCCAGGAGTAGGTTTTGCAGCTGCTGAGTCTTGTGATCCAAGGACAGATAAACCTTACAGGGGATTTTTTCTCCACCTGGGCAGCTGTATGGAGGTCAAAAGATCAATTAAACACATGACAATAAGTGAAACATATACACATTATAGATAGGCTACCTATATTTGGAAAATCCATTGACAGTGGTTCCCCAACTGTTACACAACTAAAATTAATCTTGTAATACATTTAGTTTGACAGGCTACACAATGTCATACATGTCAGTGTTTTAATTTTTTAATTAATGTTTGAAAAATTCTTTTTACACTTTTGTTAATAATTCAACTGCAAACATCTATAGCTTATGTCTAAATATTTTCTGATACACAAAATGAAAGTGTACAAAACTTACCATGTTAACTATAATATCGGCCTAAATTCAAGTTATGAAATTACTGCTTTCACTAAAAACATAACTCTTTAATCTCGAATCTCCTTCGTAGAATTTTAGAGGCTTTCAGAATCTAAATTTCAATGTACTTCTTCGGTGTGTGTATTTTCTCACTGCGCATGCGCGTTTCTCCTGTTTGTGATGGCCGTCAACATGGCGGCAGTGGAGTGAGACGCATGTCTAAACTTTACTGACAATTGATTTCTTGCCTCGCGTACTTTGTTTACGTGAAAGAAAGCCGTCGAACAAAAAATGTCCCGTCACAGGAATGTCCGAGGTTATAACTACGACGAAGGTATATTTGAGGAATATGATATTTAACCGCTTTTGTGTAAAGAGGCCTAGTTAGCTGGTTTATTTATGCAGTGGTCGGTGCTGCAGATTATGACAGACTGCTGTCGTGTCACTGTTTCAGATGGTAACAGCTGTACTGTTTACCTGGTAACGAGTTCTGTGCTTTTAAACTCAGATAGTAGTTTATAGAAATAGTAAACAGCCTGGGTTTTGTATTTTTATTTTTTTATATATATTTTGGTGAGCACAAATCAGCTTTGTAGTTTTATATAAGACAAAATGACATCAGGTTTCTTTTTCTTGTAAGGTTTCATAAATTTACTCTATTTCAACCCTGTATTTGTGCTTTTTGACGATCAGTTTTGTTCATAACTTTTCTTGCATTGCTTCAGGTGGAGTGGCTGAATAAGCAAAGCTTTTTTTAGGCCCCATCAGTGCTTCTCTGTTTGTTGATGCAGCAGGATTGCTTTAACTAACTGGGAATATAACAGAATTGTCTCCATTTCTTCCTTGTTCATAGACTTTGAGGATGATGACATGTACGGACAGTCAGTGGAAGATGACTACTGCATCTCACCTGCCACTGGTTTGTGTTTAGTATTAAATAAATGTATAAATTCCCTATTAAGAGGGTGCCAGTCATTTAAATCAGTCATAAAGCCCAATTGAAAAATGTTTCTAAGGTAATTTATATTTTTAGTTTGAAGATTGTTTATTTAATTATAATCTGCATATCATTTTGGCCATATTTGCTTGATTAAGTTGATAAAAAGATTTGGTTTGAACCCAGTAACCTATGAATTTTACTGGCTTGTATGACCCATTGCAATGCCATTGTCTTTTTTTAATTTTTATTTATTTATTTTTTCATTTTTTGTGTTGATTACATAACTGTATAATAGTGGTGTTAAGTTTTATCTCTTATGGAGATGTTTGTGGATTCATGTTTTTCATAGCCGCACAGTTTATTTACTCGCGTCAAGACTCGAGGCAGGCTCGACATGTAGAGACCCTGGAAGAGGCAGAATATGAGGAGGAGGAAGAGGAGATGCCAACGTCTCCCACCATTACAGCCACACTAGACCCACTACAAGAAGGTACACACTGACTTTATGGGTTAAAATGGCCACTTAGTTGACTAGCTGGCTAGTAAGTCTTTTAGCTTTAATATTTTTAATAGTAAGCCTTTAAAGGGGTTGAATGTAGAGATGCAACTTCTCAAAGAGGATTTCAGAGGGCAGATAGTCTAAAAGTTAGGCCTGTTGCTTCTATAGACTTTCAGAATGAAGTTTATATAAATTTTATGGCCAGCAAGACAATTGCATGCATATTTTCTGTTGTGTATAATGTTCCTGTTAGTATATGTAATTTAAAATGAAATGTGATGTGACTGTGATGTGAAATGTGGTAACCCATACTGTCAATTTGTGCTCTGCATTTAAAGGGTTAGTTCACCCAAAAATGAAAATTCTGTCATTAGTTACTCACCCTCATGTCGTTCTAAACCCGGAAGACCTTCGTTCATCTTTGGACCACAAATTAAGATATTAATTTAGTTACCGTCTTCTGCCATTTTGGAGAGTACCCCAGAACGTAATCAGCGTTGGTTAAGTTCAGCATGCGCAGATTACGTTCTGGGGTACTCTCCAAAATGGCGGAAGACAGTAACTCAGGGACAAGAATTGTTAAATAAATTCTTATTATTGTTTTCTTTGCGCACAAAAAGTATTCTCGTTTATTCGTAAAATTATGACTGAACCACTGATGTCACATGGACTATTTTACCGATGTCCTTGCTACGTTTCTGGACCTGGGAACATTGCAGTTGCGTTGCTGTCTAGGGAGGGTCAGAGAGCTCTCAGATTTCATCAAAAATATCTTAATTTGTGTTCTGAAAATGAACAAAGGTCTTCCAGGTTTGGAACGACATGAGGGTGAGTAATTAATGACAGAATTTAAATTTTTGGGTGAACTATCCCTTTAACCCATCCAAGTGAACGCAAACACACACACTGTGGACACACACCCAGAGAAGTTTGTTACTCTCTTTTTTTGCGAGAACTATGGATTTTTGTTGTTGTTGTTGTGGAAATAAAGATTAAATAGTTATTTAACTTACAGCATATATTTGGTGAGTTTCTGTCAGTTGCCCTATTGAAGTGTTGCGCTGTCGTATCTCTAATAAATGCATCTGATCAGGGTCTGGTGGACTAAATCAGCCTAACCAGCTTCCTTAAGACAGGGTAAACAACTAGTTTGTTCAGACAACCCAAAAAGTAGCAGATTTTTAAAATAAAAGTTTTTAAATATTTTTTGAAAGAAGTCTTTTACTCTCACCAAGGCTGCATTTATTTGTTAAAATGTACAGTAAAAAAGTAAAATAGTTAAATATTACAATTTAATGTTTAAAATGTAATTATTCCTGTGATAGCAAAACTTAATTTTCAGCAGACATTACTCCAGTCTTCAATGTCACATGATCCTCAGAAATCATTGTTATGCTGATTTGCTGCTCAAGAAACGTTTCTTAAAATGTTGAAAACAGTTGTGCTGCTTAATATGTTTTGTGGAAACCTTGACACATTTTTTGGGGTTTTCTATGAATATAAAGTTTTAAAGAAAAGCATCTTATCTTACCAACCAGGCTTTGTATGAACAAAAACAATTGTTTTTGTACTGATGTAATCATTCATATAATATTTTGTGCCTGTCCAAAATCCATATTCAGTTTTGAGGAATGTTAACATTGCATTGAGAATAATTTGTATCTGTTGTCCTTATTTTCCTGTTTGTTTGTGTTTGGACAGGTCGGTTGTATTCCTGTTTGGATCAGATGAGAGCTGTGCTGGGAGATTCAATTCCAGACTCCACGCTGACTCGGGCAGCTCTGAAATATGACTGTGACCCTCACAGAGCCCTTGATTTTATTCTAAGTGAGGAGAACACCAATACACACGCCCCTACAGCCAGAACCAACCCACAGCCCGAGCCTATCACCACAGCTGCACCACAGAAAGGTACACACACACCCTCTTCCACCCAAAACCAATAACATCACCAAAAAAACCCTACACACCCTTATAGCTATTAGCTACCCAGAATACATCTGTGTTACTTCCACTTAAAAATGTGCCCTGTTATGTATTTTAATCTAAAATGAAAATGAAAACCACTCCAACAAGACCACAGATAGAAAAAAAAAAACCACGCATAAAGTTGGCATGAGGTCTCAGGGGAAAATGCTAAATTCCAGGGTTTTTCCAAATTCCTAATTTTTTTTCAGTGTTGGAGGCTATAAATACATAAATAATAATGCATTAAAATAATTTTAAAAGTACAATTTAAAAAAAAAAATACTATGACTAATAAGACTAATGATTAATTATAATGTGTATAAATTAATTATAATGTTAAAGAAGGACACCTTTCTTCATTAACTTATAATTATAAAATATAAAAATGTAAGATACAAATTTTTCTTTATGCTTCAATTGATAACATTTTTTATTTTTTAATCGCTGATGTCCTTAATTTTACAGTGTATAACGTATTGCCTTTTTCTTGCTTTCTCTGTGGTCTCGGCTAACCAATGAAATTCGATCATCTTCCTCATCCTCTTGGTTGCACTCTTTGACTACGATTGGCCCTCGTAAGGTAAGGAGCCTTATTTCCTCCCTCACACAATGGTACTAAGACTGTGTCAAGTGCACGTTCATGCAAACGAGGCAGCGAACAATCTTATAACCTCAGTGATCTGTTAGCCATGCCTGATCCAAACAAGTCCATACCTGCTGCTCTAAATCCTCCCCCTGGTCTGGGAAGTTTGGGAAAAGACCATTTAAAAGTGGTTTTGACTCAGAATTTAGGTAGTGATGGTGGGCGGTCCACTTTAGGGCAAAGTTCACTGGCACAACTAATGGCTGAGCATGAGCACAAGTGTACAAATGTTCCTCCTCTAATTCCCTCCACTGGCCTCTCATTGGATAACACGGTTCCCCTCACTACCAGTCCTTTTGGTTCTTTTCTTGGTCCTACTGCCCCACTTTCTGCAGTTTTCTCTCAGGGTCCTAGTGTCCCAACTATGTCCGGTTTGTCTGTTAGTTCTAGTGCGACACTCTCTTCTGGTCTCTCTTTGGGCACATCTGTCCCAGCTGGTCTGGGTGCGACATCCTCATCTCTTTTAACCAGCTCTCTCAGTAGTCTAGCGCTGCAGGATTCCAAGCCATCCGCCTCTCTTCCTGTCTCGTTAGGAAGTTTGAACACTGTCCTTCAAAGCAGTGGACCGTTGGGAGTACCGGGGCAAGCAAAGAGCTCTGGAAGCCTTTCATTGGCTGAGCTGATCCAGGAGCATCAGGACAACAGTCCTAAACTCTATGACAGTTTGCCAGGACTCCAAAATACACATATTTCGCATACAACTAGTCCTCAAAACAAACAAAACAATCAAAAGCCTATCCAAACAACTGCTGCAAATGCTCCTCCTGGCTTTTCAGAGGCACCATCCCTGTCCAATCACATGTCCCAACACCAAGCGTCACTTGGTCTGCAATTCCCAACATACACTGCATCGCTTAAGAGTGAAAATGGGTCTAAGCATCAAGCATTGAACAAATCTGCAGCAGCTGTACATAAGCCCCGCCCACTTAGCTTAAATCAGAGCGTTGATCTTAGCGCACTCATGTCTCAAATATCTCCCGAAGGTCGTTCGCCAACACTATTGAGTTTTACTCACATCTCTGCCAGTCAGAAAAAACGTGTGTTTGCTAAACCATCGATTTTTGCATTAGCAATGTGTGTGCGTGTGAGAAACGAGAAGAGCCTGTGCAATAGAGCGACTCATAATGCTTTCTTATACAGCAGACAGATGGAGAGGGTGAAAGAACGAGTGCAGTGTCCACCTCTCCATCACATCACCCCGTTTTCTTTTGACACACCCTCTCCGGATGACGTGGTCAAAGCGAATCAGAGAAAAGCTTTTACTCGAGACTGACTTGAGAAACACCGTTTCTGTACATTTTTAACATCTCCCAAACTTAAATCTCTCTTAAAACTCTCTGGGTATTTTGCTTCTCAGGTTCATTTTATGTTTTACATGCCACAGCCACATTTTTGGCCATAATTTAAAGAAGCAAGGCTATATTGAGAAGTTGTCAGACTGAATGGTGAATAGTAGTGTATATAGAATGAACTGAATAGATTAGCATTTATAATTTTAGGAAAATATGAACTTTCAGATGTCAGTCATAAGTCAGCACTCAGATGGTTTGTACATTTGAGCCCTGCAATTATTTAAAGCACTAAGACTGCTGTTTTATTTCATTGTCCAAATAATACTTTATACTTTTGTATTTTTGAATTTTGTATATTTATTTACAGCTAACCATTACACTGAAAAGTTAAAAAGGACCTTTTTTTTTGTCTGAAACATAACCTCAGATAGTAATTGACTTTTACTTTTAAAGTCTTTCATATTTTTAATTTTTCAATTGGATTTTCATATTTTCAGAATTTTTAAAATAGTTCATTAAGCTAAATATATATTTTTGTACTTGATTATGTAGTTTTATGACATTTTGACAAATTATGCTTAAATTCTAGAGTCGCTCTACTTAGCAAAAAAGAAAATACAGGAGCAGATACAGTGCAAAAATAAAGGAAAAAAACAACAGATTCTCTCTACATCTGTTTTGCTGCCTTTTGAAATGAGGTGCAGTGCTGGTTTACCACAAACACAGAAAGAGGGAAGACATTTGGGTATAAACGTAAGATATTACGTTTTTGACACTCAGCACTGTAAAAGTGCATTTTAGTTATTCTAATACAAGTTCGATACACTTTCATATTTTTTCAATTCAGTTTTGATTGTTTGCTGCCTTTTTAATTTGTTTTAATGCACTGATGTACATATGTGACTGCTGTGGCCATGGGCCTGATGTTTTGTATATATTCTGAAATAAAGATTTTCCAGTTTCATTTCTGAGATTGATGTTGAGGTGTGTGTGAATATGTGGGGGTGGAGAGGAACTTGATGTGTGTGTTGAGGCTGAGCTTGTTTTTGCTCACCTTAAAGGGTGTGTTAACTTGTGGTGTTTATCACTTACGTGTGTCTGCTTTGACTGCGTGTGTGTGCGCATATGTACATATAAAACAGAGAGTCTTTGTGGCCACATAAAGGCGTTAACACGCCCAGAGCATATTGGAAGAGATTTTTTACAAAGTCTTTGCTTTCATTGTGGTAGACCATCCACCATGGGAGATGATACACACATGCACAGATCTGAAAATGGTCTGAAAACACACAACACACACACCCCGTGCACATTTATATTGACTTTATTTCCTCATTGCACACTGACCTGGTCTCCAAAACCAGTTTAATCCTGATAATCACTTGAAAAAAAGGGTGTTCATTGGGATTATTAGTGAATTAGACTTAGTTAAGCCTAAATAAACTAGAAGAATCAATTAAGAGACAAAAAGTTTTGAACATTTAATCACTTTTTGGGTTTAAATGTTCATGGAGTTTCTTCATCTAAATGCACACAAAATTACTAGTGGTGCTGTATGTAGCAAGGATCGCTATTACTCTAGTTCGTACTTAGAGATTTTAACTCAATCTTAAAAGATTCTAAAAATTCTATAATTCTGCCATCATTTAATTCCATTCCTCTGCAGAACACAAAATAAGTCCTTTTGAAGAACTGTTTTTGTCCATACAATGATAGTCAATGGTGTCCAAACACTGTCTTTCATTTTATGAACAAAATTTTGTGTCATAACAGATTTGGAATAACATGAGGGTGAGTAAACAACAATTTTCTTTTGTGTGGATCTTTAAATAATAAACTTTGATGTGTAACCTTTCCTGCATAGTTTGGGTCACACATGGATGAGATCTTGCAGTTTAAGGAAAGGTGTGTTTTTATATTTCTAAGAAATCACTGTTATGATTTTGCATCTGGCGGAATTAAACTGGTGAAAATCCCCTAGACTTAAATGGAAGGAGGAACCTGTGCAATATCTAGAGACCAGAATATCTTGTTGATGGGCTCTTTTGACTTGGAACAGTAAGAAGCAACTTTATAACCTCCTTGAATGTTCTTAGCAACACCCTGGCAAACATCTGGAAAACTCTAGCACGACAATGGTGCTAGAGATTTGCATGGGCAAGCGTCCACTCTTTTCCTCAGAAAATGTAAAAATCCTGTTTTACTGTTAAGATGCTTTGACTACACAGACTTTTAATCTTTTTTTCTCACGTGTTCTTGTTAACTCTGTTTGCCGAGCCAAGCGTGGGTGAAGGCCTGTGTTTGAAAAGCATGGTGCATCTCACCTTTCACACTTGCTGTCTTTCACTGTTTTGCAAATTCTATCTCTTTGTCATCTGACCACCTCAAGTCATCTATCCCTTTTTTCCCCCCTCTCTGTTTTCTCTGCCTTCATTTGCCACCCACACAGGAAAGAGTGACTGGTTTACAGCTGGCCGTGTTACTGCTCTTTGACATTTTCTCCCTTTTTTGCACTTTGTGGCTTTTGCAGAAATGGTAATATGTCATTGTGCCTGTGCTGCGAGACGTGCAGCACTACATAGATTGGTCAGAGAGCGAGAATGAGAGAGGTTATTGACCCTATTTGAGAGCATCAATAAAGATCATTTGTGGCTAGATTTCTCTATCTCTATCAGAGTGTTTCTTGATTTCTCATACTTTGCTCTCCCCTGAATCCTGTCAGTAGAACTAGAGATGATTTTACCCAAATTAGACTGTGAAGACCTGCAGAGGCTTCATATACAGTAATCTGTATACCTATTTAATTTAGCTAAAAGTAAGAATAAGAATTGATGGTTAGGTTTATTAGTGGTGTTTGCCAAGTTAAGCATCATTGTTGGAGTTGCAGATTTGAACAAACCCTAAATGCTAGAAATTAAAGTTTGGCATCAAATCGTCCTGAACCGTTTGTGCTACTAAGATTTATTTATTTATCTGACAGATGGTAAAATGAGTGATACAGTCCCATAGATGTAAGTAGTAGGAACCTAATTCGTATCGAAGGGTCTGAATATCATAGAGTCATGGTTGGTTTTTCTATGAAGTAAGAAACTAATTAGCAAAACTAAAACTGATTTGATACTGAGCTGAGATTCTGAAACCGTCGCAACCACTTAGCAATGCCTTTTTGGTTACATAGAATACCCATTCAGGGGTGTGTTTCCCAAAAACATCATTAGCCAACTACGGCTGGCAGTTCTGTTGAACTCTCTTGGTAACAACAAACCTTGCGAACATAGTTGCTATGCATTGATGCATAGTTTTGTCTTTTACTTTTTTATTTTTTTGGTAATTTTTGCTAATTGGTAATTTTAGTATTTCAACTTATGCTTATCAATTTAGACGCCAAGTCAACATTTCTCTTTTTTTATTCTTATTTAAATTTTAAATAGTTTTTTATTTTTTTATTTGCATTTTTTATTTGTTTTTTTTTTGTTAATTGTTTTTAAAAGTAATTTTTTCTAGTCTAACTTTTTTTTTATTTTAAAACTTTTTTTAATAGATGAAAATCATTTTTAATAGTTTCTTTAAAATAACACTGAATTACTGAAAAATATTATAAACCACCTAATTACTGTTCAGAACACCCTATAAAAATTACCATGAATTTAACGGTAAAAGACTGTAAAAATTCTACTGTAAAAACCTATTAATTGATTAACGGTAAATTCCCATACTATATACAGTGAAAAATTGTATTGGACATTAATTTTGTAATGTAATTTTATGGTAGTATACCGTTTTTGGAAGTGAAAAAGAATGTATACAGGGAATAACCGTAAATTGACATTCCCAGAATTCCCTGCATTACATTTCACATTTCATGTTTTTTCATTGAAATAACTGTTTCTTCTGTATGTTGTGTTACATCAAATGTTGTAAAATTAATGTTTATTTCATTATTTCAGTTTCATGTGATACCATGATGGTGTTTAGTGTTTGTGTGAAAGACACTGTGGTGGTTATCGGTGTATTACAAAGGTACAAAACAGATTTCAGTACTTCCATAGGTTGGTATATTAACATTTTATTAGTTAATGAAATTACGATATTTAAATGTAAATTTAAGTTAAATTCGTAAAACCTAAAATGTTGCTACTATATTTTTTACGGTAAAATTCTGGCAACCACAGCTGCCAGTTTTATTTTTTATTATTATTATTTTTTTTTTTACTGTAAATTTTAGTGTTTTTTTTTTTTTTTTGCAGTGCTATCACATAGCAATGTGCTAAAATTCACTCACAATGCCTTTCACTCAATTCACTCAAATGCTTTACCCTAGCATCATGGTAGTGCATTTTTTCATGAGGCAGTTGCCACTCACATTTTCTTCGGACACTGAAAAAGGTCGCTGCTAAGGGTGTTCTGAATCTTATTGGTTCCTATGCAGTTGTTCTAAGTTGGTTACAAAAATGTTGCTACACTGTTGCAAAGGTTTTCTTACAATCTAGCTTTAAGTAGTGTTTTAAAGATGGAGGTGTTGAAGAATATCCCATTCATGCAGACTTTTAGGCCTTTGTCAACCTTTGCCCTTCCCTGTTTGTGAAAGAGATTAAATAAGACCAGTCTGTGATGCATCCGAGTGCATCTGTCATGTTCATGTATTGTTTTCAGCAGGTGTGTACTACATGGGCAAGGCTGTGTGAGAAAATGTGTAATAGTGCTTGAGATGTTATTGTGAATTGAGGATGTCTGAATGGCAGTAGTGAGGTGAGTGTGTGGGGATTCCCCATAGTTATGGGACAGCCGTGCTACACTTGACCCAATAAAAATAACTGATACGGAAAAGAAGGGGATGAAAGATAAGCTGGAGAAAAGATCATGTAGGCTGTAAGTGTTTTGGAAAGACGACCGTTCCTTCTTGGGTTTTTGCATGGGTTTATTGTCCCGTTTCTTTCCAGGAGTTGTTACACTAGCGCCACCTACTGAAAAAAAAAACATGCCCAACACATTGGACTTTCCAGACTTCTTTAGTTAGACGGTGTGTTTTGATGGAATCCAACTTGTATTTTTATTTATTTTTACTTTTTTGTTTACTTTTTTATTATTTGAAATTTATTTTAATTTTCTTGATTTCTGTTACTGTGATTCTACCCCCATTGCTCAATTGAATTTGGTTCATATGTCTAGCAAACAGGAGGTGCGAGGGCTAGCAGGTAGTTCACAGATCTAGAATGATGGAGTAAGAACAGAGTGAGAGATGTGTGTACAGTCAGTGACTGACAGTGAGTAAATGAGATGACAGATAATCAGGTTGGATCATATCTCACTTGTGTTTGAATAGTCCTGGATCCGTTTTTCTAGGAAGAGCACATTTACATATCCTGAAGGGTGTGTCTCAGTTTTTTTTTTTGTTTTTTTTTGGTACTACCTGTACAGTACTTTTCTACATGTGTTTGTCATCACAGTTGAGTAATGCTCTTTTGAACAACATCCGATACAGAGACAACAATGCTTTATTGACATGATAGCTAACGTTGACAATATTTTCAAAGCATATTTATAGTGCTGAAATAGACAATATAGATACTCAGTAAGGTAAATGTATAAATGCCGTATATGGAGGAAATAGTAAATATAAATAAATAAATAAATAAATAAATGGAGTTCATCAGGAGTGAATTTAAATAGTGAATGCGGCATATGGAAAGTATTAATAATAAATGCTGTTAAAGTAATAATTGTTTGGTGATGCATGTTAACACTCTCACTCATTTCCTTGATCCAGAAAATTATAATTTTTTTAAATTGACTACCAGAGTGGAAATGTCAAAGGGCAGTGTTGTATTTAAAAAAAAAAAAAAAAGAAAACAAAACAAAAACAAAACTTTTTTGTATGTTTGTAGTGAGCTCTTTGTCAGAATCTAGTTGAATTTGGCAGCACAGAGCGTTCTGGCGGCTGTGTGTGTAGAGATATGTTGTGTGGGTGTGGTTTTGAGTGTAAAGTGTTGTTGAGTGTGTGTGTGTGTTCAGATGGGAGATATTTTGTGGGTGTGGCTGAGTGTGTGTGCGGGCACGAGAGAGCAGGTGAACTGATATCTACATTCCCCAGCACTTCCTGTCCCTGTAACAGGTGTTTTGTTGTCGTCTTGAGCTCTGTAAACGTAAAGGGTCCTTGTGGTGTGGCTATTCCAGCTCAGACACATCTGGGGACGTGTATGGTGTTTATTTTTATATAATTATTAACATTAGTTTCTATAACAATGCAAATACTTGTAAATTCTCACGTTACGATACCTTAAAAATGATTAAGATCAATGTTTTTTTCCCCAAGGTGAGTCAGACATCTCGCAAGTTGTCCCGAAGTTCAAAGTGCGTTTTTTCCCGTTGCATTTTTCCCTTGAATATTTTTTAAATAAAAATAAGATCCCCTAACCTACTCGTCTTCTCATCTTCTATTCTCATTTTGTTTTTGAGGGTTAGAGGTTGAATTATTTTAGCACATTAACCCTCTGTGTGCTGGAAGTGCACAGTCAGTGTGGGAGTATGAGTGACGTGCCGGAGTTAACCCTTTCCTGGCCAGAGCGTTCACTGCTCAGTGCGAGATGACTGGCTGTGGCTGTTGCTACTGAAACGGCTCTACTGCTATGACGAGACACCGAGCACTCGCTGTAGCCATTTACCTTACAGGGACAAAAAAAAAATACTCTCTCATCCTCGTTTTTGTTCATTCCTTCCCCCTCTCTGGCTCTGAGAGCCTGTTTTGGTGCAGCGTGGAGGAGTTGACTCATGAATTTCAGTAAGATAGTGAGAAAAGAAGGCTCAGCACATGTCTATTGCACTGACACACACATCTGCTCATCTGAAAATGAGTAACCCTTTATACTGTACCAAACAGGAAACTTGCCTTCATAAAATAAAATAAAACACTGTCATACATTTTATGAAGGTAGAATAAAAAGGCTTGCAAAAGGCTTGTTTTGTGCTGAAAAAAGTTTCTGGGAAAACAGAAGTCTTTTTTTTTTTTATAAAGGAATAGTTCACCCAAAAATTCAAATTACTCTCCCTTGGAGATGTAGATGACATTCTTGATGAGGTGCATTTCTTCATCGAAACAGATTTGGAGAAAATTGCATCACATTACATTATTTGCTCACCAATGGATCCTCTGCAGTGAATGGGTGCCATCAGAATGAGAGTCCAAACAGCTGATTAAAAACATCAATCCACGTGACTCCGGTCCATCAATGAACATCTTGTGAAGTGAAAAGCTATGTGTTTATGAAAAAAATCCATCATTAAGGCATTTTAACTTTAAACTGTAGCTTCTGACCAAAATATTATCCAATGCTTTCTCCATTGAAAAAGTCATCTGTGCATATTTCTCTCCTGATTCAGACAATACAGTTTTTATTTATTTTATTTTATTTTTTTTTTACAGGAGAAAACAATATTATAGAGGACTGGTATTTAGCTTTAATAGTTTAAAGTTAAAACATCATTCTGAATTTATTAAAAACACAGCTTTTTGCTTCTCAAGATGTTAATTGATGGACTGGAGTCATGTGGATTACTTGTGGATTATTGTGATGTTTTTATCAGCAATTGGACTCTTATTCTGACGGCACCCATTTACTGCATAGGATTCATTGGTGAACAAGTGATGTAATGCTAAATTTCTCTAAATCTGTTCCAATAAAGAAACAAACTTATCTTGGATGGCCTGAGAGTAAGTAAATTTTCTTTTGGGTGAATTAATATTTTAACCTTTTCTTGAAATATTAAAGTTAAAAATCAATAATGTATATTATAAAAAAAATCCAAATTTAGTGTATGCATGCTGTTTTCTACATTCTAGCTAAAGCACGGGAGGCTTCAGAGAGTCGTGTTGAAGCAGAGGTTGTCCCAAAGGTTGCCCGCCTGACTCTGTCAGGCAAGAAGCAGACCATGGGCTTTGATGTGCGAAGGTAAGCCATTCGAGTTAACGTGGAAGTGGTTTAAAGATCTGCCCTTGTAACCCAAACATAGTAGGTTCAAACCTTATAAGGGTTGCTTTATAAACTGTGATCTTTCACCATCTTTCACTCTTGAACAAATCATTTAACCACAGCTCACTCCACGGGGACTGTCCCTGTAATATCACTGTATCACCATGTCCTAATCAGTCAAAATGGGTCACGTTTTCAGTGAATCTTCAGTCTAGAGTGAACACAAGTGGCTTTGAGCATTTCACTAATAAGATGTTTCATAGTATGTGATGTAGTTTTTTAGCTCAATATACAGTTACAATTAACAGGGTTTTGAATTAGATTTTTGATTGGCAGGGTAGTGTTATTTTAATATTATTTATATAATAATATTTAGTAATATTTTGAATTAGCTTTTGTTTTTATATTGTCTGATTTCATTTTAGTTTTAGTAATATTATGTGCTTTTGTATTTTGTCTTATTGTGTAAGTATTTTTTATTAAGATGCAGTTTTTACTTTAGTTTTTCTAATTTTAGTACTTAAACTAAAATTTATTTTATTTCAGCAAAATGGCTAATTTTTATTTAATCTAGTTTTAATTGATTACGTTTCTAGTTTTTATTTTTTATTTTTTAACATTTTACAGCATGATGCCACAGTAATAGAAAGTGTAGGTTGTTTTGGATAAAATTGTCAGATAAATTGCTAATTAGATGGTTTACCTTGTGCCTTGATGTAGTGGAATTGAGATTTGCGTCCTTTGTTAACATGCTTTTTTGAAATGTACAAAAAAAAAAAGACCTTCTACTTGGTCATCTGCTGTCCACAAAATAGCAGATGGTATAGAATTCATTCTTCAAACCAGACCAAGTTTCTCTACCTGCATTGCATTCTGGGATAGCAGAAAACCACAGAGATGGCTGGTGCCTGTAGATTAATCTCACACACTCACAAGCACAAACCCACAGCCTATCACTCCCACTCCTTCAGCCACAGACCACACCCGTCGAGCTCAGTAAATAGGGGTAACTGCAGGTGGAACAACCAGTGTACTTTAATTTAATGGGTTAAGTTTGTTCCGAACAGTTTGTTTAAATGGCTGTTAGAGGACTTGTGCTAAAGTTTCCATATAATCTTTAAATTTCAGAAGAAATTTGTAGGTTTTTACTAAAAATATGTCAGCATTTTGAGTTTAAAGTTTAAATGTAGATTGTTCAGTACACAAAGTTCAGTACATTAACATTCAAAGTATGGAGTTAGTGAGATTTATTTTTTGGTTTGAAAGAAATTAATACTTTTTATGCATTAAATTAATCAAAAGTGACAGTAAAGACATTTATAATGTTATAAAATATGATAACACTCTAAGGTGTCCTTGTGACACGATACATGTACTCCTATTATAACAATTAATTATGCACAATTACATGCAAATAACCCAAGCCAAACCCTAATCCTAACCCTAACTATATAATAATTGCATGTAGTTAATTAATATTACTCAGTACTTGTATGTATAATTGTGTAATGTATAATTACAGTGTAACAAGGACACCTTAAAATAAAGTTTAACCCAAAATATTTCTGTCAAATACAGTAAGTTGTTCTTTTTTTAACTTTCTGTTCATCAAAGAGTCCTGAAAACATATCATGATGTCCACAAAAATATTAATAATAAATTAATAAAATAATAAAAATGTTCTAAAGCTCCAAATCAGCATATAATAATTATTTCTGAAGTATCATGTAACAGTGAAGATTGGAGTAATGGCTACATTTGAAAATATATTGAAATATAAAACATTTTTGAAAATTTTAATAATGTTTCACAATATTACTGTATTTAATAAAATAAATGCAGCCTTGGTGAGCAAAGCTTCTTGGAAATGCAAACGTTACTGACCCCCCCCCCCCCCCCCCCCCCCCCATGGTTTTTCAAAATTAGACCTAGGACAGTAACACAGTACGACATAATGGATTGTATGTTTATCACTTTTGTTCAAGGCAAATTAGCTAAATGAGGTTTTTATTGACTGTAAGAACAACAATAATACAAGACAAGCCATGTTAAAAATTCGGAGGTAATATTTGATTTTGTGTCTTTATAGTGCGGAAGAAAACGGCGTTGTTGCCCCATCAGTTCGCAGAGGGCCGAGTCCAGAGGTCACTGCTCCACCAACCACAGAGACCCCATCCAAACCATCGGCTGTGAATGAAGACTCTGCTGCCCCGACTCGACCAGCTGGAAAGAGCAAACAGCAGCTCAACATCCGTGCTGAACTGGAGAAGAGACAAGGAGGAAAACCGTTACTCAACCTGGTGGTCATAGGTATGATATTCTCTCTCTCACTATTCATCCCGTCACATTATCATCCACTTAATATTTTGGTGTATGCATTTGAATTAGTTTTATTCTTTTGATTAATCCAATTACCATAAAGTCACTCCCTAAAGTATTTGGATGCCTAATGTCTCTGTTAGATTAAAAAAACAGTATATATGCTGTAAATGTGAAACTTGAACTTTGTTTGTGTGTGTAGGTCATGGTAGATGCTGGTAAGAGCACTCTCATGGGTCATCTGTTATATCTGCTGGGGAACGTTAATAAGAGAACCATGCATAAATATGAGCAGGAGGCCAAGAAAGCTGGCAAGGCCTCATTCGCATATGCGTGGGTACTGGATGAGACAGGAGAGGAGAGAGACAGGTACGTTTAATACGAACACATTCAGCTGTGATTTCTGTTTGGTGAAAGTGACCCAAACCAAGATTTATTTGTTTATCATCTGTTCTGTTTCATAGAGGAGTGACGATGGATGTGGGCATGACAAAGTTTGAGACTGACTCGAAGGTTATAACTCTCATGGATGCACCAGGACACAAAGATTTCATTCCGAATATGATTACAGGGGCTGCACAGGTACTTTCCCTAGTCCACCCCAACATTTTCTCACATCATGTTGTTTTAAATCTACCCCACAACACTGAATAATTTTTTTTCAGGCATTTGCAATGAGAAGAAAGCAAGTAAAGCTTTCGAAAAGGATTAAGAGGCACCATAAAGTGACCCATCCAACTTGTGCACTATATTCCCAATCTTATAAAGCCATATAATACCTTTGTGTGTGAATTAGACAGAAATTTCCAACTAAGAAAGTGGTACACTGTAACTGGCCTACTGTAACTGACTGGCGTGTTCTTGAAAGAAGTGCAGTAACGTTGTCTGATTCATGAATGAATCATTTTGTTGAGTTGGATCTTTAATTAAGCAGTTGATATGGGTAAAAAATGGTCTGAATGAATAACTGACACATTGGACTGATTCAAAGTTCAACTTACTGGCTCAATGGTCTGGGCCACAGTGGTTAACAGCTCACTACAGGGGAAAATTACTTTTGAATAGTGATGTAATTATGGTCTGTTTCTCTCACAAAGTTATCGTATGGCTTAAGAGGACTTGGAAATTAGTGCACAAGTCATATGAACCACTTTTATGCTGCTTTCATAGTGTGTTTTTTTTAAATTTGAAAACTTCAGTCCCCATTCATTGTAATTGCATGGGCACTTCATTCAGATTTCTCCACATAAGAAAGACTTACAGATAGTGACAGTGAAGTGAGTAAATGACCTAATTTTTTATTTCTGGTTGAGCTAATCTTTTAATGAATCCTGTTCTTTATTTGCCTACACCCTTTTTGTGCACACAAGTTGACGAGAGGACAACCGATGTCTGTGCATAATTTCTTGTGCACAGCAAAGTCTCAATGAAACTGTTCTTTGTAGATTTGGGTGCCACCACCACTAGTACTCTGAATATGAGTGTGTGTGTGTTTGGATTTGGCTGATACCTACAAATGCATTGAATGAAATTAGTCACATGTACAGGCCGGATTTACTCATTTCCTCCTGTCAGTCTGCTGAGAAAGGGTTTTTTGGGGGCAAGTGGGTGTGTGTGTATATTGAGGGTGGGTGTGTATTGGGTCTAGACTATTACTGTATGATTTCGGAAGCTGAAATTGACATGACGAAGTAATACTGATTTGAGAATCTGTAACAATCTTTTATATATTATATATATATACACAGTATCTCACAAAAGTGAGACACCCCTCACATTTCGGCAATAATTTTAGTATATCTTTTCAAGGGACAATACTATAGAAATGAAACTTGGATACATTTTAGTCAATGTGCAACTTGTATAGCAGTAAAGATTTACTGTCCTCTGAAAATAACTCAACATACAGCCATTTTTGGCAAAAAAGCTGGCAACAAAAGTGAGTACACCCTTAAGTGATAACAGCTATACATTGTTTAACCATGCAAAGCCACGTGTCCTATTCATCAACGTTCATGTTTTTGTCTGCTTGACAGGACCATACAAATTTGTTTATCTTGTTTTAGAGCAGTTAAAATTTTGGTGCTTTGAGTACAGTTCTCTCATACTGACCACTGGATGTTCAACATGGCACCTCATGGCAAAGAACTCTCTGAGGATTTGAGAATTAGAATTGTTGCTCTCCACAAAGATGGCCTAGGCTATAAGAAGATCAGTAACACCCTGAAACTGAGTTACAGTACAGTGGTCAGTGTCATACAGAGGTTTTCCAAGACAGGTTCCCACTTGGAACAGGCCCTCGCAAGGGTCAATCAAAGAAGTTGAGTCCTTGTGCTGTGCGTCAGGTGCAGAAGCTGGCTTCAAAAAACAGACGAATGAGTGTTGCCCAGCATTGCTTTAGAGTTTTCAGAAGCAGAAGGTCAGCTTGTCAGTGCTCAGACCATACGCCACACATTGCAACAAGTCGGTTTGCATGGCCGTCGTCCCAGAAGGAAGCCTCTTCTGAAGCTGGCTCACAAAAAAGCCTGCAAACAGTTTACTGAAGACAACCTGGCTGAGAGCATGAATTACTGGAACCATGTCCTGTGGTCTGATGAGACTAAGATAAACTTGTTTGGCTCAGATGGTGTCCAGCATGTGTGGTGACAGACTATATATATATGTATATGTATGTATCTATGTGTGTGTGTTTGCGGACACACTCACACAAACATCCAAGAGAAATCACTCACATAATTGAAAAAAAAATTGGGGGAAAATTACTCGGGGACAAATACAGGTGCATCTCAATAAATTAGAATGTCTTGGAAAAGTTCGTTTATTTCAGTAATTCAACTCAAATTGTGAAAACTTGTGTATTAAATAAATTCAGTGCACACAGACTGAAGCAGTTTACGTCTTTGGTTAAAGACTTGTGGCACTGCTGAGGTGGTATGGAAGCCCAGGTTTCTTTGACAGTGGCCTTCAGCTCATCTGCATTTTTTGGTCTCTTGTTTCTCATTTTCCTCTTGACAATACCCCATGGATTCTCTGTGGGGTTCAGGTCTGGTGAGTTTGCTGGCCAGTCAAGCTCACCAACACCATGGTCATTTAACCAACTTTGGTGATTTTGGCAATGTGGGCAGGTGCCCAAATCCTGCTGGAAAATGAAATCAGCATCTTGGTCAGCAGAAGGAAGCATGAAGTGCTCCAAAATTTCTTGGTAAACGGGTGCAGTGACTTTGGTTTTCAAAAAACACAATGGACCAACACCAGCAGATGACATTGCACCCCAAATCATCACTGACTGTGGGAAACTTAACACTGGACTTCAAGCAACTTGTGCTATGAGCTTCTCCACCCTTCCTCCAGACTCTAGGACCTTGGTTTCCAAATGAAATACAAAACTTGCTCTCATCTGAAAAGAGGACTTTGGACCACTGGGCAACAGTCCAGTTCTTCTTCTCCTTAGCCCAGGTAAGACGCCTCTGACGTTGTCTGTGGTTCAGGAGTGGCTTAACAAGAGGAATACGACAACTGTAGCCAAATTCCTTGACACGTCTGTGTGTGGTGGCTCTTGATGCCTTGACCCCAGCCTCAGTCCATTCCTTGTGAAGTTCACCCAAATTCTTGAATCGATTTTGCTTGACAATCCTCATAAGGCTGCGGTTCTAACGGTTGGTTGTGCATCTTTTTTCTTCCACACTTTTTCCTTCCACTCAACTTTCTGTTAACATGCTTGGATACAGCACTCTGTGAACAGCCAGCTTCTTTGGCAATGAATGTTTGTGGCTTACCCTCCTTGTGAAGGGTGTCAATGATTGTCTTCTGGACAACTGTCAGATCAGCAGTCTTCTCCATGATTGTGTAGCCTAGTGAACCAAACTGAGAGACCATTTTGAAGGCTCAGGAAACCTTTGCAGGTGTTTTGAGTTGATTAGCTGATTGGCATGTCACCATATTCTAATTTGTTGAGATAGTGAATTGGTGGGTTTTTGTTAAATGTGAGCCAAAATCATCACAATTAAAAGAACCAAGTACTTAAACTACTTCAGTCTGTGTGCATTGAATTTATTTAATACACGAGTTTCACAATTTGAGTTGAATTACTGAAATAAATGAACTTTTCCACGACATTCTAATTTATTGAGATGCACCTGTATACACACACACACATATTAAATACAAATGAAAAATGGGTAAATATTACACATCACAATACTAAAGTAAAATGTTTTGTGAGCGACTTCAGTGTTTGGGCATCTTGACAGGTGTCATTAGTGGTGGATTCTGGTCAGAGCATCTGAGGTAGTGTGTGCATGTGTTTTGCAGGCAGATGTGGCTGTGTTAGTCGTAGATGCCAGTCGTGGGGAGTTTGAGGCCGGGTTCGAGGCGGGGGGGCAGACCCGCGAGCATGGCCTGCTGGTTCGATCCCTCGGAGTCACGCAGCTTGCCGTTGCTGTCAACAAGATGGACCAGGTGGGTAACCATGGTGACCACAACAGCATACAGTAACCACGGCAGTGTCAATCATAATTTTATTTATGTCTGAGAACTCTGCTTCAATCCCTCTCCCACCAGTCCTGCTCATCACATTGTGTGTGTGCGTGTTTGCAGGTGAACTGGCAGCAGGAGAGGTTCCAGGAAATCGTCTCGAAGCTCGGTCACTTTCTGAAGCAGGCTGGTTTTAAGGTAATGTAGTCTTTGAGCATGGAGGATGTTTATATATTTTTCCCCCTCTACATGTTGTCCCTGAGTAATTTCCCCCCAAATTTTGTGTTACTGTCATTTATATGCGTGATTTTTCTTGTGTGTTTGTGTGTGTCTGCAAACATTTGTCTGTTAGTGCTTCTAGATAAAGTGAGACTTTATCTGATTGATGACACATCCAGGAACTGCAACAGATTGAAAATTAAATATTTTAATAGAAAATATAAGAACTGATGATGTTTGACATCAAACCTGTTTGCTGTGCATTTTGACATGACATATATTTTTTGATTTGAGCACAGATGACGCTGTGGTGTAGGGGAACATTTTCACTTTTGCATAAATCATATGAATTATGAATGACTTTGTTCAAATGCTTACAAAGTCTTCATACAATAAGTCAGTGTGGATATTTTACAAAATACAAAATATTTTTATTTGAATGGTGACAAAATAAGGACTCATAAAAAATGACAGAATTTTCAATTTTGTTCAAAACCGTACATATGACACAAGAATAGAAGAAAATTCTTGCACTGTAATAATGAAATATGGGCTACGGAAGAGAAACTGACTGCAGGCCTCAGCTTTTTACTAGTTTCACCTTTGCTCAACTTGTTTCTAGTATGTCTAGTTTCTAAAATATGAGTGTGATGTGTTAATTCTTGCCAACATGAGAAATTCTTAAAAAAATTTAAAATGTAAATGCAGCACTACTATCACAACAATGGAGACTATTGTGTATTTCTGTTATTTTTGGCATTTTCTAGTATTCTAGATATAAATATATCTTTGTTAAATTTTATAGATCTTCATTAGATGTTTTTGCAGTTAACTATTGATACTGTACTGATGTTGTATACAGTGGGGAAAAAATTATTTGATCCCCTGCTGATTTTGTACGTTTGCCCACTGACAAAGAAATGATCAGTCTATAATTTTAATGGTAGGTTTATTTGAACAGTGAGAGACAAAATAACAACAAAAAAATCCAGAAAAACGCATTTCAAAAAAGTTATAAATTGATTTGCATTTTAATGAGTCAAATAAGTATTTGATCCCCTATCAATCAGCAAGATTTCTGGCTCCCAGGTGTCTTTTGTACAGGTAAGGAGCTGAGATTAGGAGCACTCTCTTAAAGGGAGTGCTCCTAATCTCTGCTTGTTACCTGTATAAAAGACAACTTGTCCACAGAAGCAATCAATTAATTAGATTCCAAACTCTCCACCATGGCCAAGACCAAAGAGCTGTCCAAGGATGTCAGGGACAAAATTGTAGACATACACAAGGCTTTAATGGGCTACAAGAACATCACCAAGCAGCTTGGTGAGAAGGTGACAACAGTTGGTGCGATTATTCACAAATGGAAGAAACACAAAATAACTGTCAGTCTCCCTCGGACTGGGGCTCCATGCAAGATCTCACCTCGTGGAGTTTCAGTGATCATGAGAACGGTGAGGAATCAGCCCAGAATTACACGGGAGGATCTTGTCAATGATCTCAAGGCAGCTGGGACCATAGTAACCAAGAAAACAATTGGTAACACATTACGCCGTGAAGGACTGTCACTGAAATCCTGCAGCGCCCACAAGGTCCCCCTGCTCAAGAAAGCACATGTACAGGCCCGTCTGAAGTTTGCCAATGAACATCTGAATGATTCAGAGGAGAACTGGGTGAAAGTGTTGTGGTCAGATGAGACCAAAATCGAGCTCTTTGGCATCAACTTAACTCGCCGTGTTTGGAGGAGGAGGAATGCTGCCTATGACCCCAAGAACACCATCCTCACCATCAAACATGGAGGTGGAAACATTATGCTTTGGGGGTGTTTTTCTGCTAAGGAGACAGGATAACTGCACCGCATCAAAGGGACGATGGACGGGGCCATGTACCGTCAGGGCCAGGGCATTGAAGCCAGCCTGGGCTTTGAAAATGGGTTGTGGATGGGTATTCCAGCATGACAATGACCCAAAACACACGCCCAAGGCAACAAAAGAGTGGCTCAAGAAGAAGCACATTAAGGTCCTGGAGTGGCCTAGCCAGTCTCCAGACCTTAATCCCATAGAAAATCTGTGGAGGGAGCTGAAGTTTCGAGTTGCCAAACGTCAGCCTCGAAACCTTAATGATTTGGAGAGGATCTGCAAAGAGGAGTGGGACAAGATCCCTCCTGAGATGTGTGCAAACCTGGTGGCCAACTACAAGAAATGTCTGACCTCTGTGATTGCCAACAAGGGTTTTGCCACCAAGTACTAAGTCATTTTTTGCGAAGGGGTCAAATACTTATTTGACTCATTAAAATGCAAATCAATTTATAACTTTTTTTGAAATGCGTTTTTCTGGATTTTTTTGTTGTTATTCTGTCTCACTGTTAAAATAAACCTACCATTACAATTATAGACTGATCATTTATTTGTCTGTGGGCAAACGTACAAAATCATCAGGGGATCAAATAATTTTTCCGTCACTGTATGTTATCTATGATGTACTAGCACAAAGAGTAATTGGATGCATCCAGTGACCAGTAAAAACGTGGGTGGTGAATGGTTTGGAAATGTACAGCAACATTTCATGGTTCCTTTCAGCCTGTTGATTTGATCCATCAACAGCACATTCCACTATGGAAATGATCTGTGCCATGTGTTACAAACGTGCTTGTATTTGCAGGATTCTGATGTGTTTTACATCCCTACCAGCGGTCTATCAGGAGAGAATCTGACTACTAGGAGTAAAGTTGCAGATCTTACAGCCTGGTACACTGGACCTTGCCTACTGGAACAGATAGGTGTGTGTGTGTGTCCATTTTCTTTTTTGGTATGTGTTTTGGACTGCATTCAAGCAAAGATGTCATGCACATATATATGCACATAAATAGAATATAGCAAAAAAAAAAAAAAGCAATATAATGTTCTTGTATTATTTAAAAAAAACAGGCAAAATTGTAAAAGAGGAGCTTTGACATTTTGAGAATTATTTTTCTGTTTTTGGATGGGAAAATCCTCTTTAGTGCAAAATGAGGGTGAGAAGATAATGATCAAATGGTCTGCAGAAGGTGTGACTGTGACTAAATTGACCAAATTTAGACATGTGAAAGGGTTATTTGTGCCTTAGTGTTTTTCCCCTCCAATACTTATGCAAATTAATTATCAAAGTTTTTTTTTTTTTCTTTTTTTTTCTTTTTTTTTTTGAAGTTGCATTAAAAACATCCACCTGGCTCAAAAATCTGATGTGGCACATTTAAATGTTTGGATGACTGCTTCTGTTTTCATGTACAGAGATGCGTGTGTAAGAGCAGAATCCTCTGCTGTGATGATTTTCACAGAAGTTCTTGTCTTGATGCCGTGAATTGATTGGTGGCTGACTTGTGAGAATCCTCAGCAGTTTTACTCTGACTCATCAAAATTTGATGAGGCAAACAGAAAACCTTCAGACGACTGCATATTTCCTCATCTCTTTCTCTCTGTCTATCTGCAGATGCATTTAAACCACCCCAGAGGTCAGTGGAGAAGCCCTTCAGGCTTTGTGTCTCAGACGTCTTCAAAGGTCAGCATGGGAACCACCATAAAAGCAAAATGTACAAAATCTAAATCCACAAATATCAAGGTGGATCATGTGCATGTATTCCCTTGTTATTTAAAAAATGAAACCTAAAAATGAAAAAACCCTTATTTTTATTCTTTCATTATAGCCAGTTAAGAGACGTTTTACTTTATGATCACCTAAACAGCCTCACTGTTTTCAGATCAGGGATCTGGGTTCTGTGTGACGGGAAAGATCGAGGCTGGCTTCATTCAGACAGGAGATAAAGTTCTGGCCATGCCTCCTAATGAGACCTGCACGGTTAAAGGTAAAAACACAGCAGCTTTATCAACTTAGAGAGACAGGCATTGCTTTAAGAGTATGCAACAGTGCCCTCTTCTGGTGTTGTCATGAAAGACTGTGCACTGTGGAATTCTCTTGTGATCTTTGAATTGTTTTAGAGCTTTTCTCCAGTTCTGTGACTAAGAAATGGATGCTGCATGTAGTAGGAATGCACAGTATTGGCACTGGTCAGAATGGATATTTATGTTTAATGCAGCAATAAAATGCAGAAAAACATCTAGTTAAAAATAAGCTGCGTGTTTCTGCATTGATTTTTTTTCTAATTGAAAATAATTATATTTAGTCATTTCTGAACACCAATATAGTAATACATAGTACTAATAAACAAATAAATTAATGCAATAACTTAATGAAAATTGCAACATAAATATGGAATAATATGCAATAAAGTCTAAAACACTATATTAAACATTTTTGACAAATCAATGCACAACAAATTATTGCATAAGTTATCAGTTGATTCATTCAAATAGATAGTTTGAACTGATTCACAATAATTCAAACTATTAACTCTTCTTTTACTGACTTTTATATCTGTCCTACTGAGACAAGAAAAATTACACAGTGTAATGACACCAAAAAGTGTATTATTAATATTATTGTAGTAGTTATGATATTGCAAAATTTTGCTTTGCCAGAAAAATCATTTAATGTATATCATGAATATTATGAAAATATACACTATTGTTCAAAAGTTTTTGAGTCAGTAAGTTTAATATTGTTTAATATTGCTTTGCCATCACAGGAATAAACTACATTTTGAATAGTAATATAATAGAAAACAGTGATTTTAAATTGTAACAAAAAAAAAAAAAAAATCAAAAATATTTTTTTTAAATAAAATGAAGCGTAGGAATGTATTTAAAAACTTCTTTCAAAGATTTTACCAGCCTCAAACTTTTAAATGGCAGTGTATCACCTAGCCCTAATTGCCATAAACTATGGCAGTTATTTTTATTTATTTCATTAATTTTTCTAAATTGATGCATCTGTCTCTCTCTAGGGATCACTCTCCATGATGAAGCTTTAGACTGGGCAGCTGCTGGTGATCATGTCAGTCTAACTGTAACTGGCATGGACATAATCAAAATAAAGTGAGTGTGCAAAGAAACACTAGTGTGAAAAACTCTGGGCACTGTTGATTCTGTAATCATGTATGATGTTTTCTCGTCACATTCTCTTCTCTTTCTAGTGTTGGATGTATATTCTGTGATCCCAAAGAGCCCATCAGAACCTGTACAAGATTCCGAGCAAGAATTCTCCTCTTTAATATAGAAGTCCCCGTCACGCAAGGCTTCCCCGTAAGAAAATGCCTTCTCTCTGTTTAGATTTCTTCTGTATTTATTCTTTATTTATTTATTTATGAGGGATGTGCAAGTGCATTTGTTAACATTTACTTGTTTTTTGTGTTTGATTGTCAGGTACTGTTACATTATCAGACCGTAAGCGAACCGGCCACTATTAGGAAGTTAGTCAGTGTATTACACAAGAGCAGTGGAGAAGTTCTCAAGAAGAAACCAAAGTAAGTGGATGAATGATATGGAGTCATATTTGTGCACATGATCATTTAATATAATTTTATTCAACCTCATGTTGTTCCAAACTTCCATGGATAACTTTCTTTCTTTAGTAGCCCAGTGAACTATGAGAAGTGAACAGTGACTGTCATATTTAAAAACAAAAACAAAGTCATGTTCTAAACAACCCCATATGACAGATTTTTGATGATGAACATTAAGTATTGTTGTATGATGAACATAAATTTAAGAGATTATTTGCTGAGTCTCTTCTCCTTTGCACTAGCTCTCAAATCTCATTTGTGCTTCCACATCAGTGTTGTTATTGTTAATTAAAAATAATACTATTAAAAATCATTTTTGGCAACATAAAGCTGAGGTAAAATAAAATGTAAATATTAGATGAAAACAATTGAATTTAAAAACTTTCCTTGAAAACCAACTAAAAAGTTTAAGTTGAGGAACTAAAATTAATAACTAAAGCAGAAATAAAAATTAATTGACGCTAAATAGAAATGTTTTTAAAAATCCTATAAAAATGTCAAAAGCACATAGAAACTAAAATGAAAAAAAATGAAAAAAGCAAAGTTAATAGACGCTAAAATAATATTTATTAAAATTTGAATAGGAATAAAAAACAACCTAAGATAAAACTCTTCCCTATATTCCAAGTTTGTGATTGCTATGGACAGTTTCTGATATCATCTTTGGGTGAATTGTTTCTTTAATGATTGTGTTTTTGCAGAAGAATCATCGTCAGCTTGTTGTTGATGGTGTATGAATGTTGTGCAGGTGTTTGATTAAAGGACAGAATGCTGTGGTGGAGATTCAAACACAGAGGCCTGTGGCTCTGGAGCTCTATAAGGACTATAAAGAACTGGGGCGGTTCATGCTGAGATATGTGGGCTCGACCATTGCTGCCGGAGTTGTCACAGAGGTAAAAGGCAGTACATAGCCAACTTTTCTCACGAAACACATTCCCGTTTTGTATTAATCAGCATTTCTTGATATTGCATCATGAGAATGTGATGCTTGTTAATACTGCTAATGTTTATACTGTTCTAGATCAAAGAGTAAGAACCAGTTGGAACTGAATCCTCCAGAAAAAAACTGGGCGAAACCTCTGGACAGAAGTGCAATTCCGCCTCAGAGCTACAGTAACACAAACATAAAGTGAATACACACAGATGCCCACAAGGCAACATCTCGCCACAGTTCACATTTCACCTTGTTAAAGGCCCTAGAATGTGTGTGTGTGTTAGAGAGAGACTGCATTTTGTCCTGCCCCTCAACTTGCAGTATACAATTGATTTGTGTAATAATTCATCCAAAATTTCAGCTCAAACCCCCCTAAAACACACAGAGATCATTTACCTATAATTTAATTTGGTTTGCTTCCATTCATTGATTGCATCATAAACTGAACTCATTGTTTTATTATTTGATATTTTATTTAGATTATTGTAAAGTGCATCATTTTTGACTATAAGGTGGCAGCACATAATGGACATTTAGTTTTGGTTCAAATGGAAGGTTTTTAAGGTTTAATCAAATTAGTTATGGATGTGTACATTTGTAAAAGGGAAAATAGATTAAGCAACACAGCTGGCAGCTCTCATCTCCTCCATCAGTTTCTCTTGTGAGCGGGACAGTGTGAATGAAACCTGCCCTAACTTGCTGCTACTCAGTTTTTTTTGATCATTATTGAGAAAACAGAAGGATCGAGAACCAGTGGGCAAATGGATATGCTGTGGAGAAACTCATCCGCATGTCTATAATCTAACAGTAATCATTTAAATGACCTAACGGACATGACTCTTACTTATCTGTTTTTGACTTGATTATTAAGGGGTTTTAATTTAAAGAACATTTTGTTTGAGTGTATCGAAGCTGAAGTTGTTCAATTGGGGAAAAGCTTCTTCATCGGAAAAATAAACAATATTGATCACTGTGGAAAACATGAGTGCGTGTATTTTTGGGCCAGTTTTATTCCATGGTGGGAAAAAAAACAGAATTGCAAGATGTAAACTCAGAATTCAGAGAAAAAGTCTGAATTGTCAGATTGCAATAGTGGATTTAAAAAAAAACACTTTATATTTCACAATTTTGAGTATATATCTCGCAATTCTGACTTTTTTCTTAGAATTACGAGAAACAAAGTTCGAACTGTGAGAGATAAACTCAGAAAAGTCAGAATTGTGAGATGGAAAGTTGTAATTACCATTTTTAATTTTTTATTGTGTTAAAATTGGCTTCATACTTTATAACCCTGCTCAACATTTACAAAAGCATTGATTATTCTCTGGACAGGAATGTATGTTTTTCCTGCATGCAAGCTGTTTGTTTTCATCCTAACAATTTTCATGAATTCTTGATTTGGCTTTTACCACCTTTTGGCCTGATGTTTAATGACATGAATCTCAGTGCATTGATGTTTTGTGAAAACACTTTACTATTGCAGTATAATGTGAGTTATGCAAATCATGTAATTTTCCACTTATTCCGACAGATGCTCATTATGTGCTCAAATGCTAACAGATGTAGCTAATAAGTTGTTTTCTTGTGTGAGAATGTGCTGCTGTAATTTTCCACTTCATGGCCAGATAATCATAAGATTTCACAAATGCAGCTTGTTCAGAATAGATAAAGACTCGAAGATGACACGTTGATTCAGTGAAGCTGGGTTTAATCAATTCGTCTCTGCCTTTTGATTGTAGAGAAATACGCTGAAAAATGAATAGTATGTTTCCACTGGTAGGCACAAAGAAAATATACTGAAATTGAAGCTAAATATGCTGCTTAAGACCTTATTCACCACACAAGATAGTAATTAATAAGAATAATTACCATCAAAAGTGAAAAATGGGGGATTTGACCTTTTAGTTTTATAGCACTGGGGTTGCTGAAGTGGTTCAATCAGCGTAACAAATGACTTCTTCTCGACTGAGCATTGGGATATTAAGTGTATGTGCTCTGTGCTGCAGAGTTAGGCCAATTACAAGTGCAGTTATCACAGTCTCAAGATATTCTGACATTAGCTCTTCTTTAAAAGCATCAGAGTTTTCTGAATTACCCACAAGGAACATTTTTGACAATAGCAACTTTTTAATGCTGTCTTTCTCTAATTTCATCTCATTGTTCTCTTTGATCCTCTTTTTAAATCATCCAAAATAACTGTCTAATGATCGTTTCCTTCCTCTAATTTTCTGTATCACTGCATACAATGGCATTTTGACAGTAAGAGTTGTCTTTTTTTGTGCTTGTTAATTCTCCTTATAGATGTTATTTTTCTCGGCATGGTGGTTTATATCTTTTTCTTGAGGAATGAAATTTCAACATCCACCCACTTTTTCTCTGGGGCAGGTCTTTTGATTTGGAATGAGCAACGTCCCTCACTCTCTGCTCTTCTCCATAAAACTTTCATGTTTTGTTCTAACGCTGCTTCATGAAACATTTAAGTGATATAAAATTATAAAATCTTTCTAATTAAGTGTCTCAGTTACATGTATAAGGCAGTGATGTATATACAACAGGGTTTTTTGTCTTTCCATATTCCGACTCACACTTTCATTATTTGCTTTGACTCTCTTGTTGTCAGTATTCTGGAAGCTTTTTCTAAGTTCCCTGTTCTGAATTGGTGTAATATCTCGCTCTAAACTTCAAACTGACAAATATGCCTCGAGACTCTTTCATTGGTCTCTCAGTGAAGAGGAGTTATCTCATGAAATGGAAATCTAGGCCTAGTGTTGCATTGAGAACCTGAGTCAGATAAAGTGAGTGTGAAATTAAGTGTGATTGGATTTCCGCCAGCAGTACCATCTTCTGCAAAGTAAGAAGATGGCAGACATCCACCAGCCATCTTGGTTTAAGTGTGGCCTGTCTCTTTCGATGTTATTTAAGATCTCTTAAAACGTTTATCACATGTCCGCAGTTTCTGTTGGAGACCTGGTTACTATTAGCCTAAAATAAGTCACTTAATTTTCAAACTATTTACTCGTAATTTAAGTCAGTAAATTTCTGTAGCTAAATGTTTTGTTATTGCTATCTTTTTAATGATATAATTTCATCAAATCCATTTTTCTTGTAGAAATCTAGTGTTTATGAAAACAAAAACTAGAATGAATTATAATTTGTATAATTGTATACAAATTGCATAAGTCGAAAACATAACAATGAATATCAGCATGTAACTGAATATTTCGCTATTAAAAGACCTGAAAATCCACACAGGATGTTTCGTAAAGGGATTGAATCTTTTTCTGAATCGGTTCATTTAACGAACCACGTCACCGCACCCGAATCTCGAGTCTGGCGTTTGCATAATTTCTTCAAATTTTAGAAACTGCAAAGTTGTTTCGTCGTGCTACTCCAATATGGGAAAAAAGTAGCTTGTTACTGGAAAAGCTACAGTATTTTGAACATCTAAGCTACTGACAAAGGTAAATTGTTGTCGAAATGTTTACTAGTCATACAACGTTACATATATCCTCAAAAGAGTTCGTTTTCAGTTTGAGATATTTTAATATATAGATAATTTATATAGGGTAAACATACCTATTAAGCTCACCAAAATCTACATTGAGACATTGAGACAAAATCTTTTGTTCACAGGAAATTGGTTTCAGTACAAAAAGTTATGTTAAAATAAAATATTCACACAAAATATTATTTTTTTTTAAATGACAAAAGCATTTCAATTAAGAAAAATTACATTTTTGTACCCTTTAAGCACACCCCTGTTCCCATTAAGCTCACATCATGTTTTATTAAAAAATCTTGTTTATTTTTTTGAAGGTACAACGTCAATCACAAAAAAAAAACAAAAAAAAAAAAAACACTAAAATCAAGCAAGGCATTCAAGTCGATCAGTTATATATTCATAATGAAGTGTCATCTAAGCACATTGCAACATCTATACTAGTTCACGTTCAGCTAAGTAACACATTTAAAAATCAGATAAAACAAACCGATAAAACATTCAATTCATGGGGATGAACACAGAAACTAGCCTCATTATAAACCTCTTATTAAATTGATGTCAACTTATCTATAGTGTCTTAAGGCTGGATACACTACACGACTTTTGCCCCGATTTTCCACAGATTTACAGTCTGGAAAAGTTGAAGCTAGTTGCCAAAGATCAGAACCAGTCTGCAGATTTGAGTTGACAGAATCCATAGAAAATCAATTAACTTAACTTAAAGCGATAACCATCAGTTTATATTTAAAGTCTGTTTATGAAGTATTTACATAGACGTTCAATGTGGAAGGGCTTACTCTTAGAGAGCACACTGAGCTTAACTGGAGCAGCAACAATTTTTAATAAATTTCATGTAATATTTATTAAAATGACAGGATTTTGCTAAATAAATAGTCTAGGTCATGTATTAAGTTTATACATATTTTAATATGAACAACTATTATTAACAATATCTATGAAATTATACTTTTTCTTATTGATGTCACACTGAAGCTGTGTGATTTTCATAGTAGTGTACCCTTTAAGCTCAGCTTACAATAATATGAAATCTTTAAAAATTACAGCACTGTAAAATGACAGACCAGCAATAACTGTCAATTTATAATATTATGGATGTAAAAGTACAAGTCAGTAATGCCTGTCAAGTAATATGTTAGCGTAGCACACAGTCTTATACAGCTAGTCAGCTAACTGTGATCTGCGCTATGTTGCTAAAACTATCTTTTAGATCTAATGTAATTATTTTCCACATCCAAGTTCCAGGTTATAATATGCAAAAATCTGAACATTAATCTCTTAATTTTACAGTAAGTAATGAAACTTACCCAAAATAAAGGTTTAAACATTTAAAAAATGCACATTTAAGGGGCTCCTCTTTTGGTGAAAGTTTTTAGACAGATTTCAGAATGGCCGCCAAACAGCGTAAACACATGGAGACCCATATCTCAGTGTGCAATGATCTGATGCACTTGAAATTATAGGAGGTATATAGTAACAAACATCAATTGGTTAAAGGGGTCATATGATGCGATTTCAAGTTTTCCTTTCTCTTTGGAGTGTTACAAGCTGTTTATGCATAGATAAGATCCCTGAAGTTGCAAAGACTAAAGTCTCAAAACCTAAGAGATATTCTTTGTAAAAGTTAAGACTCGACCACGCCCCCCTAAAATGGCTCATTCAAACACGCCCCCACATGTCTACGTAAGGGTGTGGGGAGATTTGAAGGCGGAACTATTATTCTCACTGTAGTATTGTTGCTGCCGCCTGTGCCATGTCCTGGAGACGCTGTGTTTTGTTGTGAAAGCGAAAGTACTTTCTTTGGGCTTCCAAAAGAGGACACAACTAGAAATCAGTGGTTAAGTTGTATTTACAACACTGTTCCAGAATAATTCAACCTAAAGTGTGTGCATCGCATTTTACGGAGGACTATTTCCTGAACCTGGGAGAGTAGCCTGTCAGCTGTGCTCAAAGACTGTTTCTATAAAGTGGGGCAATTCCAACTTTGCAAGGACAGTCTGGCGCTTCTGACTCACAGCCTGTAAGTATGTTTTCATATTTAAAGAATTTGCCACTGACTATTCAAACGCGAGTTTTGAGCTGTGTAGAGTAGTGCTTGTTGTTTGTCGTTTCTCCGATCACAAATGCAGACATGGTAATGTTTACGTGGCGCGATGCAACGCGACGCATAAAAAGACAGTATAAGTCATTATAATCAGTAATTATTTCCCCACTGGATGCAACAAACGCCTCCTTTGTAATAGGTTTTATTGTTTTTGTGCGCCGGGACAAGGCATCACAATACAGTAAGGGGCGTAACATTTCCATCACACGCTTGAGGTATTTGGCCAATCACAACGCACTCGATAGCTGGCCAATCAGAGCACGCCTCGCTTCTCAGAATGATGAGCTTTGTAAAAATCGGCGCATTTCAGAAAGGCTGGGCATAGAGGAGCAACAATAATGTACAGTATGTGGAAAATAATGTGTTTTTTGAACCTTAAACCGCATAAACACATTGCATTACACCAAATACAGAAAATAATGTTCTTTTTAGCAATGTCATATGACCCCTTTAATAGGTACGTAATAGGTACCCTAGATATTTTAAGGAACCAAAGGTGAAACATTGGTAGCCTGTGTGAACATAAACCATCACATGCCTTACCAGTGACTTTTCTCAACATTTGTGGACTTGTGGTGGTATATGATCATTTATGGTGTTGTGTATTTCACCAAGCAAAGAAGGTAGCCTAACGTTACAATATTTGCAGCTTTCTTCTTGTGACTGATCTCTGCCTCATCCTCCGCATCCCGGGGTATTTCAGGCCTGAAGTACTGCACTCAGAAACACAGCAACACAAACAGTCCCAATGTAACCTCTTAATACTGTGACACATCTATCAGCCTCCTCCACACCTTTACATATTTTGCTTTTCATTTCTTTCCAGAACGTGCTTCCTCAAAACGTTTTCCCCAAATACCTTATCAGCATTGGGTGCTATTTCTGTGCACAGTACAGGATAAAAGCACCCACTCCATTTGCCCAAACAAGCATTTCAGTATATTATAAACACGTTTGTCTCTAAAATAATCCTTTTAAACGTGTTGAGGATTAGTCTTAGTTTATATGGTTTTGTATTGATTTTAGTAAAATGTATTGTAAATTTATTGGTCAGTCATCAATAGCTGTTTAATATTCAACTCAAGACAATTCCCTTTTCACAGAAATGTGAATAATATCTCAAAACCTCCAGCAAGTTAAGGGCTTTTAATGTCCAACTCATGCTCTTATTAATGAGTGTCATATCTGCTGGAGGAACCATTTAGTTTACTATACAACCTCTCATTTACTTGAGTAAACAGATCGCAAAAGAGTCTGGTGAAAGCTCATATGTAACAGTGTGCTGACTCGTGCGCAGACATTTCAGGTTTTTCTTTTGTCTGCAAAACTGATTTTTAATCTCACTTTTCTACAATGTCAAAAGATAAATACCTAGTGCTGGAAAACTATATTGGTGGGAAGTTTGTACCATGTTCCAAGCTAATAGACTCTTTCAACCCATCGACTGGAGAGGTTTATTGCAAAGTTCCAGACAGTGGACCTGAGGAGGTAAGATTTTTCTTGATCTTTTTCTTATTGTTCTCAATTTCTTTTTTTAATATTTGAAGATGTCAGTTGTGCATGATCAATTATGTTCTGTGTTGCTATAGATATACTGTCTTGTACATTTCTCTGAATGCATATTTCATGAGTTGAACATTTTCACTTGTTTCTAGTGTAAAAAAAAAAATCATTGTAGTTTCTCCTTTAATAATATGTAACTAGTCACAAGATTATTTGTCTTAAGGCACAAATTCCAAGGAAGGCAAGAGTAATGATACTGAGTCAGGGTGACGTACCTTTGGTCTCATATATACTTCTCACAGTAAACACTGGTCATAATCAAGTGGGCGACACTCAAGGTCCAGTGTTTAATTAGTAACTATTATAGCTCACACCAGAAGAACTTGTCTGGGTCAGTGGAACAGAAAAGAGTTTAGATGTTGGATGTACAGTCCATTGCTGTTTTGTGCTAGATTATATTATAGATTCACTTAATTTTTTAAATATATTTTATAGTCAGTAGAGTCAATTTTTATGCACTTAATAAAGAGTTTTAATACTGAAATGATGGCATTACATAACACTATCATATCCTAAAATGAGCCAATGCCTGTACAAAGGAAGATATACCCAATTCACGTGAGTTAACCCTTTTCCCACTGCTTATAGGTGGATGCTGCAGTTAGGGCAGCCAAAGAGGCCTTTCCTGATTGGTCAGCAAAGAGTCCAGCAGAGAGATCCAAAGTACTGAATAAACTAGCAGACCTGATAGAGGCTCAACTGGAGGAGTTTGTCCAGGCTGAGTCTAAAGACCAGGGTAAAACACTAGAAATTGCACTGTGATACAGTTCCATAATACAGGCCACACTAAACAGCTTACACTAAATAAGTTCAAAGGACTTACTAGCGTACAATAGACCAAAGGTAGACAGAATTTCAGCAATGTACTTTTCTAATGGTCAACAGATACTGTTTTTTTTAGTGGCTTATATAACATCTAGAGTGCTGAATGGCCACATATATGGGTGTTATTTAATAGCATTTATATACTACTATAGTGTCTATTAATATTTTGAAATAGCTTTAATTTTAATATTTTTTCTTTTATCATCTAGTTCTTGTCTATTTGGCTTTTATGTAAACTTAAACTTTTTAATTATTTTTTAATTAACAACTACAACCCGAATTCTGGAAATGTTCGGACGTTTTTTAAAATTTGAATAAAATGAAAACTAAAAGACTTTCAAATCATATGAGCCAATATTTTATTAACAATAGAACATAGATAACATAACAAATGTTTAAACTGAGAAATTTTACAATTTTATGCACAAAATGAGCTCATTTCAAATTTGATGCCTGCTACAGGTCTCAAAATAGTTGGGACGGGGGCATGTTTACCATGGTGTAGCATCTCCTCTTCTTTTCAAAACAGTTTGAAGACGTCTGGGCATCAAGGTTATGAGTTTCTGGAGTTTTGGTGTTGGAATTTGGTCCCTTTCTTGCCTGATATAAGTTTCCAGCTGCTGAAGAGTTTGTGGTTGTCTTTGACGTATTTTTCATTTAGTGATGCGCCAAATGTTCTCTATAGGTGAAAGATGTGTACTGCAGGCAGGCCAATTCAGCACCCGGACTCTTCTACTATGAAACCATGCTGTTGTAATAGCTGCAGTATGTGGTTTTGCATTGTCCTGCTGAAATATACAAGACCTTCCCTAAAATACACGTCATCTGGAGGGGAGCATATGTTTCTCTAAAACCTTTATTTACCTTTCAGCATTCGTATTGCCTTTCAAAATATGCAAGCTGCCCACACCGTATGCACCAATGCACCCCCATACCATCAGAGATGCTGGCTTTTGAACTGAACGCTGATAACACGCTGGAAGGTCTCCCTCCTCTTTAGCCCGGAGGACACGGCGTCCGTGATTTCCAACAAGAATGTCAAATTTGGACAAATTTGGTTTGTCTGACCATAGAACACTTTTCCACTTTGAAAGAGTCCATTTTAAATGAGCCTTGGCCCACAGGACACGACGGCGCTTCCGGACCATATTCACATATGGCTTCCTTTTTGCATGATAGAGCTTTAGTTGGCATCTGCAGATGACACGGTGGATTATGTTTACTGACAGTGGTTTCTGGAAGTATTCCTGGGCCCATTTAGTAAGGTCAATGACAGAATTATGCCGATGAGTGATGCAGTGTTGTCTGAGGCCCGAAGACCACGGGCATCCAACAAAGGTCTTCGGCCTTGTTCCTTACGCACAGAGATTTCTCCAGTTTCTCTGAATCTTTTGATGATGTTATGTACTGTAGATGATAAGATTTGCAAAACCTTTGCAATTTGATGTTGAGGAACGTTGTTTTTAAAGTATTCCACAGTCTTTTTACGCGCTCTTTCACAGATTAGAGAGCCTCTGCCCATCTTCTGAGAGACTCTGCCTCTCTAAGACATCCCTTTTATAGCTAATCATGTTACAGACCTGATATCAATTAACTTAATTAGTTACTAGATGTTCTCCCAGTTGAATCTTTGCAAAATTTCTTGCTTTTTCAGCCCTTTGTTGCCCCCGTGCCAGCTTTTTTGAGACCTATTGCAGGCATCAAATTTGAAATGAGCTCATTTAGTGGATAAAAGTGTAAAATTTCTCTGTTTAAACATTTCTGTTCTCTATGTTCTATTGTGAATAAAATATTGGCTCATGTGATTTGAAAGTCTTTTAGTTTTCATTTTATTCATATTTTAAAAAAAACGTCCCAACATTTCTGGAAATCCGGGTTGTAGATAGATAGATAGATAGATAGATAGATATGTCAGTATTACTTTGTACTTTCTGTCGCTGAACATTTTCATTCACTTTCATTCGTTGTTTTGGAGGTCTCTTAAAGCATTAAATGGACTATAAGTAAATAATAAGTAAAAAAATAAATAATAATATCCTGGCCAGAGGAGAACTGGCCCCCCGACTGAGCCTGGTTTCTCCCAAGGTTTTTTTCTCCATTCTGTCACAGAGGGAGTTTTGGTTCCTTGCCGCTGTCGCCTCTGGCTTGCTCAGTTGGGGACACTTAATTTTTTACGATTAACGTCAATTTTATTTCATAGATACTATTTAAACTAAACTGAGCTAGACAATGACATCTCTGAATTCAATAATGAAATGCCTTTAACTGAAAATTGAGTGTTTAATCTTATTATTATACATTACTGACACTCTATCCTCCAATTTGATACTGTTAAGTGCTTTGACACAATCTGTATTGTTAAAAGCGCTATATAAATAAAGGTGACTTGACTTGACTTGACTCAGTTCCACTTCTTTTTTTCCAGGAAAGACTACAACTTTTGCCCGAAATGTGGAAATTCCACGATCAGCATACAACTTCCGTTTTTTTGCTTCATCTGTCCTGCATCACACTAATGACTGCAGTCAGATGGATCACATGGGCTGTCTGAACTACACAGTACGCTGTCCTGTAGGAGTGGGTATGTGTCTCTCTATACATACTATACTATTATTCTCATTAGTACATCACTCACTTTCATATGGTCTATTTGTGTTAAATTTCTCTGTCTATAGCTGGTCTTATAAGCCCATGGAACCTGCCGTTGTACCTCCTGACCTGGAAGATCGCCCCGGCTGTTGCTGCAGGCAATACTGTGGTGGCGAAACCCAGTGAAATGACCTCTGTCACTGCCTGGATGATGTGTCAGCTATTGGAGGAAGCTGGTGAGGGATTTGTGTGTTTATCTATGTCAGATTTTAAAAAGGAATAGTTCACCCAAAAATGAAAATTTGCTCAAAATTTACTCACTCTCAGGCCATCCAAGATGTTGATGAGTTTGTTTGTTTATCAGAACAGATTTGGAAAAATTTAGCTTTCTATCACTTGTTCACCAGTGGATCCTTTGCAGTGAATGGGTGCCGTCAGAACGAGAGTCTGAAAATCTGATAAAAACATCACAATATTCCACAAGATGAATTTGGTTATTACAAACTTGCAGCTTTTCATTTCACAAGACATTAATTGATAGACTGGATTACTTGTGTATTATTGGGATGTTTTTAGTTGTTTGGACTGACGGCACCCACTCACTGCAGAGGATCCATTGGTGAGCATGTAATAAAATGCTAAATTTTTCCAAATCAAGAAACAAACTGATCTACGTCTTTGGATAGCCTGTGGCTAGCAGCTGTGTTTTTCTTTTATTACAGGCATGCACTTTATATGACATCCGAATTGAGTGAATATTTCTGTGTAATCCATGTGTGCTTTTTCTAGGCTTTCCACCTGGAGTAATCAACATTGTCTTTGGTATGGGCCCACGAGCAGGGGATGCACTGGTGTCCCACCCTGACGTGCCGTTGATCTCATTTACGGGGAGCACAGGTACAGCAAGACTGATAACAGAGCGCAGTGCACCATACTGTAAGAAGCTTTCACTGGAGCTTGGTGGGAAAAACCCGGCTATTATATTTGCTGATGCTGACATGGAGCAGTGCATCAGCACTACTGTACGATCCAGCTTCTCCAATCAGGTTAGCTCATGCAGAGCTTAACCAATCAGGTTGTATTTTTACATGCAGAAATGTACTATATTACTGAGCTCAACCAATCAAAATCCTGCAGGTTTCTCTATTCAAGACTAGCTTTTTGCAGAATTGCATACTACTAAAATGCGACTTCTAAGTAAAATATAATATATGATAATATGTTATTGTAGTATTATTTATATACTATTGTAGTATATTTTAAATTAACTTTCATTTCTCATTTTCATTTTAGGTTTAGTAATTTTATTTTTTTTCCTTTTTTTAATAATTGTTTAACTTTTATTTTTTATTTTCAGAAATTTTAGTAATTCACTTTTATTTCATTTAGCTGCTAAGGCGACATGTCTAATTAGTTCTTTTAGGTGTAAGTTTTTCATTTGTCGTCTTTTTTCCTTTTTTTAAATTTTTTTTTTAAGGGAAAATGATTTTGAAAATGATTCAATTTTAGTTAACAGTAACAGCACAGATGATAGCCTGAGTCCATTAGCAGAATTAAAGAACATATTGGGTTAACTATGAAATTATATTATATTATACTGTCTCAAACCTTTCTTTTTAATGGGATGACACCATGTAGTTCAGTTTTCTGCCACACTGTGGTGCACAGAACACATAAATTGTTAATACAGCATTGTACATTGTGTTCTCTCACACTCTTTCCCTCTTTCTCTTTTTCTCTCACTTGGGCCTTCACATCACACACACACAAACACATCATCTCTGTGCTAATATTTACAGTGTCTGTATATAATTAGTTTACACAGCCCAGTGATAATTATGAGATTTACTTAAGAACTTATTTGCATCTTTTTCTCTTCTCTCTAAGGGAGAGATCTGTCTGTGTACCAGCAGAATCTTCCTTGAGCGCAGCATTTACCCAGAATTCCTTGCTCGTTTCGTGGAGGCGGCTCGTCGGTGGAAAACTGGAGTGCCCTCTGACCCCTCCAACGACAATGGAGCGCTCATCAGCAAAGAGCATCTACAGAAGGTCTGATGATAATCACAGATGTATTTCTATTGATAAAACAAGCAGCGTTTTCAATGTTAAGTGTCAGACAATGTGGGAGTAGAACGTGGATATATGAAAAATACAGTCTTTATCGTCATATAAAATGAAATTACTACGTTTACAAATAGACACTTTTAAATTGCCTGCTAACTCCTACAGGTTAAAGGTTATGTTGCTTTGGCGCTGGAAGAAGGTGGCCAGGTGCATTGTGGGGAGGGTGTGGACAAACTGATCCTTCCACAACAAAATGCGGGTGGCTATTTCATGTTGCCCACTATCATCTCTGGAGTGAAAGACTCCTCCGCATTGATGCAGGAAGAGATTTTTGGTCCCGTAACCTGTGTGACACCCTTCGATGAGGAGGAGGAAGTGATATCACGGGCCAACGGCGTCCGCTATGGCTTATCCGCCACGGTGTGGTCCCGAGATGTGGGGCGCGTGCACAGGGTTGCTAGGAAACTGCAGGCTGGGTTGGTGTGGACCAACTGCTGGCTGGTCAGAGATTTAAACCTCCCGTTTGGTGGCATGAAAAACTCGGGCATTGGTCGAGAGGGAGGAAAAGACTCGTACCACTTCTTCACTGAGGTTAAGTCCATCACCATCAAACACTGACACAGAATGAAGCAATATATGAGTCACTGTGTGCTTCATGTGTCATTTCAAATCTGTGTACAAATTATATAGAGGAAGCAATCAGATTTAATATGATTGGGAATAAAGTCCAAGAGAAAATCTAAGTGCTTCATACTGTTTTTGGTGATTGAATGTGGATGAATCATCTCGGTGGTCTTAAACTGTTATGTTCTTTAGCATATTTCATTTTAAGACATACCAGTCTTCAATTGTATTGCTTAGAAGTTGCTGTTTCATAGCTTAGAAACAGAATGATGTTCTCAGGTCTGCCTTGTTTAATAATCTGCTCTATCTTGTTTTTTATTTTATTAACTTTGTTTTTCCTTAAATTCAAAAAAGCAATATGAAAGATACAAATGAGTTTATATATATATATATATATATATATATATATATATAGCTGTTAAATGAAGGGGCACATCTTAGCTTAGATAATTCGGTTTTGGATGAATTTGATGAAAAAAATTCTCATCAAATCTGTGAGTTTTGATTGTAGAATTTGATATTTTGGAGTGGCACTTAAAAATACTGTAAAAAATATATTAATTCAAATATGAAAGGGTAAATGATTACTTTTCAAAATGACAATGAATAGACATAAATAGACATTTAAAACTAAAGTTAATTCATGTTTAAAATGTATTTTCAAGAAATGTAACAGTTTAAAAATTATTTTAAATTAACCATTTAAATTGCAATGTTTACAAATACATTTGTTGATTCATAGAAGTGCTATTTGTCAAAAGGATTAAGAGAAACAATTGGCCAATGCTTTTTTAAAAGCAATTTAAAACTTTTAAAATGCATATATGACCCTGGACTACAAAACCAGTCTTAAAGGGGTCCTATTATGCTCTTTTACAAAGTCTTGATTTTGTTTTGTGGGTGTATTAGAACAGTGGTTCTCAACCACATTCCTGGAGGACCCCCAACACTGCACATTTTGCATGTCTCCTTTGTCTGACACACCCATTTTAAATCTGTGAGTCTCTACTAATGAGCATTTGACCTGGATCAGGTGTGTTTGATTAAGGAGACATGCAAAATGTGCAGTGTTGGGGGTCCTCCAGGAATGTGGTTGAGAACCACTGTATTAGAACATGGTCTCATGCTTGGTGGTTCGAAAATCGCATTATTTTTCACAGGTTTTACATTACTACAATACCTTCCTCCCAAGCCTGGCACAAACGGCTCGATTAGTTCTGGGTTTGATGAAGGCCCGCCTTCCGAAAAACAAAATGTGTTGTGATTGGTTAGCTGTCCCAGTGCGTTGTGATTGGCGAACAGCTTAGACCGTGTTTCAGTACTGCCACGCCCCTTGACAAAACAGCAAGTTCGTCAATATTGCCATATCAATTCAGACCCCAAGAATATTGAACAAGAGGATCACGCAGAACTATGTACAGATAAGTGCAATGGTAATATGTATTATGTTTATTGTTCTTTAATTCTAACATTATAACATGAATTGCAGCGAAACTGTTATACAGTTGAATTTATTTATACCATAGTCCCACAGAGTTACAGTATTTGTGGCGGCATATACAGGTGCATCTCAATGAATTAGAATGTCGTGGAAAAGTTCATTTATTTCACTAACTCAACTCAAATTGTGAAACGTGTGTATTAAATTCAATCCACACAGACTGAAGTAGTTTAAGTCTTTGGTTCTTTTAATTGTGATGATTTTGGCTCACATTTAACAAAACCCACCAATTCACTATCTCAACAAACTAGAATATGGTGACATGCCAATCAGCTAATCAACTCAAAACACCTGCAAAGGTTTCCTGAACCTTCAAAATGGTTACACAATAGCCTATACAATCATGGGGAAGACTGCTGATCTGACAGTTGTCCAGAAGACAATCATTGACACCCTCCACAAAGAGGGTAAGTCACAGAAGGTCATTACTGAATGGTTGGCTGTTCACAGAGTGCTGTATCAAAGCATATTAAGTGAAAAGTTGACTGGAAGGAAGAAATGGGGTAGGAAAAGGTGCACGAGCAACAGGGATGACCACAAGCTTGAGAATACTGTCAAACAAAGCTGATTCAAACACTTGGGAGAGCTTCACAAGGAGTGGACTGAAGCTGGAGTCAGTGATCAAGAGTCACCACGCTCAGACGTCTTCAGGAAAAGGGCTACCAAGCCACTTCTGAAACAGAAACAATGTCAGAAGCATCTTACCTGGGCTTAGGAGAAAAAAACTGGACTGTTGCTCAGTGGTCCAAAGTCCCCTTTTCAGATAAAAGTAAATTTTGCATTTCATTTGGAAATCAAGGTCCCAGAGTCTGGAGGAAGACTGGAGAGGCACAGAATCCAAGCTGCTTGAAGCCCAGTGTGAAGTTTTCACGGTCAGTGATGAATTGGGCTGCCATTTCATCTGCTGGTGTTGGTCCATTGTGTTTTCTGAAGTCCACAGTCAACGCAGCCATCTACCAGGACATTTTAGAGCACTTCATGCTTCCTTCTGCAGACAAGCTTTATGGAGACGCTGATTTCATTTTCCAGCAGGACTTGGCACCTGCCCACATTGCCAAAAACACCAAAAGTTGGTTAAATGACCATGATGTTGGTGTGCTTGACTGGCCAGCAAACTCTCCAGACCTGAACGTCAGAGAATCTACAGGGTATTGTCAAGAGGAAGATGAGAGACACTAGACCCAACAATGCAGATGAGCTGAAGGCCATTGTCAAAGAAACCTGGGCTTCCATACCACCTCAGCAGTGCCACAGACTGATCACCTCCATGCCACGCCGAATTGAGGCAGTAATTAAAGCAAAAGGAGTGCCTATCAAGTATTGAGTACATATACTGTAAATGAACATACTTTCCAGAAGGCCAACAATTCACTAAAAATGTTTTTTTTATTGGTCTTATGAAGTATTCTAATTTGTTGAGATAGTGAATTGGTGGGTTTTTGTTAAATGTGAGCCAAAATCATCACAATTAAAAGAACCAAAGACTTAAACTACTTCAGTCTGTGTGCATTGAATTTATTTAATACACGAGTTTCACAATTTGAGTTGAATTACTGAAATAAATGAACTTTTCCACGGCATTCTAATTCATTGAGATGTACCTGTATATGCAAATTAATTCTCTGCCAGCGGGAGGCGCTGCTGGAGTGGTAGAGAAAGGTTTCCCCGGTAACGCTGTACACAAAGCAGAGCTCCGCTCACAAACGCTGCTTTATCAGACATTACATGCAAGATGAAATGAAAATGACATCCAAAATTTTCTGATGACAGTCGATTTCCATCAGAAGTACAGTGATATAAAAACACCAGCACCGGGTTTCGATTTTGAAACGTGCATTCGAATTTCTGGAGGCGGGATTATTTTAATGATATTCTAATTGGCCAATTTGTGATGTCACAAATACAGGAAAACAACTTTGTAGTCCAAAGGAGTCATTCGTTGTAGTTCTTGAAAAGGGATTTTTTTAAAAACAAAATATCTCCCTTTGGAGTGGACTTTGAGATTTGTAACTTTGTAGATCTTTTTTATGCCCAAACATACACACTACACACTGACTAAAATTCAAAAAGTGAAAAAGCATAATAGGACCCCTTTAAGTCAGATGGATATATTTGTAGCAATAGCCAACAATACACTGTATGGGTCAAAATGATCAATTTTTCTTTTATGCCAAAAATCATTAGGATATTAAGTAAATATCATGTTCCATTAAGATATTTTGTAAATTTCCTACCGTAAATATATCAACTTAATTTTTGATTAGTAATATGCATTGCTAAGAACTTCATTTGGACAACTTTAAAGGTGATTTTCTCAATATTTAGACTTTGTTTTTGCACCCTCAGATTCCAGATTTTCAAATATTTGTATCTCAGCCAAATATTGTAGAAATGTAGAAAATCCCAATTTCAAAAAATTGACCCTTATGAATGGTTTTGTGTTCCAGGGTCACATATAGTAGAAGTATTTAAAGTTATATATCTTTTTATTGTCACATTACATTTTATAGAATAAACAATACACATTTTAAATGTAATTTTTACTTTTATTTTATTTTTTGAATTGATAATTCATTTGTTTTATTTTTAAATGGCACTTCTAGTGGAAAAGTGATGAATGCCTTCTGTGAAACTTTAAAACTTCATTTGCTCTTCATTAAATCTCATTTTACTGTCTTGAGACATTAAAGAGATCTTATTTGGGTTTCATATCCTATCAGAACAACATATGTGTGCAAATATTGCTGTTAGGTTGGCAGACTCTTGTGTGTTAGCTTCCCACAGCTGGGTGCATGGATTAATGTGCTCTTTCCAAGAATTATAAGAGTGTGAGTTTTATCAAAGTGTGGGAAGTGACTATCTCTAACACATAACTCACACATACACATTTAATTTCTGCAAAAACCCACAACTGTTCTGTGCTTCAGAATGTTTCACATGAATCAGAACAGCAGCTGAAGTGATGGCCACATGATGTTTTTCATCTCTGTTCAGTCCTCTCTGGTCTTTAGGGCAAATCTCTGTATCTCTGTTTATTTCAGACCTTAAAAAATGGACACTAACAAACAGAAGCATGGAAAACCAAAAATGTGATTTCTAGGCCAGGTAAAGTCATGTGAGTAAATAGAATCTAAAAAAAGCGTGGAAAAATTCATTTTATATACATTTAAATAGTTACATTTCCAAAGTATATAATTTTCTGTAGATTGCTTCTAAAATGTATTCTTTAAAGTGGCCTGAAAAAGATACAAAAACCAAGAGCAGCCTACGTGTCTGCATGGTGCCGGAAAGCAGTGATATCGTGCATCTATATTGAAAGGTTTTCTCTGTTAATGAGGGGTGTGTGCACGTTTGTGTAAGAAAACTAAAGGAAACTTGTGAATGTGTTCAGTCACGTCTCTGCGTGCTCACACACCATCCGTGCTCAAAGGGCAGAGCCCTTGCTGCCAGCTTTTATTTTGACTTGGCCACAGGCAATGCCCTGTACCACCCAACACACACACGCATATCTTGAGGATGCCACCCATAATAACCATGGATCTAAGGTCTGATACATTTAGTATATGTTTCTTGGCATTTAAAAACCAAGAACAGCCTCTTTTCAAATTTTATTTACAAAATGTATATGTATTAATTTAGTAAATAATTGCTTTTTATTATTTTGATGAACACAATTCTACCTGTTCAGAAGCCATTGTTGTGCCCCAGGTCAAATCAGATCAAAAAACTTAAAATGCAAAACAAAAGCTAAATCTGGAAAAGAGGTACATAGTAAGTTTTCGTAGCAGTAGTGTGTTCTTTAGTCTAAAAAAAAACAAAAAAAACAAAAAAAAACCCCAGACATCTATGGCGTGTTTCCATTAAGTATCCAGATAAACGTGCGTGTAAAAATGTTCTGTGAACAGAACAGCAGGTCATATCGGGGCAATTTTCCGTTGAGGCTCTTGGTGGGTGGAGGACATCTAATGCTCTGATGAATATTGCTGACTTGTGAGAAAAATCTCAAGTGTAATCAGGTTAAATAAACTCCGGGAAACACAAGGAGAAAGCCCTGTCTTTCTCTTTCTGTCTCTCCCCATTCATTAGCTTGTCTCTGGTGTGCGTGACCCAGGAAGAAAATGGCGGAAGATCACGTAGCTTGGAAAACTTCCTTCAAAAGGAAAAAAAGTATGGAATATGTTTGTGTCTGTACCACCCACCCAATCCACCCTTCTTGCCAACAGAGGAGTGGAGAGAGGCAGGAGAGAAAGAGACATTGCTAATGACCTCTGCGAGGAACAGGTGTAGATGATTTAGAGATGGTGGAGGACAGGAAAAACAGCGAATTACTCTCATCAAACTCATACCTTTGTATGTCACAATGACTTTATATATCTCAATCTCAAAATTTTTGCTTTTATTTCTCATAGTTGTGACTTTCTCTCTCACAGCATGACCTTATCTCAAAATTTGCTACTTTATTTCCCATATTTTTGACTTCCCATATTTGTGTCTTTGTATCTCACACTGACTATTTTAAAAATGACCTTACACATCAGTGTCATTATATTTCAAAATTTATTAAAAAAAAAAACAAACAAAAAATAAATTTCTCATAGTGGCTTTTTTCTCACTGTGTCTATATCTCACAATTGCAACTGTATCTCATGACTGCATCTTCAGATAAGAAAATTATGACTTCATATCTCACAATTGCAACCTCACGTGTCAAAACTGTAACTATCTCAAAATTGTGACTGTCTCACAATGTGTCTTTATATCTCAGTTTACTACTGTACTTTATTTCCCATCTTCATATCTCACAATGTTACTATGTTTAAAAAATGATCTCACAATTTTCTTACATTTCAAAATGTCATTATATCTCAAAATGTATGACTTTTTCTCCTAATTGTGACTTTATTTCTTACAGTCTTTATATGTTGCAATTGCAGCTTTATGTGTCAAAATTTGCTACTCCCCCTACTTTATATCTCACCATGTGACTTTTAAAAATTCTTACACATCACAGTATGTCTTTATATTTCAAAATGGATGTTATTTGTGAAAATTGTGACTTCATTTCTCACAACTACAACTTTATATCAAAATTATGATATCTTAGTGTCTCAGAATTTGCTACTTCCTACAATTTTTACATTTTTAAGATTTATTTTTGGCATTTCTGCCTTTATTGTGATAGCATAGCAGAGATAGAGAGAGAGGGGGACAGGATCAGGAAAGGTCGTCGAGCTGGGACTTGAACTCGGGACGCCGAAGCACAACAGTACTAAATGTCGGCACACTGCTCAACAAAGCTAACGGTGCCAACTGTATGACTTTATTCCAAAATGATCTTACAAATATTTTCTTACAAGCATTTTCACTCTGAGACCGAAACAGGCATGATTATTGTAGTCACTAAATATTCATGTTTTTATCTCAAAAGCTCTCTTGAGTTTCTTTTAGATCATCAGACATGACGTTATGGCACATTGAAAGCTTTTCTGATGTGAGTTTCCATAGAAGATCATCGTTAAACACAAAACACTGGCTGTTTAGTCATTGACGGATATAGACACTAACCGTCCAGCTTTCTGGAAGCAGTTGGACTCACTGTTATGAAACTCATGACTAGGCCTGTACGGAATCTGTGCCCACAGCATTCCACAAAAAGCTCTGTAGTTTTCCATTCATAAAACTCTAAATATGTTCCTCACCAGTCTGTTTTCCTAGTTTGATCATGTTGATGATAACCAGCTGACTTCCAGATAAATTTAACACATTTAAATCCATCCCAACAATATTTCATACCACAATTACCACAGAAATTGTGAACAAAGTGTGCTGATTTCATGTAGGCCTTCACATGACTGGGGACTTACATAATCATGTATCTGCTGACTAAAGTTTAAGCTCTATGACACAAATGAAATGCCAAAAAATAGTGAGATTTGGGTCAAACATTGAAGACTGTGTATTTGAAGGTGTTTGTGAATGTGTGGATTTAGTCTGAGCAAACATGGGCTTTTAAAATGATGTTTTCCATAATGCTGTGTCAGAACACATTGAACTCTCTCTGTGTTTATATAAGAGTGAAGCTGACCTCCCAATTCGTACATCCTCCTTCATTTGTCAGTCATGGGGGAGCCATAGTTCCCAGTCCTCCTCAACATGACCGTGGGTCTTGCAACATGCACTGTGGTGTTGATGCTCAAAAGAATCCAAGTGTTGGATCACTTTCTGCTGACTAGTGTTTCACCATTTAACCAGATGGTCTCGCTCCATGGAAACAACATGAACCACACACACAGCAACTCAAATGACAATGACACACAGACATGTTTGTGCATGATGATGAAATCATGCTCAGTGTTCTTCTGTTTGTATCTGATATGATTTTGTAAGATAAGAGATGCACAGAATGTGAGCACACAATTATTTTATGGAAGTGTGATATGGAAGGAAGCTAACAGAAATACCAAAGAAGAGTTTTATTTGGTCTCATAACAGTCCAGAGGAAATTTTTAATATTCAAAGGTTATAGTTTGAAGACTTCTCAGCATGAACTATGTCTCAGATGATTCTCCTAAAATAAACGAGACAATTGTAGACTGTATACAGAATAAAGACTATAAAATGAATTTACGAGTTTAATGAGAAATGTTTAAATTCATTTTGAAATCGGTGACCTTTGATCACAGGAGACAAATCTGCGAAGCGGAAGACTTAAAAGTCTCAATCTGATTTCCTTTTAATCTCACTATTTTCTAGGAGAAACAACAGGATCATTTTTTAGACAATAATTACCTTAAAGGGGTCCTATTATGCTTTTTCACTTTTTGAATTTTAGTCAGTGTGTAGTGTGTATGTTTGGGCATAAAAAAGATCTACAAAGTTACAAATCTCAAAGTCCACTCCAAAGAGAGATATTTTGTTTTTAAAAAATCCCTTTTCAAGAACTACAGCGAACGACTCGTTTGGACTACAAAGTTGTTTTCCTGTATTTGTGACATCACAAATTGGCCCATTAGAATATCATTAAAATAAATCCCGCTTCCAGAAATTCGAATGCACGTTTCAAAATCGAAACCCGGTGCTGGTGTTTTTATATCATTGTATTTCTGATGGAAACTGACTGTCTTCAGAAAATTTTGGATGTCATTTTCATTTCATCTTGCATGTTGTGAGCGGAGCTCTGCTTTGTGTGCAGCGTTACCGGGGAAATCTCACTCTCTCCCGCTCCAACAGCGCCTCCCGCTGGCAGAGAATTAATTTGCATATATATGCTGCCACAAATACTGTAACAATGGTATAAATTCAACTGTATAACAGTTTCACTGCAATTCATGTTATAATGTTAGAATTAAAGAACAATAAACATAATACATATTACTGTTGCACTTATCTGTACATAGTAAATGCAGTTATTTACCCCTTTAATACAGTATGTCTTGCAATATCCGTGCGTGCACAGGTTCTGCGCGATCCTCTTATTCAATATTCTCGGGGTCTGAATTGATATGGCAATATTGACGAACTTGCTGTTTTGGCAAGGGGCGTGGCACTACTGAAACACCGTCTAAGCTGTTCGCCAATCACAACGCACTGGGACAGCTAACCAGTCACAACACATTTAGTTTTTTGGAAGGCGGGCCTTCATCATACCCGGAACTAATCGAGCCGTTTGTGCCAGGCTTGGGAGGAAGGTATTGTAGTAATGTAAATTATGTGAAAAATAATGCAATTTTCGAACCACCAAGCATGAGAGCATTCTAATACACCCACAAAACAAAATCAAGACTTTGTAAAAGAGCATAATAGGACCCCTTTAATAGACATGTTACTAACCTCCATCTAACCCAAACCATACTGACTTGATCCACAAATGATCAATTTTGTCATTTAAATTATAGTTTGATTGCGTCCTTCACCAAGTGTGTCAGCAAGAAGTGTCCCACACGAATTAACCAGTTTCACACAAACATTTAGTCATGTGACATAAAGACACTTGCACAGGGTTTATCACATGCAATTACATTTAAATCCATCTATCACAGTCTTGTGTCATAGTGAATCAGCCGCACTCTGAAGAGCGAGAAAGAGGCGGTCAGTCGTCATCCTGAATGCACTTAATTGATTCTAAACTCACTGGACCACTTACATACTTGTGATGAATGAATATTTGTCCTGGATGTGTAAACAATACAGGCAATTATGATGAAATGATAACAGCTTGTACGTAATTCCCATTGTTGACAGGGGAAGTCATTGTGGCAATTTAGGGAGTTTTTGACCCTTCAAAGAATATTCAGAGAATAGATTAAACACAAACGCAAATAAATGTTTGTGAAGAAATACAGGCAGACAGCTAGATCTGTCTCGAATTGGTGGACAGTGGCACACCTCCCTTAACATTCACCTCACACACACAGACACACACCCACCCACTGCAAACACAAAGGTGACTGGCTGACCTTGTCCTAGACACTGAGTGCGTCATTGCTTTTATTTACATTCTCATCAGGGCCAAATCCACCATAGACTCGGAAGGGAACACGTCCTCCTATATTAAAAATAATGGTCAATCAATATGGGTTTTCCAATGGTGCATTCTTAAATCGTTACATTTGACCTTCCCAATTTTAAATGTTTGGATGCGTTCTCATTGACTTTCTAATTCTTCAATGCATTAGAACACTATCAATTACACAATATCCATCTTAAACTCTCCTTTAAGTTTCTTACTGTAAATAAGATATTCTCAAACCTTTTTTCAGCCGAACCCCTTTGATGTCAAGTATTTACTTGAAGTAGCGATTTTAAATTAATATTTTAATAATTTAATAACCTTTCATAACACTTTAGCATGCTCACAGTTCTCTTATGTCAGTTAATAGTTGAAAGACAAAGGTAAACAAATAAAATATCTTTTTTTATTTTAAATGTTTTTTTTTATTATTATTATTTTAATTTGACATTGATTTAATTCATAGTTATCTTTTCACCAACTTGTGAACCCCAGTTTGTTAAACCCTGTTGTAAAAGATCATTTTACTTCTTGATTTGTTGTCAATGTGGTTTGTTAATTAGATGATCAAATGATAAGAATAGGTTGCTAGAAACAATAATTTGTGTAAATTCATTACACTAAGTCCAAATATTAGAAATAATCAGTGTAGGTCAAATTCCCTATAGAGAAGTTTTTTGTTTTTTTTTGGTCATCCCAAAGTAATTTTTATTGCTTTTATTAAATTTTTATTTTTTTGTATTGCTAATATATTTGTTGCTCTTTTATAGTTCAGAAGTTCATAGTTATAACAGGTCTATGTTTCATTTTATTATACAAAACATACAAACAAATTAAATAATTGTTGAGTAAACGCTATAAAGTTAATGTGCATGGTATAGCCCAGACCATTTGACATTAAATTATACAAATGTTTAAGTTTAAAATATTACTTTTATATTAAAAAAAAATGTTCATTTTGCTCACTATTTTGTCTGATGTCTAAAACAAACATTTGAGGTATTAAAATGTTGTATAATGTATAATATTTCTTTACTATAGGTTTTTCTTGTAGGCTAATTGCACTAATATTTAAAATATGAGTTTAGAGTAATAGCCACAGAACTGAAATAACATTTATATTAAAAAAAAGGCTCAAAAGCATTGTGCTTACTTTGGCAGCACATGTACCAATATTTAATCTGCAAAGAGAAGATTAGTGTGGATGGGATGACACACAAATCCATGGACATATCAGATGTTCTGTAGCTAGATGTGTTGTGATTTAGGCTGCAAACACAAAGGTTGAAATTTCAATCTACAGAATATCATACCTCGGTTTGACGTACGGATTTCACAACATAAAGCACACATTTTCTGCTCTTTTTTGGACTCATTAATTGATTGATTGAAGGCAGTTTTGCAGATGTCTCAGATAAAGGACCCTAAGAGAGACAGACGTCTTGACTCCACTGCTGGAAGGGAGTGCTTAGGTGTGCCGTTCATAAGACACAAGGGAGACGTCTTGATGCGGAAGACTACAACTGTGTTTCCCCTATGCGTGTGTTTAAATACTTTGTGTTACCGTCTCTTTCAGTCTATTATACTCCTTCCGCCTCAGACAGGCGTCTCTGTCAGCCATTCAGGGAGTGTATCAAAAGTGTGTGAGTCCATATGTCTGTATCTGTGTTATTACTGTATTCAATGAGCATGCTGCAGCTGATTTCCTGACTTGAACAAAGCGTGTAGAGAAAGCAACATTTCCTTGGATTCTTCTCTGCCCACATTGTCCCTTCAACACATGCACACACACACACACACACACAAGAGAGCAAGTAAATGAATATGACGCAGATACACTGCAGGGAAGATTTCAAAAGCTTACTCAAACGCCACAGACAAGAAGAGAGAGAAAATTCACTTTTATAGCCACTTTTTTGAAACATCATAGCCAATTAGACTGACTTTTAAAACAAAAATGGTTCAATGTCTTATAATATCATGAAAAAAGACTGATAAATTTACACCATACCTCATTCCACCCCGAGAGAGAAAGAAAGAGCTAAATACTAAGCTAACTGATTTTAATTTTGAAACAAAAGTGTTAATTAACTTAATGTACGATTAATCTAGATTTAATCAAGTTATGTGACACTGTAAACCATAACAACTTTTAACAGTACTGTAGCTTTGCAGGTAGGTTTCTTGAAGCATCTTGGAGACATTGTCACAGTTCTTCTAAAATCTAAAACCTAAATTACAACCTGGATTTTTTTATTGGTGAAAATACTAGTGGCCTAAGACTTTTGCACAGTACTGTACAGTATATATCTTTGCTTCCAATTTAAAATTACATTGACAAATTATTAAAACGTACTTACAAATAGTTTTTTTTTTTTAAATTAATATATGTATATATATATTCATCTGTCATCAGCGGGTTACACAGTGAAACGTCCGTAAAGGAATAGAAAGACAGTAAATGAGAGAAGAAGGAGGAACATAAAGAGACCAAATGGGACTTGAAAACTTTTGTCCGACTTTGCTTGAAAGGTAAAATTACGCCAAAGCGACAAAACGTGCCTAGCATTTTTTTTTTACAGTCTATTGTCTAGCACAAGTTCTAGATTATGACCAGTCATTTTGAGATAATTCAGTTGAATTGTGTAAAACTATTATATTTTAATCATTTATGCTAGCAATGGCTACCTGAAACTATTAACTTTAAATGTCTAAGTACTATGAGGTGAACCTGTATTCAGTCGAGCACTTTCATTAAGATTCCTTATAAGTATGTTTACATTTTTAAGGCAGTAATTTTGCATGCTTTTAGGTAAGGCCAACCAATTAAATTTTACAGCAAAGACAAGAACTAAAGATTGCCTCCAGAACGCTTTCTCCGGAAACTGCTGAGGGTACAGAGCGTACCCATCACCAACACACTGGTCATAGCCAAACTGTGTGTGTATGCCACATAAAACAAAAAAAACAAAAACCAAAAACAGGTTTTGCTTTTGTTGTTCGTTTCCTCGGTAAACGGAGGTGGTTCTAGTGAACAAAAGAGACCAGTGAACAAAAGACACTCTGTTCCACCCTAGTCAGCTGACCTATGAGCATGAAGTGGGCATCTCAGAGGGCCTCCTACAGGCAAACGTCAATTTAGACTGGCACAAGCTCCCTAAAGCTCTCAAGTGCCACCCAACGACACCCATTTGATGATTGATTTGCAAGGCTGTGATGGCTTTATTCTTTATGTGTGTGGTCTATGTAATGTATTATGCTTTCTTGTTGTCTAGCAGGCCATCAGCATGACACAGTGATTTTTACTGTTGTTTTGAAGCCAGCCTTCTCTCTCCTCCTCTAAAATTCTTCATTGATCTTCTACTAATCATTAATTCTCTTCTTACGTTTGTGTTGATTTCCAGTGTTTGGGAGTGTTGTGAATGCTGTGCGTCACAGGAGCACACCGACATGTCGTCTCCATCCAGACGTTGTTTTGGTTTCTGTGTTTGGATGGGTATGTTACACCATCACGTGAGCAAATGCACATACTTACCCCTACACACACTTTGTAGTTTTGTCTGAAAGTACATGTTTGTGAAGAGGTTATTAGAGGTTATAAATATAGGTAACCAATCACATATTTTTGGGCAGAGAAAGAGAGAGGGTTGTGTGGTTGGAAAAAACAAAAACAAGATTTCTGCAGGATGCTTTATTTGCTAATGAGTGCATTGTCCAGTTGGAAAAACATATTTCACCCCAACATCAAAAGAAAAATGTGAAATTTTGTTTTGTATGCGGAAAACAATACATATTTTAAGATGTTTTTTGTACTGTGACACTTTTTTCACCACTTTTCCCCCAAATTGTCCTAACTGTGCATTAAATAAATTATTTTCATGTTGAAGATAATAAAACTAGATAATAATAATAATAATAATAATAATAATAATAATAAAGACATTGTTTAAATTGTAAATTATTTATACATTGTAGTATTTGTGGGTCTATTTTAAATTAAAAAAGAATAATTACTTGTTCATAGATAGGATGGTTTATATTACTGTAGTACATTTTTTCCACTTTAAAGTCATGGGAATTTTAGGGATAAATTTACATAATTGTCTTGACAGTAATGTCAAAATGCAAAAAGCTTATTGGTCCTAAAATAGATTTCATTGTCTTCATGCAAATATGTATTTTTTTTTTTATTATTTTGGGCTGAATCATGACCTTTCAGGATATTTCTTTGTAAGATTCACCCCACCGCTAAATGACCCATGATGTTTTTTTGACTCATCATACACACAAGCCTGACCTTGCACATACATGGGGTCAACAGAGCTCTCATAAATCTGCCAACAGACATTCAGATGTCAGAGCCCACTTTCCGGGATAATTCCCAGCATATTTCCAACAAAAAAGATACCAGGATTGCACTGTCAACCTCTCTCTGTGTCCAACAATAAAGAGGCACTAAAAATACCAACAATCTGCAAGTGAAAGAGAGAGGAAAGAGAGATGACACTCCATTTGTGAGAGTCTTGTGAGAGTTTGTTTTATGTTTACTACTGGATACACTGAAGTCAGTGTTTGAGCTGTTGTGTTTGTCATTTAAATACAAATTGTGTGTATACCCTTGTGTATGTGTGTGTGAGCATATGGTGAGGTCGAAAAGTTTCAGATCGCATGAAAATCTGAGATTGAAAATCCATATAAAATTTGGAAATAAACAGAAAAATTTTAGGATTAAAAAAATGTTAAGATGTACAACGAAAATGTTTTACTATTAAAAACGATTCTGCTGATTATATAATTTGTTAAAAAAAAGTGCTGAATTAAAAAAAAAAGGAAAATAAAAGCATTTCCACTGATGGCCTCAGACTTTTAGACCACACTGTATGTCTTTTTCCTGCAGAGCTGTGCATTGTGAGTAGAGTTTGACTCTTGAGTGTGTGACTCTTGACCCTGAGCTGTGCTGTGCAGACGGCCGTCTCCAGCTCTTCTCAGCTACTTCCTGTCCATACACACCCCTCTTCCTGTCCATAGAGTGAAGCTATTTTAAAGCCAGTGAAGGCCTGGAATGGCATAAAAGAAGCAAAGAGTGGAGACATACTGACTGCTGACTGTGTGTGTGTGTGTGTGTGTGTAAGAGAGGAAGGATTCTATCAGCTTTATGGCTGTGATGATTGAGGAAATCAGGAGAGGAGGAGAACAATGACCTCACTGTTCTTCCTCAATCCTCTTCTAATAAGGAAATGACAGTTTTTTCAAAAGATTATTTTTGTAATTTGTTGATATGAGAGAGCTGATTACGAAGACAAAGACCTAAATTAACCAAATGTAGAATGACCTAGTTTTACCTTGATTTGCCAATAGTAATTTTGTTATCTTAAAGACATAAATAAAAATGACTAATTATAAAACCATTATTCACTCCTTTAAACAGTTTTTCTGCTTTAGAATATTAACGAGTGAAGAAAATTGCAGTGCCACAGAAACATCAGAAGCAACAAACATAGTGGACACAATAAAACCACATAGACATACATTAAGGTAAGTGAAGGGACATTTTGACCAAAAATATTAAACTTTGTATATATATATATATATATATATATATATATATATATATATATATAAGATTAGTTTGTGTTAAATTATCCTTATCTTATTTCCTGGGCAATATGGTAAATGGTTCAATAGCTTATGTGGAGAGATAAGTGTTCATAGAGAAGTTGACTTCTGAAAGGATTTTGTTCTTTTATTTATTTTATTTTTTATTTATTTTATTTTATTTTGTTTATTTTGTTTACTAAGGTTGTGTGGAGAAGGCCAGAAGCAAGTGGTTGACATTAGCACCATCACGCTTTACACACTCACAGAACAAACACACTCATGCATCACATGATCTTTTTGAAAAGATCAGTCAGAAAGGAATGTAGAAATGATAAAGTGTGATAAATGACCAACAGTGTCACTTTGCAAGCTGGTGATTTCACAATAAAATGCAAAGGGAAATGCAGTGTATTGTGTAGATATTTCTGAACAGGAAGAACATGTCAGAAGTTTTGTAACTTTCCCCTTAACGTGGGATTAAAGCTGTTTGTCAAGGCTGATGAGTATAAAGTTACTTCATGTTTGGCTATGAAGTGATATATTCAACATGCATTTCAAGATAATTCAGTTGAAAATGTTCATGTTTGTACCCATAATGTGACCTTGGACCACAAAACCAGTCATAAGGGTCAATTTTTCGAAATTGAGGTTTATACATAGTCTGAAAGCTGAATAAATAAGCGTTCCATTGATGTATGGTTTGTTAGGATGGGACAATATTTGGCCGAGATACAACTATTTGAATACCTGGAATATGTGTGCAAAAAAATCAAAATACCGAGAAAATTGCCTTTAAAGCTGTCCAAATGAAATTCTTAGCAATGCATATTACTTTTGATATATTTACTCTAGGAAACGTACAAAATATCTTCATGGAACATGATCTTTACTTAATGTCCTAATGATTTTTGGCATAAAAGAAAAATCAATAATTTTGACCCATACAATGTATTTTTGGCTATTACTACAAATATACACCAGTGACTTAAGACTGGTTTTGTGGTCCAGGGTCACATATTACATTTGAAAGGATTGTGAATCTTAAATTTTGATCCAAAAAGGTTTGTATTGAGCTTTTCACAATACAAATGTCTCCAGTGCAGTTTTACAGAGAATATAATTGGTACCCTACAAACCACCATTGTGCAAGCTAAAAGACCACAAAAAATCCCTCTGAAATTAAAACAGACTTTTTTTCCAGAAAATGAGCAGAAGCACAGCAAAATATATATACAAATAAGAACTGTAACCCGAAATCAAATGCACATGGACAATAGACATATCATCACGATGTTAGACGAGATGTTTCATCATGTCCAACACTTTCTACCTAAATGTTGACATGCACAAATATTTTGACAAGAGAGGCAGTGACCTTGCTGTTGTGTAATATGGTTGTGGAGAGATGATTGCATTAGTGGTCTCATTCATGTACACACAGTCTAAGAGGCCATTGGCCGTCAATGCGGACTAAACCAGACATTGTAATCAAATTCACCACAGGAATCTGCCCCAAACTAACACGAAAGAGAAAAAACACAACATGGAAATAATGGACACCACTTGAGCCCAAAAAAGTGCAGTTAGACTTTCCAAGGGTAAGTACAAAGGAAAACTATGTGCAAAAACTAATTTCAGAAAAACCAATTATTGCAGAATCTACAAGATAGAATTGAGATACTCACACATGCCACATTCTACCAGCATCAGATAAAGAAAATGCTGATTGTCAGTCTTACATAAGCCAGGCCGAGAGAGAGAGAGAGAGAGGACAGCCTGTCTCCTCCTGCCTTTGGCCCTCAGGGTGGAGGGAACCGGCTGACTTACTGTCTCTTCAGCCCCCTTTACAAGCACAGCATCCCCCCCAAACGCAGGTTACACAAGGATCTTCACCAGCAGTGATTCACAGTGTTAATTTGTCTATGTTTTTAGGATCAGCCTTAAGCCCTGAGTGTCTGGGACAGGATGTGATATTAGAATTTAACTGTCTTACCATCATTTTTATTTATTTTACTGGCTTATTTTGTTTATACAGATGATATTCTGCAGATTAAAATATAAGAAGGCAGCCAGAAAAAAAAGAAGAGGACGGGAGGAATAAAAGAGAAGACGGCTTAACAAATAGAGCTCCTGCAATAGACAGTTATTCTTAACAGATAGCTGTTGGTGATGTTCTTTTCTGAAGTTTTCCTTACTCTTTGTACGTTCTGAAATGCTCTGTGAATTTGCATGCTAAACACTGAAGATGGGAGATAATTAAATGATGCTGTCACCGGCAATGAATGCATCTGGAATAAGTGATAAACAAACAAAACATTAATTTTATCACATTTTATTATTTAGTTCATAATCGCGGACGAATCACCTGCGATAATGAACGCGATATTGCCAAGCTTGTCAGTGAACTACGGCTCTGTGTAGTAAATGATGCTCCATCTGAGAACAGGTGATGGCGATTTACTACTAATCACAGAACCTACTTTACTGACGAGATGTGCATGATAATCGCATGCGATTAACTGCACAGCCCTAATCGCAAATTGCTTACATTTAATATGGGTGCAAATGGGGTCCAATGTGTCTTTTGATTGATGACTCACACCGCATTTGAGGGTCTCAGGATGTTTGATCATGATTGTTTTCTCACTACAGATTAAGTCCTGTTCTAATGAAGCTCTGGAACTCCGGATATTATCAAGGAAGTCAAGGGTACCGGATCTTCACTGATGCTTCAGGAAATTTGTGAGTCATCCTATTGGACCTCAACAGCAGCTGACATACTTGTCTGATGGGCAGAGTGATAAAGCGAGATGATTTTCATGAGGTGCATAACCCACGTTTTGCACACACTGTAAATTATTCAACAAATAATTATGCTTCTGAGCTTTTAAAAGTTCATCAGAAATTTATAATTTTATTCAGCAAGGATGCATTAAATTGATCAGAAGTTATAGTAAAGACTTTGAAAGATTTCAAAGATTTCTATTTCAAATAAAGGCTTTTGTTTTTAATTTTATATTCATCAAATAATCTTGAAAATGTTTCCACATCACAGCATTGATAATAATAAATGTTTCTTGAGCACTAATCAGTATATCAGAATGATTTCTGAAGGATCATGTGTAACTGGAGACTGGAGTAATGATGGAATAAATTACATTTTACATTATATTAAAATAAAAAAGTTTTTTTTTTTAAATAGTAATAATGTTTCATTTTTAATCAAATGAATGCAGCCTTGGTGAGCAATAAAAAAAACATTAAAATATCTTACCAGCCCCAAACTTTTCAACGGTAGTGTTATTAGAGATTGAAGAATATTATAAGAAATTACTTTTTTGCAGCAAGATTTTAAGTTTAATTATTTTCTAAGATTTTCAGTTTAAGAATTGAAACCTGTTGCTGGAACACTGTTCCTGCCAACAAAAAATTAATAAATATTTATTCTTTTCACCATTTTGCTGAATTTCGTGCCAAAATCTGATGAAGAGCATATGGCTTGAAACATCTGTTTGATGAGGAAATGAATAAATATTTTTAAAAGCAACATCATGTTTTGATTTTGCCTTATATTTTTTGTCACATACCTGTATTAGTCATGTTTGGATGTGCATGCATCACTGCATTTCCTCAGTTTCAGAATTACTCAGTTGTGCACATACAACACCTAGTGTGTAAAATCACATGAACACAATATTCACACAAATCCATTCAAACACACATTCAGACCATGTTCAAGTAACCTCATAGCTTTGTAATATAAAGAAGGATGTTAGATCGGAAAAGAGTAGAAGTCTGAGTTTGTGTGTGTTGAAGGTCATTTTGAAGGGCAGTGGAATGTTATCAGCGCTGGTTCTAATGCCAGGAAGACTTTTTTTGAGTTATGTAACATTGTACAATGGCATTCCACACACTGGACAATAAATGACCACTAAGCCTCTAGGAAACAATGCAGGGTGTGTGTGTGTGTGTACTGTGTATGCATATGTGATATCCTCTGCATTTTTAACCTGATGCCACAAAACTGCATGCAGCAGAGAAGTGAAACTAGGTTAAGATTTCACTTCAGGCTGTCTGTAAAATCTTCAGATCTGACAGGTTTCAAGGAACTGTGAGAACGGCTTGCCTGCGTATGCCTGTGTGAGGAAGCGAGAGAGTTGTTGAGAAGATGCTCACTTCTGTCATTCTTTGGGTCATTAACATTCTCTCTATCTTAACTGTTGTCAATATTGAACGGTTTAGCATTTCGGACAATGCCGATATAAATTGGGGGTGACTTTGGACCAATCAGCTGTGAGAGTGAGGTGTGTTTCTCTTTTCTTTTTCTTTTTTCTCAACAGTGAGAATCCAGGCCGAGTCCTTTGGGATCTCTCTGCTCATATCCAATTCACTTTAACACAAGCCGTCTTTTCTGCTCTGTCTCAAATTGATTGTTTTCATCTCTCTGACTCCTCTCTCTCTCTCTCTATCCTTCTCTTTTCCTTTCTATCTTGGTTAAATATTCTCTTTGTATGGTCTTGTCTGGGTTGTGAGTGACTCTTTGTCATTAATTTTAAGTCAGTGGAGGCATTTCCACAAATGAGCGATGAAACGCTGTCCAGCTGCAGTCCTCTTACAGTCAACTGCTGTTTACAAGAGTTGCACATTCACTGCATACAGAGTCTATGGCTTAACCTCATGTCATGTTTGACACGGTCACTTTCACGGTCTTAAGCATGAAGTGCACTCAAACACATACCATGCATCCAGTTTGTCGTGTCAGTCAGGGCATAATCAATCTGTCCCTCAATCATTCTCTCTATGTGCAGAGAATGTGAAAGACCATCAGATATATAGTCCTTCTGATGCTCACTAAGATAAAACAGCTGTTGTACACATATGCTGTCATTTAAGCCAGTCCAGCAGGTTACATTCAGTTTATAACGGGTTTTAATAAGGGTATATAGAAATTGAGAGGTTGTAAGAGGAGCATCTAATCTAGCATATAATACAAAAATATGCAGTTTTCACAATAAGTGTTTGGACATGCTTACAAAATGCTTAAATGTCATTCTGTTAAATAACAACTTATCAAATCAATGGATATGTAAACAAATGATGTTAGACCTTTTCTGGATCTAGCTACTTCTTTAAAGATTGTCAGTGTAGCATGACCAAATCCTATGAGCCCTAACTGGTCTGTTCATTTATGCTTGATTCATTGTATTGAATCTGTTTGTTCGGACAGTTTGCTTTTTCATATCTTGCGCAGTGTTATTTTAATATTATTTATATACTATCATAGTATACTTGCATAATAATATATTGAAGTAACTTTATTTTAGATTTTAGTTATGGTTTAATTTAAATGTTAGTATTTTATTAGTAGTAATTTTATTAATGTATGCGCTTTTGTTATTTATATTAGTATTTTTTTCTGAATATTTCTATTTATCTATAATTATTTTCATTTCAGGTATATTTTTTAGTAATTTTATTAATTAAACTTTATTGAAACTTTATTTTAGTTAGCTGCAAAGGGAATATTTCAAATTTTTGCTAAAGATTAAGTTAACATAGCTTTTTACATTTTTCATTTAATATTTATATTTTGTTTTATTTCATGTTTATGTCAATTACAGTTTTTAATAGTTAAAAATAATTCTCATGTAGCATTGGATAAGTCTGATTCATACTAGTGAATCGGTTTGTTTTGACAGTCCTCTCATGTACCTTTAGAAAGTGAACTGATTCATTTGGTTCTCTCTTATGTAGAGCTGAAAAGTCTAATTCATTTTAGTGAATCAGTTTGTCCTAAATGGTCTTCTTTCCCATATGTAGCAGTGGAAATTTCAGTGAATCAATTCATTCAGATGTAAATGAACAGGGAAAAAATAATTGTTTTCATAAATTAGGGTACCTTTATTTATAATTCAACTCTGATTTTGATACTGTCACTCCAATCTGGATGATTCAGTTATTCATACACCAACCTCAATCACTGGATAATTTTGTTTTTATATTTGAAAAAACATATTGCTCTTTTAAATAACTTCACTGTAGTTAGTGTTTTAACTTGTAACTTATGTAGCTTGACTGTAGGTTTGATATTTTGTTATCTAACACAATGAAATGTAAAAATTTTAACTCTGTATTCTTAAAATTCATTTTCTAGCCATTGCAAACAGTCAAATTTAGAGGTCAAGTCTTGCGTCCCTGTATTTTGAACAGCAACTCAAACCTTTTCATCTTCACCACCCTTGAAGTTTATATGAGCATAAAATGTGTATATGTGTGAGAGAGAGAGAGAGAGAGAGAGAGAGAGTCAGTGCTTCAATACACACCTCTAATGCACAGACACGATATACACAAACACACTCCTTTCACGAATGCCCCTGCTGAAGCATCACGATACGTCTCTCTTTTCACTCCCACACTCGTCTCGTTCTTGCCGCAGAAGTCTGAGAAACACTGAATCCTGGGAGATTCAGAATCTTAATGACTCATCATGTTTGAAAATCTGACACGCTGACACATACTGGCTGTTCAGCTAAAGATGTCGGCGACATCGGTTTTATCTCTCAAGCTGCTCTAGACCACATTCGACAATTGTCTTCTTTGAGAAGTGCCAATACTTGCGTATAAATGAGCAAAAAAAATGCATATTGTGGTGAGGAGATTAAATTTCTAATTTACCTTCCTGTCAGCAGCCTTGAATATCAGCCATTGCAGTCATTTTTATCCTACATTCACACAGACACACACACACTTAGTACCAAGATGAGCTAATGCATCAGTCACAGCTACTCCTCCCACTCCACCTGTCAACCTTCCATCCTTGCCATCTCTCCATCTCTCTCTCTGTTTCTTTCAGTCTGATTGCTATATTAGCATATGCACTACTACCTTATAAACTTTTTAAATGGAAAACTGGAGCAAAATTGTATGTCTTTCCCTTTTTAGATGCATAATTGTGCCAATCTATGTATCCGATTCGATACTCCCGTCTGTCTGGCCTGATTTCATGTCATGCATTTTACATCTCAGGTTTGGTAAAGTGAGATTTCACGCTCTCACGTGTAACTTATTCTGTTTTGCTCTGAAGCATCATCAACACGTGAGGGGAAAGAAGCTATTCTGAGAATGGGAAGAGAGAGAAAAAAGAAAAGAGAAAGAGACTGTGTCCCCAAAGATATCTTGCCTTCCCTGTAGCATAGAGAGAGATAAGCAGAGAATCATGTTTATTTTATAAGGCTCACGCTCTCTCTTTTATGTGCGTGTGTGTTTGTGTTAGTGAGAGAGTAACTTTGAAAAGAAGCTGAACATTTGGAAGGAGAGGAGAGGAGAAGAGGGCAGATGATGTTGTTGGTATCATGATCCCTGTGGTTTTTTTGGACTGAGGTACTGAAGGCCAAAACGCTCCAACAATGATCTAATCTTTTCCACAAAACACAGCTCAAATTACACTACACACACACACACACACACACACACACACACAGATACGGCAGAGGATGACTCAACATTTATATGAAGTGATGTGAGGAAGAGGGGGACATTTATCTCCAGAACACCTTATGGGAAATAACTATGACTAGTCATGAGTCTGTCGTTTTCATTTCCAGATACTTTCCCACAGAAACGAAAGATCGCAGATGTGATCTCCTGAATATTTAAATTGCTTCAATGGGTTTAAATAGAGAGCAAACTGACATTTTTGCTGGAGTCTTTTGTTGCTTGAATTTTTCTTCTGAGAAATAGTCCTTTAGTAGAGATATCTCAACCAGATCTCAGAAAGTGGTTTGCTCAGATCTTCAATCAAAAGCCTGAGATCTCAATATGAACTCAAACATGTCCCATCAGATTCTTCTGAGACTAAATTATCTCTATACTTTTACTGTATTAAAACAATTTGAATAATTTTAGGAGTAACATCTGTTGATACCTACACTACCGTTCAATAGTTTGGGGTCACTGCAATTTTTCTTTTTGACAAAACTTAAAAATGTTATTCAGCAGTGATGCATTAATTTGATCAAAATCTACAGTAAAGAAATGTATAATGTTACAAAAGATTTATATTTCAGATAAATGATGTTCGTCTGATTTTTCTGTTCATCAAAGAATCCTGAAAAAAATGTATCACAAAAATAAAAAATTAGTAAGCAGCACTACTGATTTCAACTTTGATGATAAATGTTTCTTGAGCACCTAAATCTACACATTAGAATGATTTCTGAGAGAAAAAACTTCACAAACTTCAAAAATTTCACAATATTACTGTTATTTTTGATCAAATAAATGCAGCATAAGAGACTAAAATGTAAATGCAGAAAGCTCTTTTTCAGTCTCTTGAGCTACGAACAGACATTGATCAAGCAAAAGGTCCTCTAGATTAATTGCAGAATTCCTTTCCATTTCATGATACGTTCACACTACAGTTCCCTACATTTCCATTTTTCTCTCTCCTGTTGCTCTGTATAGTTTTGATCTTCAGATTTGTATCTCAGAATAACAACTTGAGACTCGTGAGAAACCCACTTCAAAGAGATATGAAGGCACAAGAGAGAGAAATAGAGGTTCTGTCTGGTCTATGTCTCAATTTATGTCAAAATGATGAGTTTTAATGTCTTATTTTGCATACAAGAAGAAAAACATGTTTTAGCTGGAGTTGTTCGGGTTGTATATGTGTGCCTGACAGACTCAATTCATTGGACAGTATGGCCAGTGTGCTGATGAATAATCTACTCTATAAATAATAGATACCCTCTGCTACACTGTGCTTTGATTACTAAATATATGTAAACAGATATTGATTGATTAAAGGTACAGTCCAGTTGCAATGATATTTGTACTTTAAAGGCTTTAAAGATGTGCTCTCACTCTCAAATCTGCATTTTCATGGGTAAAGTCAACCCAGATTGTGTGTGCACTTTTCCTAAAAGTTGTAACTAATTGTCTGTTCTCAAAAATATAATAACCAGGAATAATCCAACTTAGGTTAGTGTCTAACAAAATACTGTGGTCTATGGGTCATTCTTATACAATGTGAAGCAGCTGTTTCTCCAAATAACACACCAGGAAATTATGCATATTTATTTGACTTATGGATATCTGAAATAGCTCGCTTTTCATACATTTCATATTTCACGGAGCAACTGATTATATCAGACAGATTATATGAGACTCATTTCACTGTTGATGCAAAACCAGTTTTTTTATGAAAAAAGTGTGAGCCATGAAATGCATATAATAATCATATTTTCCAACAGCAGTTTATTCTTTGGTGGCTTCTTGCTCTTTGCAGGGTATTTTGGGTTTGATTGGGCAGAACAGACAGCAAGATCAGTGATATGCATAAAATGAATACCTCTTTTGTCCAGGATGAAAGACGTTTTTCTTTCTTTCTCAGGTTGGCTCTCGAATAAAAGGATCCAGTATGTTATAGTGAATCAGACAGCTCTCACAGTCAAGATGGGAAATGCATTTTCTCCTTATCTGTAATTTGTGAAATTGCCTTTGTATGGCATTTTATCTTTCTGTCATCTCCAAAAAGAAGAAAATATTTTTTGTGTGTGTGTGGGATTCAGATTTCTTTGATGTAAGTTTAGAGCAATGAGTCATAAAGGCTACACAAGGTTTGTCATCCACACAAATCAAGTAAATGACCACCGAGATTTCATGAAATTATTTGCCAGCTGTGTTCGCATGATGAATAAAAATTTCAATTATTTGAAACTGTCAATTCATAAAACATGACAATTTAGTTGCTATTTTTGCTTGCCTGTTTATCATTTCTGTTATAGTTTGTTTATTTATTTATTTATTTTTTAATTATGAACTCTTTTGCCTTATTTTTTAGTCTTTTTTTATTAATTACTATTTATATTACATTTACATAATACATTTATGCATTAAATTGCATTTAGTGTATTCATTTAATCAGTTCATGCTTTCCCTGGGAATCAAATACCTTACCTTTTTAGATACATTTCCAGACCTCTACATTTTATTACATTTTTAGACCTTTAAATTTTAACGTGTGTATGTATATATATATATATATATATACACACACAGTGGTGTGAAAAATTGTTTGCCCCCTTCCTGATTTTTTTTTCACACTTTAATGTTTCAGATCATCAAACAAATTTAAATATTAATCAAAGATAACACAAGCAAACACAACATGTAGTTTTTAAATGAAGTTTTTTATTTTGAAGGGAAAACAAAATCCAAACCCACATGGCCCTGTGTGAAAAAGTGCTTGCCCCCTAAACCTAATAACTGGTTGGGCCACCCTTAGCAGCAACAACTGCAATCAAGCGTTTGCGATAACTTGCAATGAGTCTGTTACGGCGCTGTGGAGGAATTTTGGCCCACTCATCTTTGCAGAATTGTTGTAATTCAGCCACATTGGAGGGTTTGAGCATGAACTGCCTTTTTAAGGTCATGGCATAGCATCTCAATAGGATTCAGGTCAGGACTTTGACTAGGCCGCTCCAAAGTCTTCATTTTGTTTTTCTTCAGCCATTCAGAGGTGGACTTGCTGGTGTGTTTTGGATCATTGTCCTGCTGCAGAACCCAAGTTCGCTTCAGCTTGAGGTCATGAACAGATGGCAGGACATTGTCCTTCAGGATTTTTTGGTAGACAGCAGAATTCATGGTTCCATTTATCACAGCAAGTCTTCCAGGTCCTGAAGCAGCAAAACAGCCCCAGACCATCACACTACCACCACCATATTTTACTGTTGGTATGATGTTCTTTTTCTGAAATGCTGTGTTACTTTTACGCCAGATGTAATGGGACACACAGCTTCCAAAAAGTTCAACTTTTGTCTCGTCAGTCCACAGAGTATTTTCCCAAAAGTCTTGGGGATCATCAAGATGTTTTCTGGCAAAACTGAGACGAGCCTTTATGTTCTTTTTGCTCAGCAGCGGTTTTCGTCTTGGAACTCTGCCATGCAGGCCATTTTTGCACAGTCTCTTTCTTATGGTGGAGTCATGAACACTGACCTTAACTGAGACAAGTGAGGCCTGCAGTTCTTTGGATGTTGTTCTGGGGTCTTTTGTGACCTCTTGGACGAGTCGTCGCTGCGCTCTTCGGCCAGCCACTCCTGGGAAGGTTCACCACTGTTCCATGTTTTCGCCATTTGTGGATAATGGCTCTCACTGTGGTTCGCTGGAGTCCCAAAGCTTTAGAAATAGCTTTATAACCTTTTCCAGACTGATAGATCTAGGACTTGGCTTTCTACAGACCAGTCAAGTTCTTCCACACTGACTAAATCAATCATTTCTTTTTGAACCTTGCCTTATACACAGAGGCATTGCCATGTTAGAATAGAAAAGGGTCCTGTCCAAACTGTTGCTTTAAAATTAGAAGCACACAATTCCCTAGAATATCATTATATGCTTAAACATTAAGATTTGTACTCATGGAAATTACTAAAGTAGTCAAACCTGTTCATTAGAAGGGGGTGACCCAATACTTTTGGCAATATAGTGTGTATATATATATATATATATAATGTATGTATGTATGTATGTGTGTATATATGTATATTATAAACATCTATTGAGGGAAAATCCTAAATGTCCATTCTTACTTGGTTTGCTTTATTTTATTTTGTAAAAACAAATTAACATATTTACCAAAAAATAAGGTCCCTAAATGCTGCCGTTTTGAATCTTTTTTTGAATTTTGTCAACATCCTGATATACTTACCACTGACTCAGAAGAACAAGGAGCTGATGGATCTCTGTCTTTATGTCTTTAACTCAGTATATCGATTCTCCCCTCATTATCTTCCATTCCCTCTCCCTGCAGATGTGTGACATCCGCTGCTCGCAGGATGACGAACCTGTTGACTCATTCACCCCCACTCATTCATAAATGACTCTTGATCAAGAGAATCCAGAAAAACAGACAGGTAGGACTGAGAGAAAAAGAGCCTGAGAGAAGCTGTGTGTGTGAGTCAGAAGAGGGTTGCAGCACTGCAGCGGTTCCTGTAACGGCACTGGTCAGGCTAAACACACCCATCCAATCCATCAGCGTTCATTCATCCTTCGCCCATCCTTCCATTCACACAATCAAAGCAGCGGGGAGGGTGGGATGGAGAGAGAGACGCTGCGATAGAGAGAGCATCTGCTTCTGCAGAAAACGCAGGGGGGAAGAGAAGGAGGAGGAGGAGGAGGAGAGAGAGCGTATCGTCCATTGGAGAAGAACGAAGAGCTACAGAGAGAGAGAGGGCAGGGAGGAAGGTGCGCTTCTCTCTGATTGCAACACTCTCTCTCTGTCACATTGACAAGGTGTCTGTTCAGCTCAATCTCATTCTGTCTGTCTCTCTCTCACACACACACACTCTCACAGTGGTGGTACTGCAGAGACATGCTGTGAAATCCAGCAGCATCATCGGGACGGACTCACGGCATCAGCGCAACGCTGATATCATCGGTCAGCAGTGACAATCATAACAACCTGGAACGAGGAGGACGACAACACAGGTACGGCCACAGGCATGCACACACACACACACACACACACACACATGTGCTTGTCAGGCAACAGATATCACAGATTTGCGCTGTTGTAATTGCTTAAGGCAACACAGAAAAGCTCATAATGGTTCTCGTCCCTCTCAAAGGCATCACGCTGGGGTCCGCAGAGTGCGCGGGCCGGCCAGAGGCCATGAGGCTGGTCCATAATGCAGAGAAACAATCTTTCTCCTTTAAGAAGTGCTCTGCCTTCCAGTTTGTCAAGAGGAAGGTGAGTGTGTGAGAATGTTGGGTGCAGAACTTTTGTGGCTTGTGGAGACTTAAAAGTGCTGTTCAGTTGGAGACATGGCCTGGTGGGTAATGCACATGCTCTGACATGTTGCACGGTTGATGAATTTAGTTTGAATCGGGCTCAAGTCGTTTCCATAGAAATGTTTTAAGGATTTAAAAGTATTTTTCTCTATGGAGGAAGAGAAGTATGTATATTTATCTGTTTATGGATATAAAATATATGCATGTATGTATGTGGTTATTTGCAATCATTGTGTTAATGATTTTTGGATAGGGATACAAATTTCAGTCAGTAGTCAATAATTATTTTCATATTATGAGGAATATTAAAATTATAAAGTATCTTATATAGGTAGGTAAGTAAATAAAAAATGTAAGCAAAAATATTGAAATAAAATAAATATTATTAAAATAAAATAAATATGTATATCTAAATAAATAATAAAATAGATTTAAAAAATATAAAATGTATAGAGAAAATATGCAAAAATATATGTAAAACACTACAAATTACAGTGAATTATTTTAAATGCTAGAAATTAATTTAGGCATCACAGCATTACAATGTGCACTATGAAACATGCATATTCATTTTGACATTTGCAAGATATTACATTTAACAAGTGTTTAATTATTTAATTGTTCAATTATTACTGCTTTTTTTTTTAATTTTTTTTTCTTTTTTCAAATTTTTTCAATTTTTTCAAAATTTTTTCAAATTTTTTGTTTTATTTTATTCAATAAGTATTGCTTTTAAAGATTAAGTGAGTATTAGATGACAACAAATGGAAATCTAAATGTACAGATAGAGGAAATAAGCAAAAACAATTAAATATCCAATATCAATCAATATTAAAATACCTCTAACATCAGCCAAAAGCCAATATGGTTGTGGTATATATTTCATATATACATAATGTCCTGTTTGTGTCATGGCTGTGAGATTGATGGCCAGTTATGAATACGCACGCAAGTTTTTCAATCTCATTTGACATTAGTGTTGAGATTATTTATGGATTCTTTTGTTTGCAATTTAATAAAAATGAAATTGCTATTCCAGCTTGATTTGTGACTGTTGTAATGGCCAATCTGAACATGTTTGGAATTATTTATTTAAATATAATGTATTTGTTTTGGTTATAGGCGAGAAAGTGTGTGTGGTTTGGGATTGAGTCCAGACTCCTACATACACACACAGCAGATGGAGTGTCAGAGAGTGACTCAGTGAGATGGTTTTGTTGGATTATTATGTGTTTATGTGTACACCGAGACTGAGAGAGAAAGAATCTTCTGGAGTGCCAAGGTTGATGTTTGTCTTTTGTAGGTCAGCTTGCAGTGTTGTCTCGTACGTGTGTTGCATTAACACAACTGGAGGGTGCTGTGTGTTTTGACTTTTGTGGGTTTGTTAACTTGCTCTGGGCAACACACACACACACACACACACACACACGCACACACACACACACACACACACGCACACTGATGTTTTTCTCTAGTGTCTAAAGTTTGGTGGGTTGCTGAGTCATCAGTAGAGCTTGTATTTGGAGTGGTTTATTGAGTGGCCATTGCTTCAGTGTTTGATTCCTGTAAAGAATGATTCATGTGCCTGACATGCAGATCATAACAATAACACACTGACATGGCTACTGCACAGAAAAGGCAGCATGTCAAATAAGATGAGATGAGACAAGATTAACATATAAAATCTTTATATTAAAAAAATATATATAAAAAAATTTGCTTCAATTTCTTGTCAACCAAAATATTATATTTGTTCACTAAAACTGACTAAATGTAATTAATACGACATGGCAAATTATTGATTAAACTTAACTGAGATTTAATTTTATTATTCATATTTTTTAATTTTTTTAAATATTTTTTATTTATTTTTTTAAAGAAGAGAAGATTAAGGTCTTTGAAGCTTAAGCAAAGAGACTCTGAATACTAGTGTACCATCACAGTGAAAACATACAATGATATAACTTTGAAAATCCGATCAAAGAAGAGAGACAGGAAGAGAGCAGTGAATTGTTAGGATCTGTGACTATGTGCTGTAACTGTTTATGTATGTGAGACATTGGGAAGCATTGTTTTCATTCATTTCAGGATTAATTCTTGTTTCCTTCATTCTAAAAAAAGACAAAGGTTTGATCGTATAGAGCTCTAAGATTGTTTTTTCATCTGGCTGTTTGGCATCTGCATGAAATGAAGTGAGAAGTGGAAATCTCTCAGCCTGTGCTCGCCGTGAGTTCCAGGATTTCCTGGGGCCTAGAAAATTGCTTTTCACTCAAGGGACTGAAGTCATTAAATACATTGTAAACTACAAAGAAGACATACGACCCTGTGCCCTGCCTCTTTTAGTCAGTCACTGCTAGTGATTTGGAGGACGCCTTTCAGATTTCATTGTTTAGCTTGTAAAGACATACACGGGTACGGCCCTGAGACGCCTCGTTCTGTTTAATACAGGAGCAAATGCACCAATCCAAAATTCATATTCACAGATTGCCTTAAACAATTCAAGATGTTTTCACATGATGAAATATTATAATTGTCTACTTTGAAGAACATGATGTTTGACAACTGGGTTTCACAAGAGCCTTCTGCTGCAAAAAAATACTCCATCCCACATGAAGGAAAATCACAAATAAGATCTCTTTAATATTAAATGGGGTGTATATTGAAACTTTCACTTATGCAGTGTCACATGTCTCATCTGCAGTATCAGAAGAGATGTTAACATGGCAAAACTGCTCAAATTTGCCAAGATACCAAATAAGACCATATAATAAGTTATACTAGCCATATATATATATTTAATTATTTAATATGTCATTTTATGTCATACTATTTTAATACTTTATTTTATTTTGGTACTATTGAGCATTATATATTTATATAAATATAAATTACTTTATTTCACTTTTACTGTATCTTACATTATTTTTAAAGTCAGGTATTCTAAGAAGTTTTCAGACGAATATCAAATGCAAAGCTGATTCTTAAGAGAAACTTTCTGAGAATGCCCTTAGATATCCTGAGCTATAAACACTTTCCTCTGAGATTTTATATCTACACCCAACATACTTATCCTAGATGTTGTTAATATAAGACATGGTTGTACAAACATTTCATGGAAATGTATTACAATCACCACATGACCAGTGGAATTTGTTTCCTGCATTTAGTGTGTTAGGTTCCTACTCCAGGTCAAGTTAACCACCAACTTACTGGTTACCAACCCTTGGGCCTTGAATCAACTTGCACCACCACCCATTATATAATGCACAGATGTAAAACTCTTTCATGTTTTGCCTCTAGGTGCGCAGATGGATGAGGAATCCGAGGGTGAATGTGGAGAAGGTCCAGACTAAGGGCATCCTGTCTCCATGTCCAAAATGTCAAGAAGGCCAGGACCTGTGGTACACACACTTCCCAGCTCCTTACGGCTGCTGTCACTACAGTCCTGGAGGATATTACCTCCCTCACCCCCCCAGCCCTCTCTGTCAGCCCTGTGCCCCGTGCACACCTTGCCAGACGGACAAGAACAAGACATGCAAGGTCAGAAAACTGTCTGTTTATTAACTTTTCGGTCATCTGTTAATTGTTTATTCATGCATATATTCATTCTTCAGGAGTGATTCTAAACTTTCAATCTTGAGCCTTGCTCGATAGACAAGTTTTAAATAATAATATCAAATTGCAGTTTTTGTCAATAGACAGTGTTGTATATTTTTGCTGTTTTCGGACAACAGAGCTTTCAGATAAAAATTGAAGAAACTTTTAGACCAGCTAAAAGATGATTCCCAAGAAAAAATTAGTTTGAAACATTTTAATGAGAGAAAGGAAAACATACAAAAAGCATTTGAGATATTCTTTAATAAATTGCCAATTTTACCTTGATACATGGCAAAATACCCACTTGCACTTAAAATGTAAAAAAAAAAAAAAAACTTTTAGGCAGTCCGTAGAAAATTTGATTGAAAATAAAAGGATTTTTATGAAACAATTGAACAAAAGAGCAAAAATGAAAAAAGAAGTGCTATACAAATATATAAAATACAAATATTTTATAAATTTTTTTAAAATACAATAAAAAAGTAAAACAATGAGCTATAGAAATAGAAATTGAAGAAACTGATGTAATTAACTTTTTGTAGTGACTGGTAAGGGTAGGATTCAGATTGAAATAACCTCAGATATCTTACTGCATTTTACAGCAGATGTGAAGAGAATCGCAATCATAAACAGGGTCTAATCATTTCTATGCCATCCGTACTTCAGGACCTAAAAAATGCTCTTAATATCATTTCCCCCCCCCCATTTTGCTTGTTTGTTCTGATCCCTTGCGGTGCAAGCTTTTAATCCTAACGTGCCGTAGAGATGCATATGAGGCTGAGCATGTTGTCTTTCCATTTAGCAATGCTAAACAGCTTCCCAGGGTTGGACTAGGTTAGCTGAGTTGAGACCTCTCTCAATTTCTTCCACAGTTGCTCCCTTGACTGTTTGATTGGCTCTCAGAGACAGTGAGTATTAGAGAGATGACACAGAGCTCAGAGGGAGTCTGTATCTCAGTTGTCCCTGCAGAGAGAGAGATCACACATGACAGCATCACTGCTCGCTATATGTGCCCTCAGTTTATGTAACAGACAGGCAGTTTGAAATACATTGTGTTGTATGTGTTGTTATTTAGGGAAGTATTTGTATTGCAAACTTTCAGAAATGTGCTGTGGTACTTTAACTGCAGAAGCATATAATTTGATTAATTACACAATGGCATGAAAATTAATAGGCTGGAAGCTAACAGAATGGAAATTAAGAGCTAAACTTAGACATTGCTCAGTGAGGAATAATGTTAGCTTGCATAAGGCGTCAATTTGAAATTTTAATGTCATACTGGTTTCTGTGATTTTATCAAACATGATGGAATGTTTTACAGTGACACAAACCAAACAACATTACAAAACATCACAGAATTCATTTTATCCATTGCTAATACTTCAGCTAAATCAGGAAGTAACAGGCTTTTGTTTGGACATTGCAAAAGACTAATGGTTTGTGATGTGAGGACAGCATAAATCTATAAATTGTGTACAAAATTGACAATTAAAATATTATTTTCAAAAAAATGTGTGAAACATTTTGAACAGAAAAAGGAAAATCTGTAGAAACTCCTGAAATATTCTTTAATAAATTGGCAGTTTTTAATTTTACATGGCAAAATCCTTACTTGCACTGAAAATGTTTTTGAAAATATTTTAAATTTAAGGTTCAGTTAATCTGATATTGTGATAAATAAACTAATTCAGGAGTTGCAAGGGGATTTGAGAGTGTAAGTTGAAAATTTCAGAGTAATTAAAATGGATTTTATGAAACATATTTTATGAAACACACAAGCAAAATAACAAATGTGAAAAGTGCTATACAAATAAATTTTATTTTAACTGAAATTGTTTCTGTAATATATAAAATATAGATCACAAATATAATATAAAAATAATTTTAATTCAAAGTTTTATTGACACATTTATTGAATATTTTCATATTAACATTCAATACAAAGTAAATAAGTCTACATTTATATTTTAGTAATTTTAAAAATAATTTGCTTTACTTTTATTTTTATAATATGACACTTACTATTTTTTTACAGAGCAGATTTTTTTAGTAAAGGGGTCCGTTACAAGTGGACATCATATTTAATTTTGAAAACGCCTGATCTAACTAATATGATTTCCATCTTTAAAATTTTAAGGTCATTATTTTATGCAACCTATTAACCTAGCTGTATTATATCTTGCTTTCTCTTATATGTTGGAGTATTTGCAGCACTATAGACCGATAGACAGACAGTGTCGATTACATAACAATGGCTAAACTTGTAGCCATCTGAGGTTTGTGTTTGATTGATTTGATAACCTCTTGCCTACTTCTCCTCTGCTTTGCCACAAACAGTTCTCAAATAACCAGAGAACTAATGCCTGAGCTGTTTTATTCATGAATTCTGTGTAGGAGCTACAATGGGCGGCTTGTATATCAAGGTTAGGTTGGGTTAAAAATATATGTGTCCTGACAGGGAGAATGGGAGAGGAGAAGAGGAAATATTACGGGAGAGTGAAAAAGCAAGAGAGATGACACATCGTTTTGTGTCCAGTCGGTCTCGAGGCTGAAGTTATGTAACGTGTATCAGGGTGCGAATGACAGAATCGCAGGAGCCGTAGCGGCATCAGCGTCTATTAATGACTGAATTCATTCAGCAACCTGAGAGTAATATCAAATTCTGTTCAACCTCATAACCTGCCTTCATCATCACTGTCAGCTCAGATCTATCGCTAATCAGTCATCCTTTTAATTATTATTATGCTAAAGCAACAGCTGAGGATTGATTTTATAGTTATAGTCCTTCCAAGCTCTCCCCCGGTAACCCAGGCTGGTGATGGATCTCTATTATGTTTCCTTTGTTTTGTTTTATTGACTCTTTAGGAGGAACATGATCGTGTTTTACAGTAGATGTTGCCTGGAAGGATTTTTATTTCACACCCTGTGAAAATATGGAGAGCAGTGGGGCTCCTTCTCGCTCTGCATGTGGGTTTGTGTGCTTGTTTGTGTGTATGTGGAATTTATGTGGCAGAAAGATGTGAGGAGCGGGGGGCTGCGCCGATGACTCATCGCTCATGAAGTCTGCGGATCACACAAACGCACACACACAGGGACAGTTTTTATAGTGCCAGGTTTCGCCGGGTTGAAATGAGCATAAAGTTTGATTGACCACATTGCGCTGGCCTTCAGTGCTTCAGTGAGCCTGTGATGAGATAGTATGTGATTTATTTGGAGGATCTGCTGAATTATTATTGTATGAAGCAGATTGTTCCCGTCGTGATGATTATATTAAGTGCCTGATTGGTTATGACTGATTAAACTCTTCAGTGTAGAGGGCCTCCTCATGTCTGTTTATTAACTTTTTGGTCATCTGTCAAATGTTTATTCATGCATCTATTCATCCTTCAATAGTGATTCTGAGATTTCAAGCATATCAAGTCTTGTTTGACAGACACACTTTTAAAAATACATTAAAAAGTGGGGGTCCATGGAAAATTTGAGAGAAAATAAAGGATTTTTATAACAGTTGATGAAAATAAGCAACAAATGAAAAAAGTGAAAAGTCCTTTACATTTAAATTAATTGAACTGAAACTGTTTCTGTAATATAAGATATAAGATACAAATCTTTTTTATAAGAAAGAATATTTAATACAAAGATTTTATGCAAAAGTAATATTTCATATTAAAATAAAAAACATAGTAATGAAGCAGACTGTTCCTGCCATGATGATTGTATTAACTGTCTGATTGCTTATGATTGATTAAACTATTCAAAGTAGAGGGTTTAAAGTGAAGTCAACTGACAAAATTAGATGTTTTCAATATCTCATTTGTTTCTTTTAGACAGTAATATAATCAGAAACTTTTGTTTAAAGGAACAGTTTGTCCAAAAATGTAAATTCTGACATCATGTACTCACCCTCCTCATGTCGTTCCAAACTTCTATGAATTTATTTGTTCTGCTGAAAAACAATAATACATTTTTTAGAAAGTTTTTATCTGTTTTTTGTGCATACAATGAAAGTCAGTAGAGTCCAAAACAACACTGGACCCCATTGACATTCATTGTATCGCCAAAAAAAAAAGAAAGAAAAAAGACCACTAAGGCATTTATCAAAATATCATCTTTTGGGTTCTGCAAAACAAAGAAAGCCATAGGGTAAAAAATGACATGTGGTCCTGTTAATTTCTCAATTGCCTCTCCTAGATGGCAGTGGGATTAAATGGAGCACAAAAAGAAATTTGCTCAAGTCTCCTTTTTAGATTTATCCCCTGAGAAAGGGACATATGTCTCCTCTAAAGGTCAGATTCCATCTAAAGTCAAAATGAACTCATCATCTCTCATTTCGTTCTCCCAAAACTTAGTGACCTGACATATGTTAATATTCTAATTTTATTGCTTTATTCTCTTCTATTTCTATTTTACCTAAAGAAAAACATCTGAGACAGCAATAATACTTAAATGTCTCCTGAGCCATGAAAGAGCAACTTTTGAGCTATAAAATGTTCCCCTGGGCAAACACAACCACAAAAACACACACTTCTGCCATCATCTGTCCACAATCCAGAGCATGTGTCATTAGTTCTCGTAAATTCAAAGCTGTTTTGATGTCAGTGACTGGAATTCCAGAGCTTTGACTCGTCGCGTAAACAAACAGATCAAGCAACTGTTTTCCTAACCCTGCTGAGATGCCGTGGACTTTGTTAGTGTGATTGTAGAATCACTGAGATTCTGTTGTAGTTTTTTTTTTTTTTTTTTTTTTAGAATGTTTAATTTTAATTTTTAATTTTGGTTAACGTTTTAATCATTTTGTTATGTTTTTGACATTTTAATTAGTTTTTATTAGATTTTTACTTAAATTTGTCTGTGAAGTTTTTATTCATTTTTATTTCAGTTATTTTAGTACGTCAAATTAAACAATGAAAATGAGTGTTGTTTTGGCAACTAGCTGAAATAACTTTTACACTTGTTATATTTGATTTTATTTCAGTTAACCTTTATTTTAAGCAACATTTTTTTTTTTAATGGTTTTAGTTTTAGTTAACTATAATAACTCTGGTTAGTTATTATTATAACTTTTTTTCAGTACAAAACAGCATTTGTGTTGTATAAGGCAGCAGGATAATACAATAATGGCTTCTGGACTGTCAGCCAATTAGCAAAGTACTATTTTTATCTGTTTGTTCACGCGTCTTGTCTCTGTCACTATAACCCTTTGTCCCCTATGAATCTCTAGTTGGGGTTAATGAGGCTAATGGTTACTAGGTTTCAGGGGAAAACACGCCACACAGAAGTGCTGTCACCAGAGGCCTTAAAATGGCAACATCAGCGTCAGTTCCAGTCAGAGCTCCTGCTCTGGTTCAGGTGATTCTTTATCTCTGTTTTGGGCCTCTTGTCTTTTGCCCAGCCCTTAACTATGCTGTTGCATGCAAACTTTGGTGCTTTGCCAGTCGAGGGTGGCTCCAAGCCAAATTCCCTCTCACCTTCCAAGCGTGGGCCAGCGGTGTCAGCTGGGTAGAAGTTCTTCTAAGGAAGTTCATGACCTTCACCTACTTTATATATTTTCCGCTATCGTGATGAAGGAGCGATTATATTTAGAGAGCTTTGTACTGGTGCAGAAAAGGCCTGAATCATTCTGTAATCTTGCCTGAATCGTTCTGCAATCTTCCTACAAAGAAGCACAGCGGGCTAATAGATTTTAGGAGGGAAGTAATACTTATTCTGTGGGAATGGAATACTTTCCTGGTTCAGAGCGGGTTTAATTATGCTTACTGGATTTAGTGTGTAGGGCTTAACTTCCCTATACTTCAGGGACAAAAATGACCACTGTATTGAGCTAAACCTTTCAAAGGTAAAAATGATTCACAATTAAAATGTTTTTTTTTTCTTTTAATTGCAGGGTTTGTATGGATTCATTAAAATAGCTTAACGTGAAAACAACTTAGCTTTATGGTATGTCATGATTTAGATCATTTGGGTTGGACAGACAAGACTCATGCTAAAGCGCTCATAAAATATTTTTAGCCTTTATAGAAATTGATAAATGGTAGTTGACACATGACATGTTCATGATTTTTTTTTAAATCATCATCACAATGTCAAGTTAAATTTTGTATTAACAAGGGAACATCTAAATCTTAAATGCTGGGATTGGTTACAATTTCTCTATTCCACAGTTTTTAATCATGTTTTGCCTCTGAGAGTTTGTTTTAAGTGCTCCTGTGTGTAACAAAATAATTTTTAAAAGTGCAACTCTTATGGGCATGAAAAACTGCATGCTAAAAATGTTATAATAGATTTAGTTTGATGTATACACTTAAATATTATGTATTTTAATGTAATATATTGTATAAAATATTTACACTATACTGTTTAAAAGTTAAGTATCAGTACTTTAAAAAAAAGAACTTATTACTTTTACTCAGCAAATATGCATTAAATTAAATTAAATTAAATTAAATTAAATTAAATTAAATTAAATTAAAAGTGTCAGTAAAGGCTCATACATTGTTACAAAAAAATTCTAATAAATGCTGTTCTTCTTTAAATTCATCAAAGAATCCTGAAAAAGAAAAATATATCCACAAAAATATTAAGCAGAACCAAAGCTTTCAGCATTAATAATAATAATAATAATAATAATAATAATAATAATGCAAGATCAAAACTGGCATAATGGCTCCTGAAAATTCAATTTTTCCTTCGCAGAAATAAATTTTAAAATATATTGAAAAACGTAAAAAAAACATTAAGATTGCATTTAAAGGGGATATTTTAAAATGTAGTAATATTTTACAATATTACTGTTTTCACTGTAATTAAAGTGTGCAGTCTTGAAATTGTGCACATTATGAATTCAGAATAAATGTTAAGTGTTTTAGTAAAATTAATTAAAAGTGAGAACTATGAAGTATGAAAAATATGAAACCTAAATTGTTTAAAATATGGCAAATGGCAAAGAAACTACATTTACTTTGGTATTATTTGAACATATTTTATGCTTGGTCCAGATAAACATGTATAAAAAACATTTTTTATAATTAAATAAATACTTTTATAATATTTAAATAATACTTTTGCCTGGAACATTTTCTACATCACAGGACATCTGTGCAGGACAGCTTTCCAAAAGTATTTCATGTCAAGAAGGCGAAGGAAATGGAACTTTCAGTAGCATTTGTTCCCAGCTGGGTTTTGTGATGGGATGCAGAGGGAGGAAGCCTTTTGGGAATTCCACATAGACCGATTCCATGCAGGAGTTTGGGTCTAATCTCCTCAAACAGAGTTATAGTGTGCGATTTAACCTCCCTGGCTACACACATAAACAGACACAAACACACCCCAGGGCTTCGAAAATATAATGACTTTGTATTGACTAGAAAATCTCTGCCTGGTAAATACAATAGCAGTCCAAAGCCTTGCAGGCGAAATGCCAACTCACACACTGTTTGGAGGACAGGGGAGGGAAGAGTTGCTGATTAACCATTTTTTTATCTTAACATTTTGCTGTAAGTGCACTTACATAATCGGCAGCTTTTGATGTTGAAATATTTGGGCCAGGCTGAGTGTGTGCACAAGACTAGGCCCTTAAGAAAGGCTAGTTACAGTTCCAGATTACCTTTCCCTGGAATCTGTGCTTCATTCTTTGCATCAAAGTCTAAAGAGCAAAGTGTGTGTGTGTCAGTTTGTGTCCTTCTGATTATTGTGGATTATAGAATAAGCTTGAGTCTCTGCATTGACGTCTTTCACTGACCCTTGAGCTTTTATCAGCACAATTACACACACACTTCATTTTCAGCTGTGTCTTTGAGTCAAATTTAGATCTAATCCTATGACCTTTAGAGGAAAATATGCTAAACAGACACTTTTGAATAGGTATTTTTTTAATCCAAAAATAGGTATTTTATCCTGTGAATCAGGTGCTAAACTAACGCAGTCAGCTCATGAAAATGAACTATTAGCTATTAGTGTAAGATATTCTTAGTGAATTTCACCCCTAAAAACTTGATTTGAGATGATTTATGTCTCGATTTGCTTGATTTATTTATTTACTGAAAAAAGCGTATGACGAGTTACAGCATTGATGACAAAATGCTTCTATTTATACTTTACTGTGCCACTTATTGTGCTGTTTTTGCACATCATGCTTACTCATGGGGTATTGTGACATAGTGGTTAAAGTCTGGTAACTACTTTAGCTGGTAACTACCAGGTACTGGTCTACTCATTTCTAATAATTGGAAATTTACTCCTTTACCATCTCTGAATATCAACAGCTCCTTTGAATCACATTCGGTTACTATTACCTACCCTCTAAAAATCCATTTTGTAGTTGTTTATCGACCTCCAGGACCACTAGGTAACTTCGTAGAAGAATTAGATATGTTGCTCTCAACCTTTCCTGAGGATGGTACTCCCTTAGTTATACTTGGAGACTTCAACATCCACCTCGATAAACCTCAGGCTGCAGACTTCCACACTCTGCTTGCCTCTTTTGATCTCAAGAGAGTGTTAACTACGGCTACTCACAAATCAGGCAACCAACTGGACCTTATTTACACACGACACTGCTCCACTGATCATGTGCTGGTTACTCCACTGCACACCTCGGATCACTTCCTACTCACTCTTAACCTCAACATGATTCCTGACACAACACATACCCCTCCACATGTCACTTTTCAACATAACTTACGCGCACTCTCACCCTCCCGGCTATCTGCTATGGTTTCATCTTCGCTTCCTCCCTCTATACAGTTATCATCTCTTGATGCTAAAACTGCTACTGATACTTTCTGTTCCACTTTGTCATCTTGTTTAGATACTTTCTGCCCCTTATCTTCCAGGCCAGCCCGTACCACCCCTTCTGCCCCTTGGCTATCTGACGTTCTCCGCGAACATCGTTCTAAGCTCAGGGCTGCAGAGAGGGTATGGCGCAAATCACACAATCCTACTGACCTTAATTTATATCGATCACTCATCTCTGAGTTTTCTGCTGATGTCTCTACTGCTAAAAGAACATACTATCATGACAAAATTAACAATTCGCCTAACTCTCGCATGCTCTTTAAAACATTCTCCTCCCTCCTTTGTCCTCCTCCTCCCTCTCCTTCATCAGCTCTAACAGCTGATGACTTTGCCACATTCTTCATTAATAAAATTACAAACCTCACTGCACAATTCTCCATACCACAAACTGTCAAACACATCTTACCATCAAACATACACTCGTTCACATCCTTCTCTTCACTCTCTGAGGCAGAAGTCTCTAAACTAATCCTTTCCAGTCATCCTACTACTTGTCCACTTGATCCTATTCCATCCCATCTCCTTCAAGCCATTTCTCCTGCAGTTGTACCTGCACTCACTCACATCGTTAACACATCCCTTCACACTGGAGTTTTTTCCTCAGCATTTAAACAGGCTCGTATAACCCCACTTCTTAAGAAACCCAATCTTAACCCAACTCTTTTAGGGAACTATAGACCGGTTTCCCTTCTACCTTTCATTGCAAAAACACTTGAATGAGTTGTGTTCAACCAAGTCTCTGTCTTTCTCACACAGAACAACCTCCTGGACAGCAATCAATCTGGCTTCAGAAGTGGACATTCGACCGAAACTGCCTTACTCTCAGTTGTTGAAGCCCTAAGACTTGCAAGAGCGGCTTCCAAGTCTTCATTACTTATCTTGCTGGATCTATCCACTGCTTTTGATACAGTCAACCACCAGATCCTCCTGCCAACCCTATTGAGAAAGGGCATCTCAGGAACCGCACTCCAGTGGTTTGAGTCTTACCTCTCAGATAGATCCTTCAAGGTATCTTGGAGAGGTGAGGTATCCGTGTCGCAACATCTAGCTACTGGGGTGCCTCAGGGCTCAGTCCTTGGACCACTTCTCTTCTCTGTCTACATGGCATCACTAGGTTCTGTCATTCAGAAACATGGCTTTTCATATCACTGCTATGCTGATGACACTCAACTCTACCTCTCATTCCATCCTGATGATCCGACGATAGCTGCTCGCATCTCAGCATGCATAACAGACATTTCTTGCTGGATGAAGGACCATCACCTTCAACTGAACCTAGCTAAGACAGAATTGCTTGTAATTTCAGAAAACCCATCACTTGGGACTTGGGAAGTCGTGGCCTAATGGTAAGGGAGTCGGGCTTGTAACCTGAAGGTTGCCAGTTCGATTCTTGCACCGGCAGGAATTGAAGGTGGGGATTGTGAATGAACAGCACTCTCTCTGCCTTCGATTGAGCAAGGCACCGAACCCCCAATTGCTCCCCGAGCGCTGGAGCAATGGCTGCCCACTGCTCCGGGTGTGTGTTCACAGTGTGTGTGCGTTTGTTCACTACTCACTGCTGTGTGTGTGCACTTGGATGGGTTAAATGCAGAGCACCAATTTCGAGTATGGATCACCATACTTGAAAATACATCACGACTTTCACTTTTCACTTTCACTTCATCACAGTTTCACCTTCCAGTTAGGCTCATCAACCATTACTCCTTCAAAAACAGCCAGAAACCTTGGAGTTGTGATTGTTGATAAGCTGAATTTCTCAGACCACATTGCTAAAACTGCCCGGTCCTGCAGATTTGCTTTATACAATATTTAGAAGAGCCCTTTCTTTCGGAACATGCAACACAACTCCTTGTTCAAGCTTTTGTTCTGTCCAGACTTGACTATTGCAATGCTCTCTTGGCAGGTCTTCCAGCCAATTCCATCAAACCTCTACAATTAATCCAAAATGCCGCTGCAAGATTAATCTTTAATGAGCCGAAAATAACGCACGTCACACCTCTGTTCATCAATTTGCACTGGCTACCAATAGCTGCTCGCATAAAATTCAAGGCATTAATGTTTGCCTACAAAACCACCTTTGGCTCTGCACCCCTTTACCTAAATTCAGTACTTCAGACCTATGTGCCCTCTAGAAGCTTGTGCTCTGCAAGTGAATGCTGCATTATTGTGCCATCCCAAAGAGGCACAAAAACACTTTCACAGACTTTTTCATGAACTTTTCCCATCTGGTGGAATGACCTTCCCAACTCAATCCGAGAAGCTGAATCCTTAGCCATCTTCAAGAAACGGCTTAAAACCCATCTCTTCCATCTTTATTTGACCCTCTAAATCTAGCATTCTCTTTTCTAATTCTATTTTATCTATCTGCCTTCTTTTTATTAAAACACACACACACACACACACACACCCGACCCTCTATCAATTGTATAATTATTCTCTAACTGCTAGCTTTTCTTGAAAAACTAACACTAGCTTTCTTTTCTATATTCTATCTACTTGTTTTCTTAAAAAAAAAAAATACCTTGCTAAGTTGCTACATACTGTATACTGCGTTAGGCTAACCGAGACTTGTCATAGCGCTTGCATGTTGTTGCTCTTTTGTTGGTTTTAATTGCTTCTATTGTCCTCATTTGTAAGTCACTTTGGATAAAAGCGTCTGCTAAATGACTAAATGTAATGTAATGTAACTAAACTTTTTTTTTTTTTTTTGAACCCTGCAGTATAGTGATTCCATGATCTATTGTCATTATGGGCTTGAACAAGACTGAGATTACTTCAGAGAGATTGTCACTTTCTTGGTAAAAACATGAGCTAAATTATAGGGGGTTCACAGACAATTTCTGCTATATATATATATATATATATATATATATATATATATATATATATATATATATATATATATGTGTATATGTATATACAGTGCCCTCCACTAATACTGGCACTCTTGATAAATATGAGCAAAGGCGGCTATGAAAATAAATCTGCATTGTTTATCCTTTTGATCTTTCACTCAAAAAAAAATCACAAAATTCTAACCTATCACTGAAGTAAAACAATTAAAAGTTAAGTGAAAATCTCATGATGAAATAAATGTTTTTCTCCAATGAAAGTTGGCCACAATTATTGGCACCCCTAGAAATTCATGAGTAAAATATCTCTGAAGTATATTCCCATTCATATTTACATTTTTTAGCACACCAGGGTGACTAGGAGCATGAAATTGTCCAGCCATGACTTCCTGTTCCACATGATTATAAATATGAGGAACACAAAGGCTAAATTCCCTTAATCATCCATCACAAGGAGTAAAACCTAAGAATATAGTTCTGATGTGCAGAACAAGATTGTTGAGCATCACAAAATAGAAAGTGGCTGTCAGAAAAGAGTTAAAGCATTGAAAATCCCCATTTCCACCATCAGGGTAATAACTAAGAGGTTCCAATCAACTAAAGATGTTAAAAATCTGCCTGGAAGAGGACGTGTGTCTATATCATCCTAATGCACAGTGAGGAGGAGAGTTTGAGTGGCCAAAGACTAAAGACAAAGTATCACAGCTGGAGAATTGTAGAGATTAGTTGAGTCTTGGGGTCAGAAACCTAAAAACAAATATATCAAACATCCCCTACATCACCACATGTTGTTCGGGAGGGTTTCAAGGAAAATTCTCCTCACTCATCCAAAAACAAACTCCAGCAAATTCATTTGTCAGACACGACTGGAACTTCAAATGGCACTGGCTTCTATGGTCAGATGAAACTGAAAAAAAGGAGCTTTTTGGCAGCAAACCCACCAGATGAGTTTAGTACAAACAGGGATAAAAAAGTACCCCATGCCCATGGTTAAATATACTGCTGGATCTTTAATGTTGTGGGCCTGTTTTTCTGCCAGAGGTCCTGAACATCTTGTTCAGATGCATGGCATCATGTATTCTATCAAATACCAACAAATGAAAAATTAAAACCTGACTGCCTCTGTTAGAAATCTTATAATGGGCCGTGTTTGGATCTTCCACCAGGACAACAATCCAAAACAAACATAAAAATCAACACAAAAATGGGTCACTGAGCACAAAATGAGTCTTTTACCATGGCTGTCACTGTTCTCTGACCTGAACCCTACAGAAAATGAGTGGGGTGAACTGAAGAGAAGAAGTATTAACATGGAGCTGTGAATCTGAAGGATCTGGAGAGATTCTGGATGAAGAAAATGGTCTCTGATCTCTTATCAGGTGTTCTCCAAACTCTTCAGGCATTATAGGAGAAAACTCAGAGCTGTTACCCTGGGAAAAGGACGTTGCAATAATTGGGTGCCAATAATTGTGGCCAACATGAACCAGAGAAAGCATTTATTTCACAATGAAATTTTCCCCCCACTTTCAATTGTTTTACTTCAATGATAGGTTGGAATTTTTTTTTAATTTTTTTGAATGAAAGATAAAAAGGATAAACAATGCAGATTTATTTTCACAGCCGCCTTTGCTCATATTTACAATATACATAAAATTTCTCAAGAGCAGTTTTTGAAGGGGACACAAATAATACAGCTAAAATTGTACATGTAAGGATATGTATACACAGAGGAAAGCTACTACTATTAGTGTAGCAGGGAGACTAAGGCGTTATTTTAATGACAAATATCGAGAGCGCATTATTGTATCGCGAAAGCACTTTAATAAAATGCACGAGCGCGAATCTCTTCCCTTGTACGCGGATTGTCTTTGCTCTCGCACAAAACTGGACGCGTGCTCTCAGAAACAGGCAGCTCTCATGAGAAAATAAACACTTCATCCAATGTTTAAGTGAACAAAATAGCCCATTGACAGCCTTACTGGAGTTCCACAACTCAGACTTTGTTCTCTGTCACCGGACTGGTGTGTGTGATATAAAAGAGGAAAGCATTTGGACCAAAGCACTGTGATGCAAAGGAGGAGGAGACTCAAAATGTTTCTAAAACGCATTTTTGACCTGTTTGCATTTGTTGTTTTACTACTTGCACAATTATTTTAAGTATAAAACATTATTTACAATACACAGCATGGTTTTTGTTCATATTTTTAGGGGGGACAACCCTCAGATGTGTCTTGTGTCCCCCCCCCCCCCCCAAATATGATGAATTGCTACTCAAGAAACATTTCTTATTATTGGTGTTGAAAACAGTTCTGTGAAAACAGTGCTGCTTAATATATTTGTGAGGAAACCTATGATGATTGAAGTTGAAGTTCACACTGAAAAAACATTAAAAAAAAATTATGTAACTATGTAAAAGATTTTACTGTCACTTTTGATCAATTTTATGCATATTTTCTGAATAAAAAGTATTCATTTTCTTTAATATTTGAAAAAATCTTACTGACCCCAAACTTGAACTTGAACAGAAATATATAATCATTTCTTTTGACTTCAGTGCAATAACAATATAATGCAAATTATATATAAACAAGTAATGTTGTCTTTATAGTTTGATGCTATTTTTCTCACACAATATACACAGGTCTTGAATATAGAATTTAAGAAATGGATTCTTTGCAAGGGGATATATTTTTATTATATTTGAGGGTCCTTGTCATTGAAAGTTTGGAATCCTCTCAACTAAATTACTTATTACTACTACTAGGCCATGTCAGTGCAATAGCTTACCTCATTTGTGTTTTTCAACAGGTGAGAAAATGGAAGATGCTCAGTCGACATCACAATGATAGTAAGGAGAAGGAGGCCGAATCAGAGGGGCATGTGATCTGCCCCTGGACGATGTCACCACTGCTGGGAAGCCCCGTACTGCTGGAATGTTGCATCTGCAACGGACCCTTCATCACTTACGGGCACGAGGAGGCATGGCAACCACGTCAGCGCACACAGGTCAGCACACAAACGTCTCATGCAAAAATATATGAGTATCATTGCTTTAGATAACAAAATATACCATACGATATACCATACGATTACAGCACAAAGCACACTTTTCAAGTGCAATATTTCACAAAAATAAGTTACTAAAGCTTTCTGGTTGTCAAACATAGAAAACACATTTCTGGAAGCATTGTTTGTTGAGTTTTGTGCTCATTTCCCATTCTTCTTCATTCTTTGTTGCCTGAAATTAATTTTAGCCACTTAGCTGTTTACACAAGATAAAAGAGCAGTGAGACACATGGGATGGGAAAGTTTAGTGTAGGTGCACATGCAAAGATGTTAATACTATCCCTCATTCAGTATTCTGTTAGCCGGCTCTCCAGGGAGGTTATAAAAGAAGTGGATTTGGGAAATTGCTCTTTCTGTCTTTCTCTCTCTCCCAAGCTCTCGCTCATCCTCTCTCGCTCACTTCATGCAGAAAGCTTGCAGCTTGGGTGCAAAACTGTAAGCCAGATGTCACATGATTTCATTTTTTGCAAGCTGTAGATTAAGACAGATGTGACAGTCTATCTGAAAGTCATAATTTAACTCTGGTGAGTATGCACACATGATAAAACTGTTTTAAAATCTTCCATGTGACTAATCTAAAGCACATTATTAATGAACCAAAGTCCTAATTCTAATATTCAGTGTTATCACTTTCAAGGACCGAGGCCTCATTCTGTCATTGAACTTGTGTATAGGTCAAAAGAGACATGCGTTACTAACATAACAAAAGAGTGTTTTCATTGAAGACACATTGCACTGACCTACATTACTTCTTTTTTCCCAGGCAATGGATCTTTACTACCATGGAGACCCTGAGTCTGATTATTGCTGTCCGTCTGACACCAGTAAGTTCTGTCTTTTTTTCCTCCACCGGTCTTTTCTTTCATTCATTGCCTTATTTCCGTACTCTCTCCCTCTCTTTTGTATATCTTTTCTCATTCATTCACCTTTATATCTCTTTCAGGATTTTTCTGCTTACTGTCGTTGCACTTCCTTCTCTTTCTTTTTGAGTTGTTTTGTTTCTTCTCCCTGTTTTTCTCTCTTGCTGGTATAAGCATAACCCATAATCACCTTGATCCATGTAGGCTTACAGTTGAACCTTTAATAACTATTTTTAGGCAAGTGCTCAAAACACTTCTGTGAATAAAACACTCCTACACTATTCAATTACAAACACCCAATGCCACCCGATAATGGTAGAAACACACCACGAATATTTATCAAGTGCTTCTTAACATGCATTGTATGTGCTAAACTACCCCTGACACTGATAACGAATTATGATTTTATGTATATGGGTGAATTTTTATTTATTTATTTATATTTTTTTTTACTAGAGGAATTTTTCTTTTCCCTAGGATGATTTAAAAAAAAAAAAATAATAATTTTAGTTTTAAAGGACAGAACATAATTTGCCATGATTTCTCTATTTTGGGCTTGTTTAACTTCAAGGAATTTATAAAAACTCTAAATATAAGATTTTTTTTTATTTTGCACTTCATAAGAATTAAATGAAAATACAAAATATTATATATAATATTATATTTAAAATATTGTATATTAAACAAAAATATAAAATGTACATAAAATATTGTTTTCATATATCATTTGGAATTAGGTGTACATTTTCATATTAATGTTAGACCAACCATATTAAAGAACAGTTAACACTACTGTTCAAAAGTTTGGGGTCAGTTTAATTTATTTATTTATTTATTTATTTTTTCAAATAAATGTTGTTCTTATGAACTTTCTATTTATCAGGAATCAATCACAGAAATAAATTGCATTTTAAAATATATTAAAATAGAAAAAGGTTATTTTAAATTGTAATAATATTTCACTGCTGTTTTACAATATTTTATCAAATAAATTCATCCTTGGTGAAAAAATAAGAAAAAAATCAGTTTCTGTTTGATGTAAATGAGAAGTGAGCTGTTTTTTATTTTTCATGATTTCAAGTAGACCAAACAGCCCATAATTAATGACTCACTCATAAATGGTCTATTGCTGACGCTGTGGATAGAAGATTTTGAAAAAATTCCTTTGCAATGACTTGACTGTATATTACAGTCATTTAAAAGTTAGGGTGATAAGTTTATCTGAAAAAGGGCAAATGCAAAAAATACTTTTATCTTATTTCTGTGGAAAGTTTTTTTTCCTCTTTGTCCTATCATAACTTAACACTGAACCCAGGACAGGTACAGAGAGGACAGTGTCCTGAGGAGTCAGACGTGTCTTGGAACTGGTCAGCTGGATAAAATGTGCTTTCCCATTTAACGAAACATACCAAAATACGGAGCATTCTGGAGATGAGGGACTTTGCAATCACTGACATTTAGCTGTCTCATAATTGAGTAATGTAGTACAATCCCTATGAAGGCTCAAGAATCTGTAACTACAGTAGCTGCATCTTTAATATATTTGTTTGTGTTCATATTATATTACTCATAGTTTAAATTTGTCTAAATGATCTCATAAGTTTCTCTTGACGGAGTCACTGCAGGTGTGTTAGTGTGCACACACATTTGTATGCATTCATGTGAATGTGTGTGTGTGTGAAGGAAATTGCTTAATGCTCTTGAAACCAGAGTATGATCCAAGATCACATTAGTATGCATAATGTTTGGCTCCTGTATTGAGTGCTTAGCTGCATTTAAATACGATTTTACGTAATCCCCATCTTCCAACATAAATAAACAAAGTGTGTGGACACTTAGGACTGAAGCCCTGTTGATCTCTGTGTTCTCTCTCTGTCTCTCTATCCTCTCTCAGACCTCTATTCACTTCCTATTTACACAAAGAATGAGAAAAGAACAGAATCTGGATGACATGATGAGCACAAGGAGACAAGGGGAAGAGAATCTAAATTAGGAGTTTTGAACTGAGAACTTAAAGTTGAAAAGTTTCAAAACATTTCGTAAAACTGTTGTGAAATATACAGAACTGCAAGAAGTGTAACGTATGACAGCGATGACATACAAAAACACACAGGAAAGTTGTTAGAATTTGTTAGAATTTTATTTGATTGTCCAATCACAGTATCTTTGGGCCAAAACAATATACATTTTTATATTTACGTTTGTGATTATTTTATTTTATAAGATTAAACCTTTATTATAATATAATATAATATAATATAATATAATATAATATAATATAATATAATATAATATAATATTATTTTAATTTCATGCTTTGATAAATTGAAATTACATAAACAACAAAGTATCTTTTGGCCAAAACAATGCTTTGATGTTTTTTGTATTATTATATTATATTATATTATATTATATTAAAACTATTGTAATATAATAATAATTTCTGTAATAATTTCCAACCAACTATAATGATGGTTTCCATTATGAATTACCTCATACAATGTGACAACTTGCCCCAGTCTTAAGATTGTGTGTTTGAGTATTTTGTGTGTGATCATTTTCATGCTTTACTAAATTGTAATTAGTGTTGCAGAGGGGTGGATAATTATAGAGGGTGTTTGCTTTATCTAAATTCTCTTAAATAGTACATAAAGAATACAAAACTTTTTTGCCAAAAAAAAAAAGTTGCAGGACTCCATATCCACATTAAAAGTCTCTTTATCGGTCTCAATTGTGTTGCACTCGCCAATGATGTCCAAAAAACTGTGTTCAGGTAGAATTTTGACCGACAGCCCCTATGTTCATTTAGCTTGAGCTTCTCATGAAAATAGTGCAGCACATTGTTGGAGGGCTGGAGAGACTCCGCCCCGCAGAGATCCGGTGTCAGATCAGCCCTGATAGAATGCGGCGGATTGAGAAAATTCTTTCACCTCCAGACTTCCTCATCAAGCGTGTCTGCGGCACTTTACGCTCTTTTCTGACCCCATGAAAGACAAAACTTCTCCGCTGTCATGTAAGTTGAATCTCGCCGAATTTATCGCGGAAAAATTGTGTTATGGAACTGTTTTTATTTAAGTGGCGTTCCACTGGAGGTGTCCGCTTATAATTAGGGTGCACTGGAGACATCTGTAGGTGTGTTAACCGTAGGGGCAGTGACCCGGTTTTAACACCTTACTCATATCTATATTGATTTAGTCTGATAAAGGCACTTGGCTCTGCCTTTGCCAAACATAAGGAACGCTAGTCAGTCTCGGCTCTCATAAGAGACTTACAGCACAATGAGAACTTCAGCGGAACTTAAAGGTTTGTACTTTTCTCAAAAACCCATTAATCATAATAAACCAGTGATGTGTATAAAATACACAATAGGCCTATATATAGTTTATATAGCGGTTTAAACATTTAAACATCTGGAAGGTGCGTTCAATCTTTTTCTACGATAAAATGGTTATTTAACAGTATTACTCAATTACTTACATGTTTGAACAACATATAAGCAGAACCAAAAAAATTAAGTGCATGTTGTTTATTGTTGTATTCATGTTGTATTATTTAATGCTTTCCATGCACTGTATCATGAACAATGTGAAAAAACTTTTTTGGATGTAGGCCTATGCATGATATATATTTAACTTACTCAGTGTTGTTCGGTTACTAATACTAGTAATTTATTCTACTAATATTAGCGTGAGAACAGCTGATGACTCCAGTGTGTTTTGTTGTAAAGCTCTACAGTGTTAAGTGCCACGAAATACTGTATAAAAAACTCTGCTGCAAAATGAGACACATTGCAATTACAGGCATTTCATCTTAAACTAAGCGGTTAACGTCAAAATGGTTTTTGCCACAACCCAACCATTTATGAGTTTAAATCTTTTGAGACTTAGGTTCTGAGCTTTTATTATAATTTAATGAGTTGAATGAGTAACTTTAAATGACGTTAATTAATAGTCTGCTGGGGTAGGCTATAGAGTTGCATAACTGTGGCAAACTTATGTAAATTTCCTGATACGGGCTCTAAAATGACAGAAAGGAAGAAAGCAGAAGAATGCTTATATTTTCCTAAAACCAATTAATTCCTTAAAGTTCGACTCATTTCCGCGAATCGGTTCTTTCGAACAGTTCGTTTCGAGCGTCATGATACTGTTATACCCTGACATCGCGGTGTGGAAATTTACTTAAAATGCTTCATATGTGGCCGCATATTTAACGTTTACTACATTTTAATAACGTTATTCGTTCAGTGAGTTAGTTGTGAGTAGACTCGATAACGGCTCCGACTGACTCGTTCGGACTCGTTTAGTGAACAAGTTCAACCGATTCATTAAAAAGACCCCACACAAAAGAACGGTTTATTCACGGTTAATCCAGTCAGTACTTTTCCAGTGAGTGCTGAAGTTTGGCTCGAGTCCCTTTGCTTTTGTCTCATTCATGCGTCATCTGTCACGACGGTTTAAATGGGACTTTGAGAAAAAAGAAAAGAGAAAACCGTAAAGAGTGAAAGAGCTGCAGTAGGACTCATTGACTGCTGTGCACACGTGGATGGGAGTTGTTTCAGGAGGTCTTTTGAACAGGTGTGAGGAATAAACCGAATCTTTTTTTCTTTATCTTTGCACTTGTACACTTACATTCTGAATATATTGTTTACACTTGCGATAAAGTTGCAATGAGAATGTGTAGCGAGACTGTTTGTATTATGACTGTATTCTAAGGCAGGCAGGTTTGTTTATAAAAAATACAGTGACTCAATTTTGAATCCTTTTGACGTTCCTGTCAACAGAACATGTAGTCCTGCTCAGCTTGTTAGATCCGGGGAGATCTTGTTTTCAACTGTATGTAACATAACATCAGATTTTGGGGCGTTACGTTCTCGTGTGCCCTTAACTCACAGCTGGCCCCTCATAGACGTCACAGCTGACTCCGCTAGAACCAGGCCACGCCCCCGCATACAGAGACTTTGCGTCAGGATACGCCTCCTCTCTAAGAACGCACGCCAAGCCACGCCTCTTAGCGGAACGCGATCTCTAGCCTCCTCCCCTTGCCTTTTAAATAGTTGGAACAGAAGTGTAGGAGTTCAGTAGCGCTTTGTGTCGTTCTGGTTACGGGTCCAGAGTGGAAAACTATAACAATGACCATCCAAACGGAGACGGGCGTCCCAGCTCTAGACTTGACCTACTCTAAAACAAGAGGACTAGTAGCCAATCTCAGTGGTAGGCTTTGTTTTTTAGATGAATGGAATCTCCTGAGCCAACTTTAGCACAGAATGGGAAGAATATTAAGTGATCTAGCTTTCTAATGGACTTCTCTCTCTCTCTCTCTTTGCTTTTTCTATTATGTGCAGCCTTTATGAAACAGAGAAAGATGGGACTGAATGACTTTATCCAGAAGCTTTCCACAAACTCTTATGCATGCAAGCAGTAAGTTTATTTTATGCAAATCTGTAAATGTAAATGTTTACATATTTATTTCAAATATGCATTCATGTATAAAGAAAATGTATGTATTTACAAACTTATCACAAATATGTGTTTACAAAATAGAACATAGGTATAAAAAGTTTTTTTTTTATTATTTGCTTTTTTGACATTTTAATTGTTAAAATGATTATTGCAGTAATATAAAATTACAATTATAATAATATAACTATAATTATATCTACTCATATTCAGACATTTCTCTTTGTTTGCTAAGTTGTTCTTGTTAAAACCATGCATCTAATCATCAGTGGTCTTTTCTTCCTGCAGTCCTGAGGTTCAGTCCATTTTGAACTTGACACCTCCACAAGATGCTGAGCTGATGAACAGCAACCCTTCCCCACCGGTAAATCTGCGTTTATTTATGTCACGAAAGCATGTGTGCGTTTATGCATCATGCATCTTTCTACAAAACAATATGTGAATCATATTTGCCTAATCATCTTTCTCTCTTCTCCAGCCAAGTCCTTCTCAGCAGATAAACCTCGGCCCTTCCTCCAACCCCACCGCCAAACCGTCAGACTTCGACTTCCTCAAGGTCATCGGAAAAGGCAGCTTTGGAAAGGTTCTTCTGGCCCGCCACCGGAGCGATGAGAAGTTCTATGCAGTCAAGGTGCTGCAAAAGAAAGCCATCTTGAAAAAGAAAGAGGTATGGAATTCACTCCTTAGTGACAGTTGCTTTGGGCTTTGGAGAATGCATGTGTTTAATAACAGCATAGTAGTTCTAGATGGTTGGTTGACCTCTTATCCTGACCTCTAACCTCTGACCTCAGGAGAAACACATCATGTCTGAGCGCAACGTGTTACTGAAGAATGTCAAGCATCCTTTCTTGGTGGGCCTGCATTACTCCTTTCAGACTGCTGATAAACTCTACTTTGTACTGGACTACATCAATGGCGGAGAGGTGTGTTATTTCACTTGCATTTTTTTTAAGTTACACACAGTAGGGAGTAAAACAATATTTACAAAAGAGAAAATAAAATAGTCAAAGATGATGGAGACAGTGAGGTAGATGCAGACAGAAAAGGGATATCCTGTCATGAGAAGCAAAGAGGAGCGGCTGGGCTCTGAATAGGAAACTCTCCTCAGGAAATGGCTGGGAGGGGAAAGTGTGTGAGGTAGAGGAGCCAGATTTAGCAGCTATGATGGTTTAGACTCGGTTTAACTCAACAGACGTCTCTGAGGGGCTGCTGGGGGATGGAGGGGGGTACGTTCTCATTTCCTGCCATTGTTCGGGATTGTGGAGTCTAGAAAGCCTTGATTAAGTATGCCATTCAGGATATGGAATTCACAGTCTAATCGGTCTCCTCTCTCTCTGTCTTTCCATAGCTGTTCTATCATTTGCAACGGGAGCGGTGCTTTCTGGAGCCGCGTGCGCGGTTCTATGCAGCCGAGATCGCGAGCGCCTTGGGGTACCTGCACTCACTGAACATAGTGTACCGAGACTTGAAGCCTGAGAACATTCTCTTGGATTCTCAAGGACACATCATCCTGACCGACTTCGGCCTGTGCAAAGAGAACATAGAACCCAATGGAACAACATCAACGTTCTGTGGAACACCAGAGGTAAAGAACATTCACTTTTATGCAATTGCTTTCAAACAATGCCATTACATTTGCAGTCTGTAAGCTAACACATCTTGATGTTTCTCCTTCTGTCTTGCAGTATTTGGCACCGGAGGTGTTACACAAGCAGCCATATGATCGGACGGTAGACTGGTGGTGTTTGGGAGCAGTCCTGTATGAAATGTTATATGGCCTGGTGAGTTATTCCAGCAAAATAAATTGTTTTCATGCCTTTAATTGAATGTATTTAACTAATTAGTTTAATTGAATTGGAATTGGCTTGAGTACTTCGCTTTTTTACATGATTACTGATTGCTTTTATGGTTTCTCAACAGCCTCCGTTCTACAGCCGTAACACAGCGGAAATGTATGATAACATTCTGAACAAGCCACTGCAGCTCAAACCCAACATATCTAACTCTGCCAGACACCTGCTAGAGGGCCTGCTGCAAAAAGACAGAACCAAGAGACTGGGCTTCACTGATGATTTTGTAAGTGTCTTGGAATTTATATATATATATATATATATATATATATATATATATATATATATATATATATATATATGTGTATATAGTTTTTGCTATTAAATACATTGGCTATATCATATTAAATAGCAGTTTTGTTGCTCTTGTATCTAATGTATCTTCTATTTCACTTTTGTAGACTGAGATCAAGAACCACATGTTCTTTTCTCCCATAAACTGGGATGATCTAAATGCCAAGAAGCTCACGCCGCCCTTCAACCCCAACGTGGTACGTTCCACTGCTCTTCTGTGTTGACTTTGAGTTATTACCACATAGCACTGGGTGTTGTAGATAAAAATGACCTAGTCGTTCTGGCTGATTTGTGATAAGAGAATGCAGAGAATCCTGCTATGCAAATATCGCAGCTTCTTATCAGTTGATTTCAGTCGTGTAATTTTGATGTTTTGTTTCAGACGGGGCCTAATGACTTGCGGCACTTCGACCCCGAGTTCACCGACGAGCCGGTGCCAAATTCAATCGGCTGCTCCCCGGACAGCGCTCTAGTCACAGCCAGCATCACCGAGGCGGCCGAGGCTTTCCTAGGCTTCTCTTACGCCCCTGCCATGGATTCCTACCTGTAGCCCATCGACGCAGAAACGCCATCCCATAGACTCTTACCTGTAGCTCATTACCATGGAAACGCTGTCCCATGGAATCACACCTGTAGTGCATCACTATGAGAAAAGCAAACCCTGTCTCATTTCCCTGCCTCCAGATAGGGGGCATTTGCACATGGCGTACGGCAGCTCAAAAGGCCTTTGTTAAAAGGTCTGAGTTTTACACATTAAAAAAAGACTTATCTTCATTGACTGCATCCAAATGCACGATTTCTCCTCCGCTTTCACCCCGGGTTGTGTCAGAGAGACAGATGGGGAAAAAGAGAGAGAGAAGATTGATGCTGATGGACGATTATGTACTTTTCTTTTCTTGAGATTTATTTCCAGCTTCTTTACTTTTATAGGATTGTCAGTGCTAGACTACATTGTTTTGGATGGATTGGATGTGTGTGTGCGTGTGTGTACGTGCCTTCGTTTTAACACCCCTTCACACGTTTGTTTAATCTAAATCATGTGATCTGGCACGTCAGTCTGTGTCGGATATAAATACAGTCAACACAGTGACGCTAAAACCACTAAAATATATCAGCATCTGATGTTTTTGTGATCTTTGTTGCGCATCTGGGATCAAGTTGCACATTTATCTTCCTAATTTAAAGATCACTTCCTTTGTGTTTTTCTTGTTCTTTTGACTCAAGCGGAAGGTGCTAGAGGGATGTGCTGCTAATGTGTGTAGATACGCACTTGGACCAAGGAATCAGACACCTCTGTTTTACCTTAGTCTTCCAGCCTCCTAGGATGTACAGTAATCGTACAGCTCAGAAATGGGCCATTTTGTCTGAACATCACATTCCATGGAATATGACTGTATGGTTATTTAAGTTTGTTTGTATATTTTAAGGTCTATGTATTAGTTTTAATGTATATGGAACAAAAACTTAAGGTATGCTTATATGTAACTATAAATGTACTGTAAAATTGTAAAATGTTTGAATCATGTGACCTTGTTTGGTTCGCAATAAAACTTTATGGTTATTTTCCCCAAAACAACATTTGAATCTGTTTTCTTTAGTTCTGTTGATGAAACTAAATCATTGGGTCATATAATGTAACAAACATCATTTAAGAAACGGACAAACATCACACCATGAAACAACGTCATCAGTTTCCTCAGCTAGCCAAAGGTTGCTGTTAGTACAGTGTTGTGCGTCATTTTACTTTCCCAACCCAGTGCACACGCCATCCCTGCACATTGAACCCCATCTTTAACCAGCCATAATTTTAATTTCACTGGCAGCTGTCAATGTTTGTATGTATTAACTGCAGCTCCTGGAACTGCTTTTCTGAGACCCGGCATAATGGTCTGAGCAAGTTCACTAGAAATGCTGCACTTGAGGCCTTAAACTAGGTCACACATCAGTGAAATGACTGGTAATTTGTTAAAGGTAAACCTGAGCATTGCTTTTAAGAGATTTCAGAGACATGCTATACAGGATACACACACAGGGAATTAATTACTAGCTGTAAAGATAGTTTTGCTCAGCTGGCCAACATGGCTATGTAACGAATTATAAAAGGTTTCTAAATATAACACTTATCAATAACCTACAGATATGTGATGTGGTGTCATAAAATCTCACAATTTAAATATGTTTGTTTTATAAGGGACTATGCTGTATTGCAATACAAAGAGTGCTGATAAATAGAACGGAGTTAGTTACAATCTTAGATCTCTAGCGCCCCCCAATGTTGTTTCTGAAAAGACGACACATATTTTTCTCCTGAACATGATCAAACCTTCAAGAAAATGCAGTAAAATGTGCTGCTACAGTAAATACATGCAAACGTATATGTAATGAAGTTATTATAAACCAAAGTAACCAAAGTATATGTAATTTCATTTCTGTTCACTTTGTTTGGTGTGACAAAAGAATTTGTACTTTTTTTTTTTTTTTTTTTTTTTTTTTTTAGTTTGCCGAAAATAGTTGTGGTGGTATATGAAGATTTTCACGTTTTCACGGTCTTTGCAGCAGAACTTTTAATTGTAATGTACAATGTAATTACAATTATCTGGCCAGTAGATGGCACTATATTACAATAGAAGATATTCTGGAAATAACACGGTGGCCTTTTATTTTTTTTCTAAAAATTTAAAAAAAAAAAAAAGTCCTAGGTGATTATTTTAGAGACAGTACAGTACGTCTATCTGTCTATGGTTATGTCTATATATGTAGGCTATGGAAAGGCCACAGCTTCAGCTACTCAAGTATTACAGCCCACAGCAGTTTACACACAGTGTATGATGACTCAAACCAAAGACTGCTCAAACTAAGTTTATCTGACCACCATATTGCATTTCAGCTACATTATCACAACCATAAATTAACTTTAAATCAGGTTAAACTTTATATTATATAAATTATATTATAGTATATATGTTTATATATTGTTACAATCTATTAATTACGTATGCAATTAAATTATGTGGTGAACTTAAGTAAATTTGTCCACTTGATGACTGTCTAAATCAGTGGTCTCAAACTCAATTCCTGGAGGGCCACAGCTCTGCAGAGTTTATCTCCAACCAGCTCCAAATCACACCTGCTTGGAAGCTTCTAGTGATCCTGAAGAACTTGATTAGCTGGATCAGATGTGTTGGAGCAAAACTGTGCAGAGCTGTGGCCCTCCAGGAATTGAGTTTGAAACCACTGGTCTAAATCAGGGGTAGGCAATGTCAGTCCTGGAGTTGAGAGTTTAGCTCCAACCCTGAAAAAAACCTCACCTGCCTGTAGCCCTAGTAATTCTGAAGACCTTGATTAGCTTGTTCAGGTTTGATTAGGGTTGGAGCTAAACTCTACAGGACCAACGTTGCCTACCCCTGGTCTAAATGTACCCTAATTCACCCTACTGAAGATAGCTACATCTCATAGTAGGGCTATTTTAATGTGTAGTAGTGTACATTATACACTTGGATGGATTTTGCAGCCAACTAAATGATCATGAATGCAAATCTGTTATCAAAGTTTTTATATTCCATTATAGAAGTCTGATATCACTCGCCCGTTACACTACAAAAATGGGTAACATGAAAAAGCAAGAAAAAATATGAGATGAGAAGGAAAACTTCTCAACTATGTATGAATGGAAAAGAAAGATAGGTTGTGAACTCTACCCTCAAGAACAGATATGAAGTGTTTGTGTACCAGCTATTTGTGTCACCTGAACAAATTAAGATGCAGTCAGTTTTCTTATTCAGATACATGTTTTGTCCCGGTGTTGTGGACATTTGTGGGTGTGGTATTTTGAAGTAAGGAAAATCACTTGCATAACCCAGCGAGTCATGCAGCAGTCTGATCAGTCCGACTCGTTTCCACGAATCTTTTGAACAGTTCGTTTCAAAGAACTCAATAAAGTGGTCCATGATGACAACTGTTTGTGTGCGTGTTGATTCGGCTGTCCAAGTCACAAACATACAGAGCGTATTAATGTTAATTAATTAGAGTTAGTATTAGTGTTAATAACTAGGTTTTGTAAGCATGATTTTAATTATTTAAAAATATTTTCTTCAAACTGTTGACCTGAAAAAGACAATCTCAGCTAACAATTTCTACTATAAGCAATAAGTTTGCAGAAAAGAAACGACAAAGAATGTTCCCCAAACGTTAGGAGAACTGTGTTCTGTGTTTGCTGGGTGCCAGTTCCCTCAGTTCACCACAAAATGTTCTTAACTCCCTCATTATTCAAGAAATCATGTTTTAGTCCCGTTTTGACTCGTTCAGTTCGAACCGATTCAATGATTCATTGAACAGAACTGACTCCGCGATTCAAATCACAAGAGCTGAACTCTCTGCTCCTGAATGACTCAGACACCGCAACAGCTGACAACATTCCATTCGTTCATATTCTGCAGTCTTCACTAAACAGAAAGTTTTTACCACCGCATTATTTTCTATTTCCCTCAGTCCAAACATGAAAGACGATTAATTTCCTAGTGTAATAATGCATATTAATTTATGAACACAGTTCAGTAAGAGCTGCTTAGTTCCGCTTAGTTCTTCAACCCCTTCTGCTTACTTGACACTTTCAGTCTCGTTGTTTTGCATTGGTCAGTGTAGGCGGAGTTTAAGTCACAGTGACTTCCAAAACAAGGAACGTGTGTGTGTCGACACAAGGACAGATAAGTTACTGGCACCGGGAGGAGAGAGCCGAAGAGCTGCGATGATTTCATAGACAGCATTCCCCGTTATTGGCGTTAAAAAGGTAATGTTGGCATCAAAACGAGGACGCTCTGTTTGAATGGTCTTAATAGTTAAAAACGGGTCTACTAGTTGATCCGCGCCTACAGTAATGGCACTGAGAAATCCAAGACGGTCAATGGCTGTGCATTCTTGATTGGGACATGCTGTTATCCTTGTGTGTTAACAGCAGCAAATAAAATTGTTTATGCATGTTGTTGTGTTCCCATTGGTGGCTTTGTTAGTAAGTATGAACTTCCATGAACTGGAGAACCAGTTTGTGTTTTTAAGTGTTCATTGGTTACTTGAGTGCTTATTAGAGTTATGCTTGAATGATGATCTTCTTATTAAGAAGCAGGCTATGCTTTGAAAAGTTTTTCTATTGGTTTAATCCCAATGAATACCTTCAGTGTTGTGGAGGTGTCGTGGTCGAGATCTAGGAGAGCTCTGAAGGTTCCTTACAAATGTGTTTTATCATATCTGTGTTATTTTCATTGCTAATATTATTGCTGGTGAAATGCATGATCACCTGATAGGGTATTATGAACCTCTTCTTAAGTAACTGTTGTTTAATGTCCACCTAATCTAGTTGTACCACAACCCTTGAAGAACATGGACGCATCTGAAGAGTCCATAAGAATGACTTCTGATACTCAGAGCAAAACATGTCTACAGAATCAGGACACACACAAATATCAAGAGAAAAGCCCATCTGCAAAATCAGGTAACTCCATCACACAGGTAACAGAAAAAAACGTTCCCATTTTTTTATTTTTTGATGTCAAAATCTGTGTGTCCAGTCAAACTTGACTAAAACAGATTTGTCACTTGATAGAAAATCTTTGAAGTATACATTTTCCTGTTATTTTCATAAGTAATCATTTGTTTGGTAATAAATTAAAATGAGAAGCTCTTTCTGTTGTAAAGTTTCAATGCAAATAATTCTAGTAATGACTATGATTGACAATTTTTCTGATTATTATAACTCAAATATTAAATCTATTGTGTGTGTGGTGTGGTGTGTGTTTCACAACTTGGTTAGAAATGATAAAGGTTGTCCAAAACATGTTGCTTTAGTTGTGTAACAGTTATGTAATACAAAGCATAACTTAATGGAACCCTGTTATTAATATTGTAAATTTCTTGTGACAGCTGTGATGCTATAATTAAGCAGTCATATATAGTCAGGTATATTGGAGATAATTAAAGGTGATTTGTGTGCCGACTGTTTAATCATTAATCTGGGATGATTATAAGGTCTGCAATAAAGCAATTCAAACACTTGCCAGTGCTTAATGTGAAATTGTTTGTACGCTGAAAAAAAAAAGGAAAATTTACTGATAATTTTCAGAGGACACATCTGTTAATCATAAAAAACAATGCAGTGCAGTGCAAAATTCAAAATATGTGCCCTGTGTGCCCTATTTTACAGATTTTTTTTACAGTATGAAACAAACCTTGAAAACCAAAGCCATGTGAGGTTGTGTGTGCAATAACTGCTGTGAACACAATCAACCAAGCGATTCTGTGATGACTGATTTTTGTTACATACTGTAACATTCCATATTCATTAGCTATTTTGGTTGTACTGTACTGTAGTAGTTTGAGAATCTTATTAAGGTATTTACAAAATACAAGGTATTTTGTTATGGTGCTTGCATGGCATGAATAATACATGTATTATCATGTAATTATATAATATTGTATTTTGTAATATTATTTACAATATAAAATGTCATATATTGTATTTTCCTCTCTCTCTCTCTCTCTCTCTCTCTATCTCTGTAGGCAATGGTGCAGCGCTGGTGTTGTGTTCTGTGTCTGTGGCCTGCCTGAGTGGGTTGATGATGGGCTATGAGATGAGTCTGATATCAGGAGCACTGCTTCAGCTCAGGGACGTTTTGACTCTCTCTTGCCCGCAGCAAGAGCAAGTTGTTGGCTCTCTTCTGTTTGGAGCCTTCCTCCTCTCCCTGGGTGGTGGCACCATCCTGGACCGCTACGGACGGCGGTTCTCCATCATCCTCACGGCGCTGCTGTGTGTGTTGGGTACTCTTCTGAGCGTGTGTGTGGTGTCATTTTGGGCACTAGTAGTTGGGCGAATGCTTGTTGGCATGGCGGTTGCGCTGTCAGGCACAGCATCTTGTCTTTACGCGGCAGAAGTGGCACCAGCCGCCTGGCGCGGGAGGTGCGTGTGTGTGTATGAGTTGATGGTAGTTTTAGGGATGCTCTTGGGTTTTGGACTGAGCTGGGCATTCGCAGGGGTCCCGGATGGATGGAGGTTTACATTTGGTGGTGTGCTGCTCCCTGCTTTGCTGCAAGCTGGCATCATGCCGCTTTTGCCACAAAGTCCGCGCTTTTTGCTGGCCCAGCAGCGTGAGAAAGAGGCTCACGCAACTCTCCTCCGTCTTCGTGCAGGAATCAAAGGAGTAGACGCAGTGGAGGACGAACTTCGAGCGATACGCATGGCATTGGGGGCAGAGCGCCTGCACGGCTTCCTGGACCTCTTCCGTTCTCGTGACAATATGCTTCAGAGGCTGCTTGTTGGTGCTGCGCTGGTTTTCTTGCAGCAGGCTACGGGACAGCCCAACATTTTAGCATATGCGTCGACTGTTCTCAGCAGCGTGGGCTTCCATGGGAATGAGGCAGCGACTCTTGCATCCACAGGGTTTGGTGTGGTTAAAGTGGGCGGGACCATTCCTGCAGTCTTTCTAGTGGATAAAGTGGGGCCTAAAGCCTTACTATGTGTTGGTGCCGTTGTTATGACATTGTCAACAGCAACACTGGGGGCTGTTACTATGCAAAGCCGTACACATGTTTCTAGCCTATGCAGAGGCCCTGTTAATAAAGCAAACCTCACAGTTTTTGGGACGGGAGAAGAGACTGACTTCCAGACAAACACTCCACTGGGGTTGTACCAGTCTTCTTACCATGAACTTCAAAACAAGCACAAAACAAATGCTTTCCTCACTAGCATTAATGACACTAAGGACCACTGGATTTTAAACTACACTCCTGATCATAGGACAGCATTAATGGAACTGGCTGAGGGTTCTGAGAAAGACAGTTCCAAAATTGCACTTCAGTCTCTTCATGTTAATGAAGAGTCACCCTCTCTGAAATGGATCTCTCTGGTCAGCTTGCTGGTATACGTAGCTGGATTTTCCATCAGCTTGGGACCAAGTAAGATTCAGTCACTGTTCATACTGTCACATAAAACAAAAGCGTCCTGTTAAAGGAATAGTTTACCCAAAAATGAAAATCTGTTGAAAATGTACTCACTCTCAGGCCATCTAAGATGTTGATGAGTTTGTTTCTTCATCGGAACAGATCTGGAGAAATTTAGCATTACATTACTTGCTCACCACTGCGTCTTCTTCAGTGAATGGGTGCCGTCAGAATGAGAGTCCAAACAGCTGTTAAAAACATCACAATAATCCATAAGCAATCCACACGACTCCAGTCCATCATTTAACACCTTGTAAAGCAGAATGCTGCATGTTTGTAATAAATAAAACCACCATTAAAACATTTTTAACTTCATACTGTTGCTTCTGGCTAAAATTTGCGTCCTATATTAATAATATTGCTTTCTCCGATGAAGAAACAAACTAATATTGAATGGCCTGAGGGTGAGCAAATTGTCATTTTAGGATGAGCTGTTCCTTTAAAGGAGTGGTCCATCCGAAATGAAATTCTGTCTTCAGTTAATCACCAGTTTCTTCTTTGGATCACAAAAGAAAGGTTTTAAATAATGTAGTTATTTTAGAACTTTTCCATGCAGTTGCAATAAACAGGGACTTTTTATATACAAATCATTCAAACCGATTCATTGAAACTATCAGGCTCAAAAGAATGAATTTATCATGAAATTGTTTAAACATTGCTACTACTCTAGGCTGTTAACTGCTGTGACCGGATCATTGAATCAGTGAGTTAAACTTAAGAACTGGATAAGTCTTTTTTATGAACAAATCATTCAAACTGATTCATTAAAAACATCTGACTCAAACTGATTCTTTTATGGGCTTTGCAGGCCCAGTGCCAATTTGTTTTGTGCAATGAAAAGAGTAGCTAGGATAATCTTAAAAAAATAATAATTTTGTGTTTTATAGAAGAAAGTCATTCAGATTTGCAACAACATGAGGTTGATTAAATAGTTTTTTTTAAGGTGAAATATTCTTGTAATGTTGCATTTCTGTGAAAAACTTTATAAGCTGTTTTTTCATTGTCTCCATCTTTTTTAAACTAAATTTATTTCTGCCTTTGTGTAATCATCAATCTGCAGTGGTTCATGTGGTTTTGAGTGCGATCTTCCCGACTGGCATCCGTGGAAAGGCTGTGTCCGTCATCTCTGCCTTTAACTGGGCCACAAATTTGCTCATATCGATGACCTTCCTTACTCTGACAGGTAACACACACACAAACACAGAGTGAAGGGTTATTTACAGCTTTGAGATCAGTAGATCATGGTGACCCAGTTGTATTGCAGGATGCAGTCAGTGTATTTATCAGTATCTGGGTTCTGAAGGTCATCCAATAAAACCAAGAACATTGAGGCTGTCTCTATTTAGATAAGTAGTTAATTTGTGTGTTCACATGGGGTAAGCAATTGCTGATTTGAAACTTTTGTACTCTGGGTCCTTGATCTGAGGAAAATATTATAATTAGCGAGCATCACTGTTATTTTTTCTCAAACTTAAGGTTAGTGGTAAACTCCTAAGCCTAAATACAAAATCTGTCTCTTACTGTTTGTGCTACAGACATGAATGTCATTAAATTTCTAAAAAGAGTCTGAAAAAGCCAGACACCATAATGTCCCTTCGGGAGTTACGTAAGAGCGCAGTTAATTTTGCCATAGATCATTAACTAACAAGGTAAAAAGGATGAGTTGTTTTGATTCAATTACTATTCTGGAAAAACAGTGGATTGATTATTAATGTTATATTTAACCCAGCATGTTGTTCCCATAGCCTACAAGCGTTGCTCTATAGCTAGCCAAAATTATATAAATCAAAGGTTTTCAAACAGGTCCAGGGACCACAAGGGGCTTGCAAGAGGGTTAACAGAGGGTCCACAATGGGGTCTGTGGAAAATTTGAGTTAAAATTTAAGCCTGTCGGTGTTAACTATAAACCTTCTCTGGAATAATATTTGTTGTGAAAAGGTCACTACAAATTAACATGACATAATAATGGGTAGAAAATAGAAAGATAGGCTTAATACAGTGTTTTTATTTTTCATATATATTATCATATGTATTTACATTGCATATCAGATGATTAGCTGTTCGCTCTCTTCACCTCTTTGTACCCTCTTGTTATCCTCTGTGGTTGATTACAAAGCATCAAACTCAGGAACCTAACTTTCACAAGTGCTTATTCGTCCTATCTTAAAATAAACAAAGGAAGTATTTCAAGCACTTTCCATAGCATTCAAGCATTTTTATACTCAAGCATATATGGCATTAACCTAAAAACAAGCAAATAACATATCACTGAAACAGGTAAATAGCAATAGTATCCAAAACACAATATAAGCAATGTTTTGTTCTCAGAAAATGATTGCAGTGTGGATGGAGTTAGGATTGTGTTTAGAGGCAGTCTGCCAAACATTCATTTGCCACCTGTGGGGATGTTCCTGCAGAGATGGAATGAAAACACAAAGAAACACAAACTTACAAAGTTTTGCTCAGAACAATAAACAGACAGCAGAAAACAGTGTTTTTCTGAGGCCATTTACTGAAATGTATTGTGGTTGTAGAGAGGATCGGCCTGCCCACCGTGATCTTCTCCTATGCTGCTATGAGCTTCGTGTTGGTGGTGTTTGTGATTGTATTTGTGCCAGAGACGAAAGGCAGATCGCTGGAACAGATCTCTAAGGAGCTTGCCATGAAGTAAGCGCACTCACACACACACGGCAAATGCCTCTCATGTTAATGATCCCATTGACTTGTGTTGTTCTCATATTAAGTCAGTTAGTTATGATGGCCATACATCCTCTTTTTCCCAACATGTCCTGAAAGATTTCTAAATTGCCTAAAATGTCTGAGTTTTGGTTTTGTTATCCTCAAACTTGCTGAAGTGGGTGACTAAAAAGTAGTTAGGCGTTGTACATTATCAACCAACTGGGGTGTGCAAGAAGGTGGGATCTACAGAAAACGGTTAAAGCAATTCAAAAACCAAGTATTTAATGTATGAGAACTGTAATAAGCATGTTACTTGGAAAACAAAGTCAAAACCTAGATATTTTGGGTGATTTTGAAATCCTAGCTTGGACGTGTCAAGGAAAAAGAAGGCATATGGTCACCCTAAATTAATAGTTTTTTTAAGGCATTAAATGTATTAAAATTTGGCAGTTTTATTAATTAAATAAGTTGTTATATTTATTAAATAATTTTATTTGTGAATGCTTTAATGTATTTATTAAATCTTTAATATATATGGCTAAAAAAGTCCTACAGATTTACTATGAAGGAGAGACTTATGCATACAGAATACAGAATATCATAGAGACTTGGGATGATAAACAGTTTTTTTCAGCAACCTGTTCTACAACAGTTACACACCCCATTCGGCTAAAAATTACTTTATAATAGTGGTGTGAGGGTCAAAATCATTCATACACCCAATTTTACAATACTTGGCACTTGCCCCACATTGCATGCCTCAGTGATTTTTGTTTTAAAGTGCATCATCGTAATGATCATACATGTGTCTTGTTCTGCAGGAATCACCTGAGCAGCAGACTGCTGTGTGATAGAAGAAAACACGAGGCTACAGCACAACCCTCACAGGAGGAAAAAGCCCTCCCAACTGTTTGACTTTTTACCTAGATGAAGAGTGGAAGAGCACAAGGGTATTGCAAACAACCGATTGTTCTTTGTGCCGTCTTGTAACTTACAGGGCAGACAAACCTGTGACTGCACTTTTCAAAGTATTGAAGAGATATAACTGATTGATGTTGTCATGGCTATAATTTAGCATAATAAACCTTCCCATGGCATGATGGGTCAGTTGAGAAGAGTTTATATGTCAATTAGATTTGTATTCTTTTTTAAAATTTAAAATACATTTTAAGTAGTTTTGGTACTGATTGAGATTTATATGGAGAATTTACAGCTTACTGTTATGAAACACTTTGGAAATTGTGCAATCATGACCATAATCAAGCCATGACAAGTCAAAGCCAAGTTCTGCGGCCCAGCCATATGTCAGTGTTTGTGTGCTGAGCACTACTATATAGACAACACTTGAAGGTGTCTCTCTGGCAGGAGATGCCTTCATGTAATCAGGTTACACAACTGCAAATCGGCATGTTATGTAATATTACAAACTGAAATTTTGTTCATTCAAAAATAAATGTGATTTTAGTCAAAAATCAGATCTCGTCTCTTGTTTTGACTTAAAAACACATTTTGTGTGGGGGTTTTTTTGCATTGAAATTTTTGACAGAATTAATTAAAAACACATTTGATGATTATAAAACAAAAATAAAGTTAAGATTGCAGCGATATGCTTTTCTATAGATTTATTTTTTTCTAGTTAGGTAAATGTGACGTCACATGACCTGTTGTTCACAAGCTGTTTTATCGACGGTGGTTCAAACACTTATTGAGCGAATACATGAGGCATGATATGTTTCAGTAAGTTGTATTTTAACTTTTATTTCCTTCTAAAGTTTATCCATGTTTTTTCCCGCACTAAATTTAGTAAAGATGAAAAGAGGCATCTACACGATCTGTCACGCCACAGAAGAGCGTCAAAAACGACCCACACATTGAAAACTGAGTCCTCAGACAAAATAATTTTTTATTTTTACTTTGCTTATAACCGCGTTTCAAACAGCCCATTGTGACTAATTTTCACTGAGTTAGAATATGAATGGCCTAAACTTGTTTGTGCGGATGAAATTTAAACGATAAAATTAAAGAATTAATTTAAACATGATAAAAGCATAAAAGATGAAAGAATAATCAAATAAAACACAAAATAGTTACAAAACTATTAAGTGAGGCAGTGGACATGCAGTACTTTGTGAATGACCTGTGGGCCTAAATATGAGTATTCCTCTTGCACAGACACAGACGCAATTACTTAATATAGGGATTATTTTATTTTGTTTATTATAAAATACAAAAGTTTTCACATACTACATAAAAATATGAACCAACAACTCCTTCACAATCCAGAGTGTTCTTGTCCACAGTATACACCAGATATATACATCACCTGTTGTTTAAATGTTAAGTGTTTGCCCTTTAACTTCTTGCTTCTGACTTATATAGTATCAATAAAAGAGCTCCAAAGATGTCACTAGAATCAAATTAGCTCAAATTTCCAAGAAGTTTCAGTAAAACGTGATCCTTAAATGTCACTGCTTGACAAGGTTTTACTTTGGTGTCCATGCATTATATAATACAGTTAATTCAAGTGTTTATAAACTACACAATGTCAGCAACACAATGTCAATGCACTAACAGTCCTCTTCTGAGCGTTAAGAGGTTGTCATTAATCAAAGTGGGGTCCGAACACCAAAGTCAAGATTCAAAGGCATGACTCTGAAAACACACGACCCAGACCCGCTTGGACGTGAAATGGCAAAAGCTGCCTTGGAGACACATACAGTACAACAGTTACAAGCCTTAAAACATTCAATGATAAGGTGCTTTTAATTTCAAACTGGTGCCTACGTGTGTGTGTGTGTGGTTTATGACAGTTTTTTCTGACACTCAAACAGCAGAGGATAAATCTGCTCTACAGCGGACGCCACGCTCTGCACATTTGGTCCTAGAGAGAGGGAAAGATGGTCATTGATAGGATAAGAACTAACATTAGTTCAGCTTTTCGTTTTACAAGAAAACAGGTACTAAACAGTGGGTTGCATTAATTATTCAGAGCACACCTCGCTTCTCAGAACGATGAGCTTTGTAAAAATCGGCACATTTCAGAAAGGCGGGGCTTAGAGAAGCAACAATAATGTACAGTATGTGGAAAATAATGTTTTTTGAACCTTAAACTGCATAAACATATTGCATTACACCAAATACACAAAATAATGTTCTTTTTAGAAACGTCATATGACCCCTTTAAATAGGTTCACACTAATAAAATAAAATTCTGATCCAACTCAAACCATGCAAAAATATAAATAAGTAAAAATAAAGTAAAAAAAAAATAAAAAATTAAGATTTTTTTTTAAAAATCAGACCTAGAAACGTTAAGCTGAAATGTTTTATCTATTATTATATTAAGTAAAATATGCTACAATGTTATTTAATAGCCTATTTTCTGCACATATAATAACACTAAGACAATTATTAATTAATATCACTGATGAATAAAAAAATTTAAATCTTAAACAAATAAAAAGACTACAGAGCCTCATTGTAGCTTCCTACATTATATTTGCTCACATCCTTCATGATTTACACAGCTGGAGTCCTGTGGGCTGCCTTTAATGTAATGTGGCTAAATAATCTGGGAATAATTCTTACTAATGCAGTAAACTGTATGAGCTCTATAGAGTCTTGGTAATTTAAAATTTTTAAGTAACTTGACACTGAAGTCATGTTTATTGGTAGTTTTCATACGAATTCGTTAAATATTACAGACTGGCATTGTATTCAAAGATTCTTCAACTGTCCAGATGTTTGCAGTACATTCCAGATAAACCCAGATTATGGTAGTGAAAATGATACTGAGCGAATGCTGTGTGAGTGGTTTACCTGTAACGGTAATATTGCCTGTGGAAAACACCTGCACTGTACTCCTGAGGTTTTTAATTCTGTATGACACAGCAGGATGGATCTCGGGTTCATAGCTAAAAATAAACACGGACACAAATATAGTGATGAGACCTGCAATCCAGCTGTAGGAGAACATGTTCCTTGGCATGTTTTGAGATTGCTCAATGCCGCATTCACCATTTCACCACTAGAAAGCACTGTTCCCCTTTTTTAGACCCTTAAGGTTCCTTTGGAGCTGGTGTTAACATCCGTCTCTGGCGATCTGATCACAAGTGGTCAGGCGAGACACATTACAGTTCACAGCTGGTATTAACATGCATCTCAAATGTGCCTCCTGTGACTGGATTTCATTGGTCTCTGATTTCACCACTACATCCATCACTAACGGTTTAAACCTGTATTTACCACTGACCAGTTGTCAAATTGGCCCAAAACGGATGTTGATACCAAATGTAAACGAGCACGAGCACAAATTGTACATTTACAAAGCCACTCCATTGTCTCTTAATTGCTTTCATTAATACTAGCCATCCACAACACAAATGCACATACTATTAAAATGCATGGGTATAATGACATTTCTGTGGAGTTTGAGAACACCATGAGAGCATATATTATGTCTTACCTGGCAATAGGTCGGTTATTCTTAGTGAACTCAATGAGACGAATTTGAAAAGGCAAGGAGCACACCGCCAACACATTGACAACCTTAAAGTCTGAGAACCTCACCTGCAGATGAGATTATAACAATAATACATCATTTAGAAGTTCTACAAAGCTGTTTACAGTAGATATTAATCAATTTAGACACCTTAAATCCAATCTTCTGCAGGCAGCGGGCCAACCGTCGAGCACCTAGTTTGGCTTCTTCCTCACTAAACAAAAATAAACATGCATGAAATTCACCAGATAGAAAAAAGATAGGATTTTAGAAGACATTAATCATTTCAGTAGCACAAACAACTCTTGACTTATTAGTATTCTGAGAATTGAAAAGCAGATTTTAGTAAGACCTTGTTGCTCCAGTGCAAATAATTTTCCCTGATGACCATATAGAGGCAGTGATCCGTGGTTTCCGCAGCTTCATCAGGACTTTCTGGAAAAACATCCACAAAACATAAGCAACAACATGCGTTAATGATTGGCCATATACTGATTAATACTGCTGATTCTGATGATTTTGAGCAAAAGGTGAAAATGTGATGGCACTTTCCATGAACTGTGCACATGTTGGTGTCCCATTACATTATTTTTAAGCTGTAAGGGACAAAATGCATGTTTTGTAATAAAAACACTAGACATGTTAAATGATTATGTAACAAAACTGACATAGCAGGAAAAGTTGCAAGTCTTCAAAAAATAAATAACATCAATTGGACCCTTTCTCCATCAAATTTTCTCATTTTGTTTCTCAAATATGTGACAAAATAAGTAGCATGAGTATATTTGTAGCAATAGCCAACAATACATTTTATGGGTCAAAATTATCGATTTTTCTTTTATGCAAAAATCATTAGTGAAGTGAAGTCGTGACGTATTGTCAAGTATGGTGACCCATACTCGAAATTGGTGCTCTGCATTTAACCCATCCAAGTGCACACACACAGCAGTGAGTAGTGAACAAACGCACACACACACACTGTGAACACACACCCAGAGCAGTGGGCAGCCATTGTTCCAGCGCCCGGGGAGCAATTGGGGGTTCAGTGCCTTGCTCAAGGGCACCTCAGTCATGGTATCGAAGGCAGAGAGAGTGCTGTTTGTTCACAATCCCCACCTTCAATTCCTGCCGGTGCGAGAATCGAACCGGCAACCTTCAGGTTACAAGCCTGACTCCCTAACCATCAGGCCACGACTTCCCCGTGGATATTAAGTAAAGATCATGTTTCATGAAGATATTTTGTGAATTTCCTACCATAAATATCTCAAAACTTAATTTTTGATCAGTAATATGCATTGCTAAGGACTTCATTTGGATAACTTTAAAGGCAATCTTCTCAATATTTTAATTTTTTTGCACCCTCAGATTCCAGATTTTCAAATAGTTGTATCTCGGCCAAATATTGTCTTATCCTAACAAACCATACATAAACGAAAAGCTTATTTATTCAGCTTTCAGATGATGTATGATAAATCTCAATTTCAATAAATTGACCCTTATGACTGGTTTCGTGGTCCAGGGTCACATATGTTAGACATATTCATCAGGCTTAACCATTCAACTCTGTTACCTATTTTAATAAAAATTATCAAACCTTTGTTTGAAAGTTGATAACTTTATGCATTAAAAATTTTTGGGAAAAATTGAAGAGACTAAAATCACAAATTTAAAAAGTGTTTTAAATTGCATTTAGACATGACTTAAATTTTGATAAGTAGGTTTTGATACAATAACATTTATACATCATTTGAGTGACGATTAGTTATGACGAAATGAGTTAATTTGTTGTTAGAGTTTAAGGCCATAATAAAACTGTTACTAATCTTTCCATGCTAACATGTAAATCCAGCATATAGGTGCTTCAGTATAACAACTCATCTCTGTCTAATCTAGACTTACTCCCATTTCAGGCTTGTAGATGACGTTAGACCCCTCTAGGCCTATGGTACGCAGGTTTAGATGGCACCTGGTTCTGAAGACAGATACGACATTGGTAATGATGATATCAAGCGCCACATCATTACTGGGTTCCATGGAGCCGCTGTAGATGTTTTAAGCTGGACAACCCTTTTACAGATGCATGTCACGTTACAAAACAACACCTGCAAAACATAAATATAAGAATTTTTCTCCAGGTACTGGGTGGTGTTACGTTACATTTTGATGTTAGTTAAAGCTAAGTTGTACCTGTCTTATATGACTGGTATCCAAATGTTATCTAGGTTTAATACCCACAATAGGTGGTTATTAATTAACTATGACATTGTGCTTCAAACAAAGGCACTTAACCCCAGCTTTTCAATGGGGAATGATCCCTGTAATAAATGCACTCTAAGTCACTTTGGATAAAAGCATCTGTTAAAATGACTACTTCTATGCACTAAAAAAAGTGAAAAAGTTCGCAAGTTTAGCTGCTGAGATGCCTAACTTGAAAAATACCAAAGCAGCCATTATTTTACATACTCTATTTTAGCATACAAGCGGTGTCCACAAAGCACTGGCACAAATTTTGAACAGATCAAATGACAAAACAACAACGCAGCAACTCCTAAGAAATCGATTTACATTTCATTGTAAAATATTTAATTTCATCACAAATTAAAGCAACACAGACATCAGCAGGAGACAATAACATTAAACGTGCATGCTAGCTATTTCAGCTCAAACACTAAATAACAGAGCTGCACCGTTAGAAATAAGTGTCAATATGCATGCAAAAGCGACCATAAATTAGTTTAAACAACACAGAGAGGTTTAGTTAATAACTAAATGACTAGCAAACACTGAGCTAATAAACTTTCACTTACTTGACTGATATGGGGAGTCAAACGGTGCGTCCGAGAGAATCTTATTATTATAAAACGTGGTGAGACGATCTTAAAAGGAGTGTTTAAATGTTTTAAAATCTATATGAATAAAAGTAAGGGTCGGAGAAACACCAAAAGTAAACAAAAGCGTCAACACACAAACAGCAGACAACCGGCGATTGTTGTCAAGGGTGCCTCAGTTCCTGCGCGAGATGAGAACTGTCCCTTCACACACACTACAGCGCCCCCACACGGATGGGAGAAAAACAGCGACACTAGTTTTAATGTAGAACATACATTTCAGTTCATAACTGACAGCCTACTAGTGCCATCTTTTGGTACAAGAAACATTCATCTGTGCCAATAATAATAATATACTTTGCATATTTTAAAACTGGATCATGATATTGAATTTAATTAACAGAATGTTAAAATACCCCCCTCATGGGCCAAATATGTCCCACAACTTTACCTGCCATTAGTTAAAATGGCAACATTTCTGCCGAAAATCTACAGTTCATGTAAATTCAAATGTACTGAATTAGAAGGTAGACTTAAATAAACAGAAAATAAATATGAATCCTTAAAAAACTTTACATATATGTCCAAAACAAAAATAACAAAGCATATAGGTAATTTCTATAAGACTTTTTAAATAATGTTTTATGTTTTGTCAGCACATTTTGTCCAGACACATAATTAATTTTTCTTTTTTTTTTAATCAGGCAGTATCAAAGTCAGCCTTCATCCTAAAGGCCCTCTTTCCATTTCATCTGCTAGGAGATAAACAGCTTTACAAAGACACAGGTGAGTCTTAAAGTGTTTTTTTTTTTTTTTTTTTAATCATTTAAACTTACTGGGCTTATTTTCTGTCACAATCTTGGTACATGAATTCCATCTCACTGGGGTTTTTATTTTTATTATAATTACTCTAGAAAAACAATACAATAGGGCTGCTGCATTTAATATATGAATATGGGTAACATACTATGAAATATGTTAAATTTGGTTGTAAACACATTTGCAGATTATATTGAGAGTTCACTAGACGAAGCTGACTATCAGTTTGAAGTGTAGTATGATTTCATGCGTCCAAATTGCTATTTGTCAATGGTTATATTAAATATTTTACACTTCTTTTGTACCCAAAGTTGTTAAACCAAGTTGAACCAATCAAGTGATTGACAAGGAGAAACACATTTTGTAAGAAAAGTTTGCACTCCAGCAAAAGTGAATACCTCTGAACATGTTGAACTACCAAGTAATTACTTAACACTTAAACAATTGCTCTTACAATCTCCCCTATACTTACTAAAAATTGTACATTGGCCATCTGTCCATGAGTCTGACGGTATCGTCCAGCACTGCATTGTGTCCGACACTCTTTTTTTCCGAGATATTATTCACAGCTTTCCACGGCTGTGTTTATTTTGTCCTGTCTCAGGTCCAGGTTTAAGGGGGTCAGCAGTTTTTGTCTGAAGTGGACACATCTGGACAGAAAGCATTGTTAGTGATTTTGCGGTTTCTGGAAAGGTGACAGCAAAATTGAAGTAGCCACTCTGGCATGACTAGGAGAAAAGGATATAACTGAGGGTTTTCAGCTGTCTGAATGGACCTTCAGCACTTTTAGTGAATGAACTTGTGACACCTAGATTATGCGCTGAACCAGCCTCAGATAAATCTAATTTACATGATATGATACTAACAGTAAATTCCCTGGATGAAAGTCAAGTTACCTTCATTTTTATAGTGCTTTAAACAATACAGATTATTTCAAAGCAGATTCACAGTGATAAACAGAATATATCAGAATCAATGATGATTAGAGAAATTTAGCATTTAATCACTTGCTCACCAATGGATCCTCTGCAGTTAATGTCCAGTGCAGTAAAAGTCCATCATTTAACATCTTGTGAAAAGCTGTGTGTTTATAAGAAACAAACCCACCATTAAGACATTTTTAACTTCAAACCACTGTTTCCGGCTAAAAATATGAGTGAACTATCTATAATATTATTTTCTGCAGTGAAAAATTGTCGGTGGATTTAGATGTGGGAGGACAATAGGGGGTGGACTTTTTGAGAAAGCATTGTTATGGACTATGTGTACTCATATTTTGTCCAGAAGCAACAGTTAAAAACATCTTAATGATGGATTTGTTTCTTACAAACACAGTTTTTTTGCTTCACAAGATGTTAATTAATGGATTGGAGTGTGGATTAATTGTGGATTAATGTTTTTACCAGCTGTTTGGACTCTCATTCTGACGGCACCCATTCACTGCTGAGGATTCATTGGTGAGCAAGTGATGTGATGCTAAATTTCTCCAAATGTGTTCTGATTAAGAAACAAATCCATCTACATCTTGGATAGCCTGAGGGTGAGTACATTTTCAGCAAATTTCCATTTTTAAGTGAACTGTTCCTTTAAATGTCAATTAAACCCCAAAGGCAATTTTACTTTCATCCGTCCCTAATTTTTCATTCCAAAGCATTTACCAAGCCGTTCTGATTTTACTAATTTGGGCTCGCCTGAACTCTGTTGCACTCTAAGACCCTTGACTCTCTGTCCAAACTGGACGTTTCCCAAGCAAAACAGCACAATAGCTTCAGAGTGATTCAGTGCTGTTGTTTAGTTCCTCCTTGGTTACCAGATAGGCTTTGTGAAATCTCAAGGGCCTCTCTGGCAGAAATATACTGAAGTAAATAAAATAAATTGTGTGTGGAAAGCCCTGTAGAGATGTCCAGACCTGTTTACTATAAAGCTTGAGATTTAAAGCAGGTTAGCACAGTGTCAGACCACAAGCGACGTCTGCCGCGCCCCCTGCTGCACTGCAACTTCAGAGACTTAAGTGTGTTTATAGACTATAAAATAGACCTTAGCATCATTGAAATTCTCTTCCTGAGAGAAATAATACATTGTTCATTAAGATAGAAGATACATAAACAGACAGAACAGGCAGAGTAAACACATTCTCCATCACTCCCTTGCTCCTCCATGAGCCCTGCCCGGCCCCGACCACCAAGATCCTCTCGGATCTTCTGTTCTCCTATCCGCTCATCTTTTGGATGGGGAAAAAAAATAACCATTGCTTTTACTCCAGTCGATTCCAGAACCATCATTCTTGTTTACCGCTCTGGAGGTCAGAAAAAGGAAGTGCTAGCACTGTTATCTACACTGCCAAACAGTATAAACACAACCCGATGGCTTTATACCAGCATGATGCACCATTTGCATATTGCGCTAGTACAGAGGACGTTAAAGGTCGCGCAGGACTCGGGTCGGAGGTTAAGAAAGGGTCGATTTCGTTGGAGAGTGTTTGGGGTTAGATGAGGGGCATTGGACGGCGTAAGCTTGCAGGAGGATGTGAGTTCTGGAACCCTTTAGAACCCTTGTAAAAGTAAAATCAAATCCATCTGGATGCCTCTTTGTCTAGTTTGAAGACAGAGATGCTGAAACGCCATGTCATATTAAACATTGTTTGTGCTGTTGGATGTGTTGCTGAGGTATTGAGGGCGATTTGTAAACAAGGAGGGGTGGAGCATGACCCTCCACTCCATGTTTACATTGGGCAGAAATCACAGGAACCAAACACTGGGATTGCTGCGCTAAAGTAATGCATTCTGGGTAATGATACGCGTTGGGGAGCAGCCATCTCAGATATTCTCTTCTTTACAGATGAAAATGCTTTTGGCCTTGTTTTTACAGCTTTATCTCAAGGGCTTTCAGGTAAATAAATGAAGTAATGTGCATAAAACCACTTCCAGTAATCAGGTCTTCCTCAGGCCACCAGAACAGGAATGGGCGTAGTACGGTTTCACATATTTAGATCAAGTGAGTGGTGATCCGATAACGTAAAGGTAATGTGTTACTAATCAGATACTTAATGTGCAGTTGCTGTACTTTTGGGGACTTCATTTTTTATTTTATTTTATTTTATTTCTAGGCCGTGTTTTTCCCCAAACTGATTGAATTCCTTCAATGTGAAATTATTTTATGGGACATTATTTTATTATTTTTTTTTTTTTAATGGGAAAAGGTTCTCAAACTGTGACATAGAGGTTGCAATGAATGTATATGTTGTTATTTTTATGTATGTGAAATTATTTTTTGGATGCAATAATTAGAATATACACTTTTTTACATTATAATAATATAATTAATTATGCATACATTTTCTATATAATTACAAATGATACATCCCTACGTCACTTGAAAAAGTGCTGTTTACCTTAATCTCACATCATTTTTTTAACAGTTTGATAATTTCCTACTACATTTTCCTCTTTCTTTGACTTTGTGGAATATAAATCAGCCAACATGTGTTGTTTCCTGATAGCTTGTAAATAAAGAAGCAATTTATGGAAAAACTTCCCAGCTTTGTGAGCAGTTGTGCCGTAAACTCATAGAGAGCGAGACTTCTCAGATCTCTGCATCTTTATCACATCTGGCAAAGCAGGAAAGAGAGCAGGAAGAGAGTGCAGGACTGAGGAAGATAAAGTCATATAAAAAAGAATGAGAGACAACCACAGTCAAAGAGAAAGACACACACACCTGCTCTATGCACTGGTTTATTTTCTACAAGTGATTTAAAGGCAGCAGATTTATGCACACTGGAGTGTCTGGTGTTTCAGCACTAAGCCGTAAAAAGAGAGCAGACGTAGGATCTGAGTGTGAGAGAACAGACTCAGTCTCAGCCATAAACACAGATCTGGGAACTTCCATGTGTTTACATCATCCATTCTTACCAGCTAAATCACACACGACCATCGACACACACTGATTACTTCTACCACAAGTTTGCTGATCAGTGCTTAAATGTAGTTCAGTCATTTACATAAGAATCAGCTTCTTAACTCTATTAAATCCCAAAATGTGTAAAATAATTAAAATAAATAAAATGGAATGGGATTGGTGAAATGGGAAAATAGTGACTTATGCCCTGTCCAAATGCCCACAACTGCGATCTTTGCACTTGACCACTTCACAACTTGATGTATTTCCTGTATTTGGGCATGAAGACGAGAAGTGTGTGTAGAACTTTTCATTACCTGATGGGACACACTTATAGTGTTGTAAAAATACAAGTTTTTACAGAGATTTATTTTTAGTTTCAATACTTTTCATTTTAAAATAAACTTCTAAATGTCTGTTCCGTAGTCCCTATAACAAATGACACAATTTAATTTGTGGTGCTTCTAATTAAATAATTAAAAAGCAGTTGCAAATGTTGTACAAAAATAAATATACTTTGCACCAATAAAACATGCAACACCGTGTGTTACTACCAAATTATTTGTAATATCTAATTTTTTAATATCTAACTTTTCCTTGACCTCTTGTGAGATCTCTGCAAAAAGTCTCACAATTTATTTCCAGATCATGATGCATGATGGGATACGCTAGGCTTCGAGCGGTATTTAAGGTAGTGTGCATGCCTGTCATGTCCATGCGCTCTCAAGTGTCCAAGACCGCAAGTGTGGGCATTTGGATAAGGCATGCGTTTTCAAACCGGTTTCTGCTATTGGTTGGCCAATCAGATGGTACCGCCCCCCCAACTCAAGCCATTGGTTAAGCCAGTGTTGCTGTTGTTGGTTTGTTTTGGATGTTCAGACAAACAGAGCAGTGTTTTTATAGCGCCAAAGTATTTACACGTTTTGGGATATCACCCTTTGAATTGCTTACTTATATTTGTCTTGCCGTATTAAGATAGGATAGAAGAAAGTATTTTAACATTCAATAACTACTGAATATTTTTAAGCTATTTTGTAAGCCATTTGAAAGCCATTGACTCCTCACCTACCTGCCACTATGAATATTTTTCCTGCTTCTCTGAGGCATTTCTGTTAAATGCTCATAAACAGAAAGTTCAGGCTTGGTTGAGGAGCTGGCACAGGTGAGAATGGAGGTCAGAGGGCAGCTGGTTTCAATGGCGATGGAGTGCTTGGGTGTGGTGGTCTGGCTGTGTTTGGACTGAGCCAGAAAGGCAATGAAGATGTGTTTATAAAGACGAGCCTCTCTCATCACAAACACCTCTCTCTTCTCCTCTCTGGCTCTCTATCTTTCTCTCATCCTCTCCTTGAGATAAATAAACTGATAAAAAGCGGGAGGGAAAGGCCATGACGTCAGTCGGGCCCCTAAAACTGTGAGTGATGTCACAGCTCTCCCTGACCTCTGCTGTCACTCAGGCTCGAGTGTTTTTATGTGAGGGCTTCTCCTCTGAGTTCAACTGCTCAAAAAATAACAAAGCTGGACACTTTTTGTAAATCTACTACATCTTGCACAGTGGAACTAAACATGAGTTTGTGCCACGTATGCACTGCAAAGTTTTGCGAGTGACAAACGCATTAGTTAATGCTGCATGTGTGTGGATGGACTGCAGGAGTCACTCCTACTTTCCCAAACTCACAAAGTTTTGGCTGTTTGTTTAATATTTTATAGCACCGTGCCTCAAGAGAACGATCACTGGCCAAAAAAGAGTGAAATCACTGTTTTTATGAGCTAGTTATTCAGTCTTGTTCTGTAGACATTTAAGAAATTTTGTGTAGAATTGGTTGTTGGTATCTGATTTTTTTTTTTTTCAGAAGTAAATTTGGGTATACAATGTTGTCAGTCTATTGGGCTTTTGCATCTTAAATTGTTAAATGTATTGTATCCTGGGTTATCTTGTTTGATGTTAGTTAGTTAATTAGTTAGTTAGTAGTAGAGATAAACCCATAATCGATTTGGCCAATATTTTTAATAATATGGTATTTTAAATATGTAGCTTAAAGGGGTCATATGATGCGATTTCAAGTTTTCCTTTCTCTTTGAAGTGTTACAAGCTATTTGTGCATAGATAAGATCCCTGAAGTTGCAAAGACTAAAGTCTCAAAACTTAAGAGATATTCTTTATAAAAGTTAAGACTCGACCACGCCCCCCTAAAACAGCTCATTCAAACACACCCCCATGTCTACGTCACGGTGTGGGGATATTTGCAAAACACCGCCCAAATGTTTACGCAATGAAAGAAGGCAGAACTATTATTCTCGCTGTAGTGTAGTTGCTGCCGCCGGCGCCATGTCCTGGAGACGCTGTTTCGTTGTGAAAGCGAAACTACTTTGTTTGGGCTTCCAAAAGATGACACAACTAGAAATCAGTAGTTAAGTTGTATTTACAACATTGTTCCAGAACAGTTCAACCCAAATATTCGAGTGTGTGCAGCACATTTTACGGAGGACTATTTACTGAACCTGGGAGAGTAGCCTATCAGCTGTGCTCAAAATGGGGCAATTCCAACTTTGCAAGGACAGTCTGATGCTTCTGACTCACAGCCTGTAAGTATGTTTTCATATTTAAAGAATTTGCCACTGACGATTCAAACGTGAGTTTTGAGCTGTGTAGAGTAGTGCTTGTTGTTTGTCGTTGCTCTGATCACAAATGCAGACATGGTAATGTTTACACGGCGCGATGCAATGCGTAAAAAGACAGTATAAGTCATTATAATCAGTAATTATGTCCCCACTGGATGCAACAAATGCCTCGTTTTTAATAGGTCTTATTGTTTTTGTGTCGTTGCGCCGGGACACGACATCACAATATGGTGAGGGGCATAACATTTCCGTCTCACGCTTGAGGTATTCGGCTAAACACAACAAACTCGATAGCTGGCCAATCAGAGCACACCTCGCTTCTCAGAATGATGAGCTTTGTAAAAATCGGCACGTTTCAGAAAGGCGGGGCATAGATGAGCAACGATAATGTACAGTATGTGGAAAATAATGTTTTTTTTAACCTTAAACTGCATAAACACGTTGCATTACACCAAATACACAAAATAATGTTCTTTTTAGCAATGTCATATGACCCCTTTAACAGTTAGTTTGTAAGTATTTATATCACAAAAAACTTTGTATAAATAACAATTGTTATTATTAGTCAAATATTCATAATGCATATGTTTTTATTATATTTTGTCAAGAATACTTTGTACTATTCTATAGCAATTCATTAAAAACTGATTACACACATTGATTATCAAAACATAAATTATTTTTGTAGTGGTCATAAAAAGGCAATATCTGTCAAGCTCTACTTAGTAGTTAGTCCTCAGATTTTGTTATTTCAAAGTGCACATTTGTAAACAATGGTTATTATTCTTATTTGCATATATACATTACTGTTCAATTTTTATTTTTTGTATCAAAATTAATACTTTTATTTAGCAAGGACGCAAACTGATCAAAACTGACAGTAACGACATTTACTTTGAAACAAAAGATTCTATTAATCAGAGAATCCTATAAAATGTATAATCTTTTCAACAAAAATATTAAGCAGCATACTAATGGCTGCTGAAAATTAAGCTTTGCCATCACAGGAATAAATTAAAACATATTATAAAATGTACATAGATATTTTAAATTGTTATAATATTTTACAGTAACAGTATTACAGTTCTACTGTATTTTTGAGCAAATAAATGCAGCATTGTTGAGCATAAGAGACTTCTTTTAAAAATATTTTAAAAAATAAATGGTAGTAAAAAGGCAGTTTATGATCAGTTTTTTTTTTTTTTGCTAAATGACTCGCTGTAATAGTCTCGCACCTCATTGTTTTACACTGTTATGCTTTAGAACCCATGGTAAAGTGGTAGTTACCCTGCGCTAACCCTGGTCTTTATCCGAATGTTGGGTTAAATGTAGTGTGAAAAATGTTTGTGTGTACAGATTGTGATTAAGCAGTCAGAAGAAGAGTGATGACTGTATTTAGCAGTATAGTGTGAATGTGCCCAGTGTGCAACCTCTGTTTTAATCACTATTAAAGAGAAGGTGGTTTGTATGGCATGACATAATACAAGTTGCCAGTCAGTGACCATGCAGATGAAGTGTAAGTGTTCCCTGGCTAGGATTGTACAAGATTTTGTTTTCTTTGTACTGGAAGTACCAAAATATCTGTGGTCTGGTGAACCCCAGGGAGTGACCGAGGTGGTGAGACTACAGATAAGACGGTGAATGACTATTTGACCTCAGACACATACGTCACTGTCTGCTGCAGTAAAGTGCACACGTAACGAGAGTGTGTTATGTTTACAGGGGGTAGTGTGTTGAAGTTTTATCAAAAAACAACAACAACAAAAAAAAAACAACACAAGTTATAGTGCAGTTTATGCTGGTGATACTTGGTTAATTTCTGAAAGATTATTTTTTAGCTTTTGTTCCAGTGTATGACCTTTATATTCTCTCTGTGCTTGTTTATGTGTTTTGTATTTGTGTGTGTGTTTTAATGTTGGCTTGTGTAAGTCAGCCAAAGGCTGGACCGTTTTAGAAAAAGAATTCCTAGAAAAGAATCCTTCATCATTGTCATGGCAGCCCTCATTTGAAATCATAACGATCCAGAGCATAATGAACATAACAGTCAGATGACACAACAATTCACCTCTTAGATCTGAGGATGTTATTAAAACTCAAAACCATAACCAATAAAAATCTGTCAAATATGTGAGTGACCCCAGCAGAGAGAGATTAATCATCAGACTCATTCACATGAGAGTTGTATTTATTCTCTTGAGTTGATCCTGTTACAATGCATGGGTGACTGCAACCCTCTTTCTTTCTCCCTCTCACTGTATTTGCATGAATTAGCCAATGTATCACAAATCTTTTAATCAATTGGAAATTATTTAATTCTAAACTTTGAATGTCTTCATATATATTTTAAATAATTTTATTAAAAACATTTATATTAATTATAACAATATACAAATTTTATACAATTATTTATTTAAAAATACATTTAATATAGATATAATGTGCATGAATTATTAATTAAATAATTTAAATTTATTATGCATTTATTATGAATTATACACAGATATTTCAATAAATTTAAATACATTTAATAAATTATTTAAAATTATAAAAATGTTAATTACACATTTAAAATTAATAATTTTAATTATATCTATCTATCTATACACACACACACACACACACACATATATATATATATATATATATATATATATATATATATATATATATATAAAACAGTATACATAATTTTATACTGTTATTTCTTTACAGTTATTACAGTACTAAATTATATAAAGGTAGTGTATATTATATACATAAACTGGATAAATTAAAGTTATAAAATATAATTATTAAACAATATATTTGTTATGAATCTATTTTTAATAGATTACTGTTCTAAAAATATAGATGTGTTTGTGTGTGTGTGTGTATATATATATATATATATATATATATATATATATATATATATATATATATATATATATAATATATATATATATATATATATATATATATATATATTATATATATATATACACATACATACAGTCATGGCCAAAAATATCGGCACCCTTGGTAAATATTATCAAAGAAGGCTGTGAAAATTAATCTGCATTGTTAATACTTTTGATCTTTTATTTAAAAAAATTCACAAAAATCTAACGTTTCATTGGATAATAAGAATTTAAAATGGAGGTAAATATCATTATGAAATAAATGTTTTTCTCTAATACACATTGGTCAAAATTATCGGCACCCTTTTATTCAATACTTTTTGAAACCTCCATTTGCCAGTTTAACAGCTCTAAATTTTCTCCTATAATGCCTGATGAGGTTAGAGAACACCTGACAAGAGATCAGAAACCATTCCTTCATCCAGAATCACTCCAGACCCTTTAGATTCCCAGCTCCATGTTGGTGCTTCTCTTCAGTTCACCCCACTCATTTTCTATAGGGTTCAGGTCAGAGGACTGGAATGGCCATAGCAGAAGCTTGGTTTTGTGCTCAGTGACCCATTTTTGTGTTGTTTTTGAGGTTTGTGTTTGGATTATTGTACGGTTGGAAGATCCAAACATGTCCCATTATAAGATTATAAATCAGTCACTTATTGATTTTTTTTATCTGTTGGTATCTGATAGAATCCATGATGCCATGTGCCTAAACAAGATGTCCAGGACCTCCAGCAGAAATTTAGGCCCACAACATAAAAAATACAGCAGTATATTTCATTGTACACATGGGGTACTTTTTATCCCTGTGTTCACCAAACCCATCTTGAGTGTTTGCTGCTAAAAAGCTCATTTTTTAGTTTCGTCTGACCATAGAATCCAATCCCATTTGAAGTTCCAGTCGTGTCTGATAACTGAATATGCTGGAGTTTGTTTTTGGATGAGCTAGGAGAATTTTTCTTGAAACCCTCCCAAACAAAATGTGGTGATGTAGGTGCTGTTTGACAATTTTTTTTTAAGGTTTTCTGACCCTGAGACTCAACTATTTTCTGCAATTCTCCAGCTGTGGTCCTTGGAGAGTCTTTAGCCACTCAAACTCTCCTTCTCACCGTGCATTAGGACGATATAGACACACGTCCTCTTCCAGGCAGTTTCGTAACATTTTATGTTGATTGGGAATTCTTAATTATTGCTCTGATGGTGGAAATGGGAATTTTCACTGCTCTAGCTCTTTTCTTAAAGCCACTTCACTAATTTGTGAAGCTCAATTATCTTTTGCTGCACATCAGAAATATATTCTTTGTTTTTTCTCATTGTGATGGATGATTAAGGGAATTTGGGCTTTGTTTTCCCTCCTATTTATATTCCTGTGAAACAGGAAGCCATGGCTGGATAATTTCATGTTCATAATCACCCTGGAGTGCTCAAAATTGTGAATATGAATGGGAATATACTTCAGAGATATTTTAGTCATAAGAATTTCTAAGGGTACCAATAATTGTGTCCAACGTGTATTAGAGAAAAACATTTATTTCATAATGATATTTCCCCCAATTTTAAATTCTTATTATCCAATGAAAGGTTAGATTTTTGTGAATTTTTTCAATAAAAGATCAAAAGGATTAACATAGCAGATCAATTTTCACAGCCTTCTTTGAGCATATTTACCAAGGGTGCCGATATTTTTGGCCATGACTGTGTGTGTGTGTATGTGTGTATATATATATATATATATATATATATATATATATATATATATATATATATATATATATATATATATATATATATATATATATATATATAATATGTGTGTGTGTGTGTGTGTGTGTGTAGAGCATCCCATAGTTATGCTTTAATACAAACGTTTGAAACTGTATAAGAAATTGTTTCTTTTACTACATCAGTATTCTGACGTATTTAAACATTGTCAATAACTGCACAGGCTTTGAACGTAATCCCAATGATCCTCCTTGTTCTACATTTGTCTTGAATGGCATATTAAACAATATACAAGTGCAAACATTTGCATTACAGTATAAGCATACAGAATCGGGGTAACTAACTTTTATTTTGAGCAACTGTTTTGTTTTATCTTTGTGCTGGATTACTGCACCTATGTAAATGTCATTAAAAGATTTTTACAAGCCTTGATACAACACCATTTTTTTTTCTCTTCTCTGTTACAAGAGAAGAGAGAAAATACTTTTGTTTTAGGTGACTAATATAGGCTAAATAAATGATTCATGATCTCTGCATCCCTTAGAAACTCTTTCTCAATGAGAACAAGATGTTTAGAAAGCAATGAATGGGAAAAGATGATTATAAAAGTTGGATTTCCCAATTTGGCCTCAATCAAAGCCAGATTTGTGCTTGCCTAAGCAGTCATCCTATCCAACATATCCTCGTTTTTACCTTCTCTCTCATATTTAAGTTGCTTTTTGTCGTCTTTAAAATGAGAAGAACTGCACTTTCATCCACTAACCGCCTCTGATAACTGATCCATCGTGCTAAATGTGTGTGTGTGTGTGTGTGTGTGTAGAGTGTGGGTTAAAAGTTATCTGCACAGCTGTGTATAGATGAGAGACTGCACATATGCATTAACCCCTCTCAGGCACCTGTGTGTGTGTGTAGACCAGATAGATGAATGAGAGACTGTAAGGAAAAAGACACAAGGGAAGCACATATACGTTTATTATCTTTAATCACGAGGAAAAGAGATAAGAACCATCATACTGTCAGTAAAATGATAGATTGAAAGCTTTCTTACACAAATACACGCGCATGCAGACACACACCACATCCACTCCAACTGTATAACACTCCTTATTTCCTTTCAAACACTTCTCTTGTGTGTCAGGTCTTGTGTGCCAAATCCATCTATACAAATCTATGAGGCATTCAATGAGATTAAAATAGTTAATATTTCTTTATTTCAAGATAAACATGAGCAACTAAAAGGAACAAAGCAAAAGATGCAGAGAACTTGTACAAAGGGACTGGAATAGATACATGCTCTGAGAGATAGTTTGACCTTTGACCCGAGGAGGTTTCCTAAGAAGTGTAGCTCAAACACTTAACTTGTTTTCTTTCCGCCACAGACACTCGGACTGAACTCTGTCCACCATCTAGACAGGAAGACTTGATGCATTTTGGAGACATTAAGCATTTTTGTGCTTGTTTGGAAAAACTCTGACCGGCTGCACCGTGAGCGAATATGTGGATGAATCAGATAAACTAAGTTTGAAATCTGGCCATAATGCAGATTTACTGCGCAAGTTATTCGCTGACAGTTATCAAAATATTTGGCCGGAGTGTGTAGTGGATACTGAGGTTACACTGAAGAGAAACTGGAGTGATGTTTAAGGTTGAAACTGGAGTGATGTTTAATGATTATGTTTGGAATGGAGCAGGTTGTCACTCTTGAATCTCCATTGAGTTTGAGTTTAGTGCAAATTAGTTTAACATCAATGCTGACTGGTTACAAGACTTGAAAACCAATGAAGTTAAGTCACTGACTTCAATCTGGTGCAATAGTCGTGTCGAGATTAATTTTTATGCTAGTTCCTGTATTAAATTACAGTAATTCAAGGCATTCTTCTTCATTACTTTCAACAATGAGAAATAATGATATAGTTCCTTGTGGAATATGTAAAAATTTGGTAAAGCTTTCAGAAATCTATTCTTATGCAGAAATAATTTTCTAAGGATAATAACTGTTACTTGCTAAATCATGGGTTTCATCTTTCACAAATATACCAAAGATCACATTTTTCTTTTTTAATTCAGAGAAACTGATGAACGTAGGAAATAACCAGTATAATGCAAATCCTCCCAAACAGCATAAGCAAATTTACAATCATAAAATAAATGTTCTGTTGTTTCAATCCATTCATCACAAAAAGAGCAATTGTTAAAATCTAGACCAAATTTTTTAAATTCTCTGGAAGGATATATTCTGTTAAGGGTTTTAAAGAGGACTTCCTTTGCTTTTGGTGTAGTTGGCAATTTAAAATATTTTGTTTCTAATTTCGCAGCTTCATTTTTAGAAAAATATTGAACATTTTCATTTTTATTTAAGGAAAAAAGATATAATTCTTAGTTGTGTCTAGATGTCATGTTTGAATTGAACACAGAAGCAAATGAAAGGGTGAATATTTTAGAGATTTGCTAATACAAAGGTATTATAGTGATTTTAAAGGGTTAGTTCACCCAAAAATGAAAATTATCCTGTTATTTACTCACCCTCAAGCCATCCTAGGTGTATATGACTTTCTTCTTTCAGATCCAATCGGAGTTATATTAAAAATTGTACTGGCTCTTCTAAGCTCTATCATTGCAGTCAGCGGGTGTTTCTGTTACACAGAAACACCCGCTGCACGAATCCATAAAAGAATCCATAAAATCGCGAATCCATAAAAGACCGTGTCTCACACGGCTCCGGGGGGATGAATACAGGCCTCCTGTTGCGAATCCATGAATTTTTTGTTAGAAAAATATCCATATTTCAAATGTAATAAACACATCTCTCTCACTTGATCTAACTGTCATAAGCGGAAGCCCTTCCGGCGGATGACGTAGGACGTCAGCACTGTTGCCAACTGTCACGAGACAAATATGCAACCGCAGCTTCAAAAACAAGCCCAATATTTTTTTGATGATTTATTATCATGAATAATATTTATCATCAATTATTTATTACCAATAAATGAGCCTGCAACATATTAAACTGAAACCACTCTTTTATCTGAAAAGCAAAAACAGAAGCTATTTTACAAAAATCAGCAAACTGCAACAAAAGTAGGAACAAAACTCATCTCACCTGTGAGCAGAATAGGATTGGAGAGATGGAAAAGGAGAAAAAAACAAGAGCTTCAAAGGGGAGCTGTAACATAGCCACATATTTATAGCCTAAAATATATAGGGGTCATTCTATGGAAATGCCCATTTTTCTGTCCCTAGCCTATACAGAAATATTACACTTGAAAAACACTTGGTTACAATTTTTTTTTATATTTTAAAATGAAACAATGTGTTATCTGAACAATTACACCTTCTTGAGCCATCAATGTGGCAATATTTGTTTTTAATTAATTATAAAGAATTCCAAGCACCACAAAACTGCTCGTCCCCACAGTCATGTACAGAGGAAAAGTGCTTTATTTTGAGGTCAAAAACAGGTTTTTCTACCATTTAAAATAAAATAATGTATACATAACTATCAAATAAACGACATAAAAAACAAAATGCCAAATAAACATTATAGAAAAATATATAAAAAATATTATATTAAATTATATATTAAATTATAATATATATTATATTAAAAAAGAAAATACTATTATTATATTATATTATATTATTAAAAATATTATAAAAAAGATTAAAAAATCATTAAGCTGTCATTTATGTGTATTCATGAAGTCAAAATGTAATCTAATAATGTGGTCTAAGTTTAAATGTTAAAAAAAGAAATACATTTTAAGACATCTTGCCATACTAGGCTATTGGAACCAAATGCTTTTACTCTTAGTATTAGGATATGACTATTTGTTTTTTATTACAGCCTGTGATAATTAATACATTACAAAAACATTGTAAAAATTAGGCTAAAAGAAAGTCATCCCACTCCTCTGCATCTGCTTCTATCATCGCTTGGATTACAGATTAATGCGTTTACAAATTCGCTACAGGAGGCCTTTATTCACCCCCCAGAGCCGTGTGATGCGCGTTTTAATATGGATGTGTGCGCTTTATTTGACTAAATTTGCACTGTTGAACACTACCACCTGCTCATGCCATTATAGACCTTGAAAGAGCCAGAAAAATTTTGAATATTACTCTGACTGCATTCATCTGAAAGAAGAAAGCCATATACACCTAGGATGCCTTGAGGGTGAGTAAAACATGGACTAATGTTCATTTTTGGGTGAACTAACCCTTTAAAGACTTTTAGTGCATTTTCCCTATTAAAAACAGTTTAAGCAAAAAAGCAACATGGACAGTCTACAAAATATCTTCTTTAACAAAAGCTGTGATTTAGTTATCACAACTTAAAATTTAACATTAGAGTAAGTAATAATGTGTTGTTTCAACTTAAAATGTTCATGCTTGACTTAAAATTATAAGTTAGTTATCTTTAGTTTAGTTACGTTGGATATTAAAGGTGCAATAGGTGATTGTCTTCAGAAACATTTTTTGTTATGCTGGTTGAAAGTCTCTTCACATCCCGATAGCAATCATTAAGTGGTCTAAATGTATTTATATGTACTTATACAGTATATTCTGTGGAAGGTGTAGGACCAAGAAATGTTCGTCCTATCAAAACGCTCGTTCCGAGCAATTTGATTGGCTTTCCTACCTGCCTGTCAACATGTGATTTTGCATACCTCTGCGCACCCGGTTTGAGCAGACAGGATACGTCATCAGCGCGATCACGTATGCTACACAGACAGAGCGAGAATGGCAGGCAAACATCAACAACCTGATCTTCCTTCCTTTCCTGATCTTCTTTGTCTTCAGGGGGCGTGGCTTTGACGGCGATTGCAGGGAGGGTGGGATGTTCGGTTTCAGTGCTATCAGGCTAAAGTTAGCATTTTCCAAGATCATCTACTGCACCTTTAAGTTGTAACTAATTGCAGCAACATTTTTACAGTAAAGAAAGTCAGGTGGGTTTGGAATGACAGCAGAGTGAGTAAATGACAAAATGTATTAATTTTGTGTGAACTGTTGCTTTGAGATACAGCAGTAACTATCTAGGTGTGTGTATGTGTACAGGAATGTCATTAGCATGAGTGTTACTCCACACTGTATGAGTTCAACTTTGTTCATCTGCTAAATTCTGTCATGTTTACAGAGCGAGAGAAGGATGAAAGGACCATGGGGAGGAATCTGAAAACGTATAAGGTGTTTATATGTATCCGTGTGTGTGTCTGACTATGTGAGTGAGTGAGTGAGAGAAAGACTCATTATACATGAATCACTCAGTCTTGACTATCCCCAAGTGTTGGCGTTAAATAAAACGCCTCAGTCATCAGTCATTGCTCACCTCATCTTTGTACAACACAGCTTAAATACCTAATGAAGCTTCAGCTCCATAGAGAGAGCGTTTGTGAACATGGGAAGTGTCGTAGAACGCCTGCAGCTGGTTTCTTGAGAAGCAGACACACACTTAACACTGTGCTAGACAGACAATAAACAAAGATAAAAACATAAATACTGCCAACTAAACAAAATAGTAACAAATATGTTCGAAGGAAGAAAAATATCTAGCAGTTGAGCTTTTCAGGGTCACTGTTAATGTATTCAATTCCATGGTAAGAACAGATGGAGATAAAGAAATACTGGAGAGAACAAAAGAGGTGGAAAACAAATGACATTGATTGTGTTTTAATGACCCTTATTCTTCAGTTACTCTACACACCTAAACGTGTGTGTGTGTCTGTGGGTTTACTTAGCAGTACTTTGGTGACAAAATTAGATAAATCTGACAAAAAAACCTTATATAAAATAATAGTTAATGGTACAATATTGTTGAAAAATTTGGGGTCAGTAAGATTTTTTTTAAAAGGAAATGAATGCTTTCATTCATGCACAGATGCATTAAATTAATCAAAAGTGTATTTCAAATAAATGCTTTACTTTTGAACTTTCTATTCATCATTGAATCATAAAAAAATCATGGTTTTCACAAAAATATTAACCAGCACAACTATTTTCAACATTGATAATAATAATAAATGCTACTTGAGCGCCAAATCAGCATATCAAAATGATTTCTGAAGGATCATGTGACACTGAAGACTGAAGTAATGGCTGCTGAAAATTCAGTTTTGCCATCACAGAAATAAATTACATTTTAAAATATATTCAAATAGAAAAGTCATTTTAAATTTCAGAAATATTTCACAATACTACTGTTTTTACTATATTTTTGATCAAATACAGCCTTGATGAACAAAAGAGATCTCTCTCAAAAACATTACAAATCTTACCAACCTCAAACTTTTGAACGATTATTTTAGGTAAATGTGTGTAGTATGTAAGTACGTTATTGACTGATAGACTTCGGCACTTACTGCAACATCTCCTAGAACCATTGCCTGCTTCGATACACGTTTAAGGTTCACACATACATACATACACACACACACACACACACACACACACACACACACACACGCACACACCACAGGGACCACTTCTCTCTCCTCGTTTTCCTTCCTGTAGTAACATCCTTTTGGAAGACATTAGAGCACATTAGACCAACCCCATCTGACAGAGCGATGAAGGATTTTGAAGTGGCAGTTCTGGGGTTCAGTCTCTGCTCTGAAACTCAATTCATTTCCCTCCAAGATTTACAAATACTGCAGTCCATCGGCAAGAACTCTAAGCCACAGATTCAGATCAGACCATTTTAAATGGCATTTTAAAGGAATAATTCAGCCCAAAATTAATATTTTGTCATCATTTCACCCTCATGTCATTTCAAACCCACATGGCTTTCTTTCTCCTGTGGAACACAAAAGAAGTTCTGAAGAATTACTTTTCTTCCATGCGATTACTCCGATATGAATGAGGACTGGAGCTTTCAAGCTGAACACACTGACACAAAAGCACTATTAAAGTATCATATGTGATTTGTGTGATATTCCAATTCTTGTGATGAAGAAAAAAAACATTAGCTATATGTGAGGAACAGACTGAAATTTAAGTTTCTGTTCACTGATAATCGTCCTTTCCAGTGGTCTGTTGCAGATGTTCATGTTGAATGTGAGAACCAGGGCTGCATCCCAAAAGCAGTGTAAGCCTAAATACATCACAGAGAACACTGGTGACAATGGCTTCTATACTCAAAGTATAGAAGCCATCTTTAAAAAAAAACAAAAAAAAAGAAGGGGCCAGGTCAGTCTGATTAGTGAAGTGCATCTTCCAGTTTGAAAGTTATGAATCCATTGAAAAGTTTTGAATCAAAAGAACAATTGACTTATGAATGATTCATTTACTAATTAATTTTAAAACGGCACATTTTGAATGATTCATTCACTGATTCATTTAGAAACAGTTCAATCAGCAAAAATTCACGTACTAACAATTAATTCATGAATGATTCACTCACTTCTCTTACAAACTCTCATAAACATACCATAGATAAATACAGGGCTGATATTGAAATTTTCAGTGGATGGCAAATTAAATTCGGTTTTTGGAGTATTGTTTTCTTAAATTGCCTCATTGTTTTTGATGTTGGATTATTATAGTTTTTGTTTGTTTGTTTTTAGAGGAAACCTGTTTCACAAAAAGTGAACAATTGTACCATTCTTTAACACTAGCACATGGTGGATTTCTTTAGAACTCAAATATTAACTCCATATCTGGACTCCATGTCTGAACTGATAGGCCTCTCTGTGGACGGAAATCTATAGAAAATAGAGAAAGCCATGTGCGTTTGTGTGTGAGAATAGGGAGGCAGTCATGTTTGGTATCATAACGTAGGAGTATGAGACATATTGCATTAGAGGCAGTCACCATGTCCTCGCTATCACTGCTGCGATAGGGCTTCTCCCTCGTCTAGGCAGACACTTGGCGGACTCCAGTCTGCCTCTCCGCCTGGTTATCAGCTCCATGCCGTGAGCTCAGTGCTGCAGATGCCCAAGAGAGCTCCATCTGAGCCAAACTGATATCAAGGCTTCCTGGGAGTGGGTCAGAACCAACCTCAGAACCGCTCATTACCATAACATTGTTTAGCAGGCACTGTTTTCAGACTAATTTTTGGTGATAAGACAGTGTGGGGAGTGAATATGGGAGCAAACACACACATGTATGAATGCAGAGCCCGTCACATTAAACGGTAGACATTAAGATATGACTTTTCTATCGGAAACCTGAAACTGGACCTCTGACGAGGAGAAAAAAAACGTTTCATCTATCCAAATCTTTCACTCTAACATCTCCCTCCTCTCATTTTTATTGCATGATATTAATTCCTGTTTGTAGACATAAACAAGTGGTGTCAGGCTTGTCAAACAGACTGATGGAAGTATGATGCTGGAGAATGAGATTTGTATGTGTGTTTGTAGTGTTTGAGCTATGAGTCACAGATGTAGCATTACGAAACGAGCCGCACAGAGCCAGCTCTCTTCCTCTCATTATCCTGCTAATGGGCCGACTGGCAAAAACACAGCCACTAATGTTGGGAAATATCAGACGTACAGTATATGTGAGAGGAAAACAGAAGTTTGTCAGTGTTAGTACCGTAGTTTAGGATTATTTGCATCAAATATAGTCTCTTTTTATACAAGCTTATTTCAATTTGTGTACTGTTTCTAAGAACAAAAAACAAACATATTTCTGAGTGGATGCTAAGAGCTTTCCTATACTATTATAGGGTCATTCCTTGTCAACTCAACCAGAGGTCTCTGGTTCAAATTTTTGATTTTGCTAATATTTTTTCTGAAGAAAGACAGACATGTATAGTGATGAAAGCCAAAATATTAAATGTCATGGATGAATATTTACTGAGTAATTCACTATTTTGTAGAGGGGGGTCAAAATGGCAATTTTCACCTGAGATAAATTACAGGAGGTTAAAAATGACTTAAGAAAGATGGCAGCATCATGATGTTATTTTTACACCGAGATTAGTAGGTCTGGTAGTAAAATATGTTGACTTTAGCAATCTTTGTTGCATTATGTGCCAATGGTGACCATTCAAAAATGGGGAAACAGCACTTTTCAAGTTTGTTCTCCAAAGTTTGCATGCCTGTACCTCAAGAAGTATTAAAGATATTTTAATGTCCTTTTGGATATTGGGTCTTAACAAACTTTCCTTTTGGCTTCTTCATTTTTAAGGCCCTATATGGTTCGGTTCCAGAGATATTGGAATTTCAATATGGCTCCAGGAGTAAATCGTTAAAATGTACACATTTTCAGTGGAAAACCAAATTTTGGTCACTTTGTATACAGCTGATATTTACTGTATTTAAAGCAGAATGTCTGAAGAATAAGTAATGTTGAAACTACGAATGCATCTTGTTTCCCACTGTCAAAATTGTATAGGACATACCTGTTTGAGTGTAATAAATATTCTTTTTTCCAAAATTTGTGTGCCTGTAACTCAAGATACTGTATATAAGGTTATCTTAATATGATTTTAGATTCTGGTTCGTAAGAAACTTTTCTTTCAGAATTTTAATTTTTAAGACTCTGTATGGTTTAATCCTGCAGCTCCATGTCCAAATTGTTGTATCATTTTCACACCAAATGTGGTTTTGTGCTTATCTAGTCATCACTGCTGACAATGCAAATATGCTAATAATAACAGTAACCCAGGGTTTAGGAATGTAAAGTGTGACACATCAGATTATGAATGACCAGGATTAATTGTTAAATCTGGGTAAAGTATGAACAGTGTGAAATGTAAAATAACATTACCCAGGATCCCATTTACCTGGGGTTTAAAATTACCTGATGTTAATTATTTCAAGTGTGCAAGACCTTAAATGTTTGAGGTACTATCAGTGATTCTGCCAAATATGCCCTTTAGCAGTAGATACTACTTGATCTATCACTATGCTCACATCATATAACAATAAGAAAGAGAAAGAAATTCAAATAATTAATCCAGGTTAGGCAAATCTTGGTTTATTGATTTGAATGCAATGTATGACAAAAGCAACCACTTTTCCCTATAGGTGTGGGATTTGATTCAAACATGTTACAATACTGCGTGTTTGAACTCTTGGTAGATTCAGAAGCTGTTAAAATGAAAAAAAAAATCCTTCTTCCAAATATCCCTGAAATGGATTCAAATATAGAATCTTATGAATAGACTACTGAGAGAAAGGTAATGTGCCTCAACCATTACCTGGCATTTTTAGCACTCTGTGTTCTGTGCATATTGTTTTGATAGAGGGAAACTAGGGGTGTAACGGTTCACAAAATTCACGGTTCGGTTCGATACGATACAATGGTGTCACAGTTCAGTACGTTTTCGATACAGCAAAAAGAAAGAAATGCCAGAGAATTTTTCTTGATTTTTACAAATTTTTTTCAATAAAACATTACAGCTGTTACCAAGCAAATTGAGTCAGTATTGACAAAATTCATCTTTGCAACGCAGAGGAAACATAGAAGTTGCATCTGAATGGCATTTAGATGCTTTTACACAAGTTTAATGCAGCTCAGAGGGACATGTAGGCTACTGCGCTTTAACCTGCAGTTACAAATGCATAAATGTTTTGATATTTAAACATAAACGTGGCAACTGATGTTTGAAATTGATTAAAAAATTAAAAGATAATTGTGAATTGTGAAAGAAAATGTGAAATTAAAACCGCCAGCAGGTGGGAGCTAGTCACTGTTAACAAGTGAGTCACTGCGATTGAACCGAATCATTTAACGGGTGATTCATTCAGGAAGGAAACATTGTCATGTTGTTCAGAGAGCAAAACAGTGCTGTGGCTGTGTTTGGATTTATTTTGGTTAGCGAAATTGAGCAAAACACAGGCAATATGCTGTCTAAAACGTAAGTCTATTGATTGGAGAGATTTTTGGAGAGAAAAAAGGACACTCTTCTGTGATATTGATTAACTATATGAAATTATGTAAATATGCATTTCTGCCCCCATAACTTGAATTTTGTGATCATTCTAAATGTATTTTAATAGACTGAATCATGCTGTGAAAGAACACACTCTCTATGCACACACGCACTAGTCTAACCTAATAGGATAATATGCTGTAATAGGATTAGTCCAACGAATCGTTCGATTTGTAATGCGTACCGAAAGCCTTGTAGCTATCCTCAGCTTAACAGAGCTGCTCACACTTACATGTGATCAAATAAGAGAAAAGAACATGTTTGTTTGAAAACCAGACACAATTTTAAAGTTAAATTTGTATTTAAATTAAGAATGAAATCATTGTTGAGAGTGTGTGACAATCTGTAGTTGGATCACTGAGCTGCAGAAAATCAGTAATGAGGTGCTTTGACAGTTACAGATTTGAAAAAGAAAAAGGCGGGAATAAAGAACCCTAAACTCTGACACAAAGAACCATTTCAGCATTAAAAAGGTTCTCCAGGATGCTATGGTTCTAAATAGAACTGTTACTACATGTGAAGAACCTTTGAAGAACCATTTTTTTTAGAGTGTATTTTTGCCAATTGATCCACATTTGGTTTTTGACCACTGAAAATGTGTACATTTTAACAATTTATTCCTGGAGCCATATTGAAATTCCAATATCTCTGGAACCGAACCATATAGGGCCTTAAATGAAGAAGCCAAAAGGAAAGTTTAAGACCCAATATCTAAAAGGACATTAAGATATCTTTAATACTTCTTGAGTTACAGGCATGCAAACTTGGAAGAAAAAACAAGAAAAGTGCTGTTTCCCCATTTTGAATGGTCACCATTGGTACATAATGCAACAAAGATTGCTAAAGTCAACAGATTTTACTACCAGACCTACCAATCTCAGTGTAAAAATAACATTGTGATGCTGCCATCTTTCTGAAGTCAATTTTACCCCCTTGTAATTTGGCTCTGAATCTCAGATGAAAATTGCCATTTTGACCCCCCTCTACAAAATAGTGGATTACTCAGTAAATATTTATCCATGACATTTAATATTTTGGCTTTCATCACTATACATGTCTGTCTTTCTTCAGAAAAAATATTAGCAAAATCAAAAATTTGAGCGGGGAATTTTTTTAAATTTGGTTGATTTGACACTGAATGACCCTATAGCTTTTATTAATATTTTTAAATTAACTTTTATATTATTTATTTTAATTTTTTAAAGTTTTTATTATTCTTATTATTTTTTTTTTTAATATTACAATTTGGGTTTAATCTTTTTTTTTTTTTTTTTTTTTTTTTTATTTCCAGTTAGTAGTTTAGCTTATTTCAGTTAATGTCAAGTTGAAGATTTTTCATCTAATATTTACATTTTATTTTATTTTAATTATTTATTTCAGCTTTTTTCAACAATTTATTTCAATTTAATTTCAAAATTTTCAAAAATGTTTTAATAGTTTTAGCTTAGTAAACCGTAATAAAATGTTTGTAAAAATGTTAATATAATAAAAATAAACAAAATATTTAACTATAGTTATATATAAATTAATTAATTTTATTTCAGCTTTATTTCAAAATTATTTTTAAAAAATTATCAAAATGTTTTAATAGTTTTATCTTAGTTAATAATAATCCCAGTGATTGCTAGGGCAATGCTATGATGGTGTGGGTGGTTCCCAGGGTGTTACTATGTGGTTGCTAAGGTATTCTGAATAAATAGGATGCTTTGGATGGGTGCAAAGGGTGATGTTAAAATAGTTAGGCAGCATTTCACTGACTAGATAAATCTGAACCAAAGGGTTCTTCCACAACCTAACAGGGAAAACATGAAGCTTAAGAGATTTGAAGAGAGTGACAGACAGGATATCTCCAATCTTTTGGACACAGGAGGTTTGAAAGTGGAGTTTTGCTGGGAAGTTTGGGGGTTGTTAGCTGTCTGAGCTGTCCTCACTGGTCTGTACTCTCATCCTGATGATAACACGCTCTCTGTGGACACAGAAACCTTTAGCTTTATAGATTGTGCTGGCTCTGCTCATTTGAAAATCTGTCCCATGTGATTCCCTCCCACAGTACTCGCATGCACAAAGATTGCATCCTTCCATCTAGCCTCTGTCTTCCTATCTGTCCCGCTCTGTCTCCATCATAGTTTTCAAGTTTCATGCACCTGGTGAGTTTGAGCGTGTGTGTGAGCATAGACTTTAAGCGATGAGAAGAGGAGCAGTAGGTTGAGTGTGATGAAGCTCATATAGAGGAGAGAGTCGTTTATCTCTGGCCGTGTGAGAGATATAATGTAAATAACCTCAGCCTCACATGATCGATTTATCAGACCTTCGGCTCAGTCTCCCATAAACACAGCTTTGGGGTGACCCCACATCTGTCCAGCCGTCCCCACATGCACAGCTTTAAGATGAACCCAGAGTGTGTGAGCGTAAGAAAGCCTGCCTGCCTTTTATATAAACATATCTTTAAAAGAACTGCCTAGTGAGAATTATTACATTTTCAACTGTTTTCTGACTGGATAGAACGCCAGCGTTTAAAAAAATTCAGCGTTTAAATCAGCGTGTAAAAAATTTCCATTCATTGATTAAATCCGCATGTACAGTGTGTGTGTGTGTGTGTATATACATACATATATATATATACACACACACACCACACACACACACACACAGTCATGGCCAAAAATATCAGGACCATATAGTATCAATATGTATCATCGTTTTCCGTCGCCAAATTAATATAGCATATATGCAATGTGGCTGGAATAATAAATGCTTTTCCATTGGATAATAAGAATACATAATAGTTCCAATAACATTTTAATCCTACCTATTTTTCTTATCCATACCTTCAGTCAGTGAGGCCAAAAGATTTGAGGATCTTATTCATTTATTTACTATTTATATAATATATGTTTGGAATAAATTAAAAAATTAAATTAAAAATTCAAAAATTAAAATATATTTACATTTTTTAAATATATTCAAACTATATTTTATAAATAGTAAAATAAATGAATAAGATCCTCAAATCTTTTGGCCTCACTGACTGAAGGTATGGATAAGAAAAATAGGTAGGGATATTAAAATGTTATTGGAACTATTATGTATTTATTTTAAAACTGGAAAACCATATATTATTCCAGCCACATTGCATATATGCTATATTAATTTGGAGACGGAAAACGAGATACATATTTGATAATATATGGACCCTGATATGTGTGTACGTGTGTATTTCCATGGCTTCATGCACTTTGACATCTGAATGTGGAATGTGTTTATTAGAACATTATTTTGAATGTTTATATTTGTCTGCTTGAAAAAATTCACTGTTCTAAGGAATAATTCAGCGCATCACAGATTTACAACAATAGATACACCCCAAAGATGAATTATTGTTTCCATCTTTGTGCAATAACTTACAAAGACTGTATCGTTTGTACAATTGCCAAACACTGTAAGGGTTTGACTTTGTTTTGAGCAACACCTGCCAAAGAGCCCATCAAGACAGCATCTCCCTTGTATTGTTTAAAGTGATTTTTCTTTGCAAGTATTCATGTCCGGCGTTGTTGCGTCCTCCCTAAAACTTTGTGACAAGGCAAAACACTTGTGCATTCCGACTATGGACATTGACCTTGGCAGTTAGCAGCTCCAATGCAGGGGAGTAACACTGCCACTCCCAGCCTCCCTACCCCAAAACACACACAAACATAAACACAAGCCACACACACATCCACAAATACAACACATACACAGCTGCAAGACATCTTGATAATATCTGACAGCCGATCCATTCCAGATCAGCGTTCATCCCAGACTGCACTCCATGCCCTCGTCTCTCTCCTCGCTTGCGTCCGTGTCCCTTGTGACACAGTTACATCCTACAGGTCAGATGCACAGACATAACTGTATATGATTATCTAAACAAAAAGCTACATCTTCGCTAACCAAAAGATTTGTCTCATACATTCCAATGTAATGTATGTGTCAGGCTTCCTCAGGAGTCCTTAAGCAGCATTTAAAACCACACCATCCATCTATATTAAACAGTTTGTCAGTTATAGTCTTTCATGAGGTGTTATGTTTTTATTAAGTGACTCCACAATGTTTGACCCAAGAGCTGCCTAACTGGATCATTTGTATTCAAGTCAGTAAATCATCGTTTTTTTTTTTTTTGTCTTGTTTTGTTATTCTAATTCATCTTGTTATTTTTTACCAGGGTTGTCACTTAAAATTTTTTCCCGTCCTATAGTTTAATTCTGGCCTGGAACCGCCATTTGTTAGCTGCCACGTTGCAATGAGTGTGTCGTTGAAGTACATGTAAGATTAAGTGTGTGTGCAGTTGCTGTTATCTGTCATCTTGCGAGTTGGGTGACTGCCTCTCCTTTTTGTTTGTGAGTATGTGTGTATCTCAGTATTAGAGTGTGTGTGTGTGTGTGTGTGTGTGCCTGTTTTTATATCCCAGTGGGGAATTAAACCTGAATACACACAGACTCATGGGGACTCGTGTCACGGTGGGGACCTAAATTGAGGTCTGTTTGTACATTATAAAAACCATTACGCCTATGAATGTCCCCACAAGGATAGCGAAACAAATGTGTGTGTGTGTGTGTGTGTGCTTGAGCTCTAAGTCGGATGTGGACATGTGAGTGTCCAGTTTCCAGTAACCTTTGAACCTATACAGCTAATTAGTGATATCCCCACTAACACCACTGAGAACTTCACATTCTGCAGCATTTGCTCAATCATTTTTCATTTACAAAGACTGCTGCTCACCTGTTGCCGTCTGTCACTGTTACACCAGAGGAACTGAAAGACAAATGAAATGCAGTTAGTGATTACACAAGATTTTTTTGAAATAGATATCATATGGTCATTATTTCCATATATTATAAAATGCATGCAAAATGTGTATTTTGTAATGCCTATGCTATCATTTTTATTTATATAATTAAGATTTTATTTTATTTATATCAATATTAATTTAATTAAAAAATATCAGCACAGGCATTACAAAATGTGTGTATACATACATATTTTATAGTTGATTGCTCAGTGCTTGTAAAAACCAACAGTATATGGTTATGGCCATACAGTCTCTGTTTATTATTATTAACAACAACAACAACAACATTAATATTAATAATAATTGCAGTATTTAATTGGTCATCTATTTTTTTTCTTTTTTATGCATTTTTTTCACTGTAGATATTTGATTATGGATGCTCTAAAAAGTGACTAATAATAATATATCAAAAATTATAAATGTAAATATGATTTCTGCAGGTCATGCCTGAGTTCCTTTTATATGAATACAGAGATATGAACTGAATACAGGATATGAACTGTTCTGTATTAGGCTGTCTCTTTACCTTTCTGGGTTTTAGTGTCAGGGAAGATGAGAGAGCTCAGTCTGAGAGTGACTCTGGAAAACAGTGGCTATTTTAAGCTCTTCGCATAATGCTGCACCAGGACAGGACGATTAATCTTATATCCCACTTTTATTTTCTTTTGACCAGCCCACCCACCAGGGAGGAAGAGAGAGAGAGAGAGACTCAGTCAGAAAGACTGTTTGGCCCTATTGCAGTATCCTCATACTTTTTATATACCTGCACTGAGCATCTGTAAAGTTTCTTTCAGTTACTTCAGTTTAAGATAATTGAAAACAACTCTCTTTGATTTATCACACCTGTAATCTCTGTAAAACCTGATATGCCACTGCAAGAAACAAGATCTGTCCATTCATCCGTCAGGTTAAGAACTATGGCAAGGTTAAAATACCATTGGTAATTTGCTGTGGCAGAGAGAGAGGAGGGATGCTGTTTGTGAGACACCGGAACTCTGAGGTGTCAGAGGGCAGATCTCTGGAGATTCTCTCTCCTTCTTTGGTAATCTCTAAACTTGCAATTAGCACGTGGACGTCTCGTTCTTTGTGTAATTTTACACATTCGTTTAATCTGTGCGTCACTATAACTAAGGGCATCTAAAGATGATGGGCACTAACTAACATGCTGAGAGGAGAGCAGATGCCCCGCGTGTTTCGTAGCAATCATCACCTGATTTAAAACCACTCTTGAGTCGCCTTCAGCCGCGCCACTTAGAGCTCGCACAGATCGGGATGTTTTGGCTTGAGTTAGTCGGTTGTATTAGAGACCGGTGTGGGGTACCATTAAAAAAGCAAAACATGGGGTTTGGGGACGCGGAGTATCCATTTCACGTGCCCCTCCGGAGGCGCCAGTGGGCCATTTGAGACGCTTCTCGCGGGATCCTATTAGAGGGCATCGGTGCTGAAAGCTGCACGGACTCTCCCATGAGCAATGCGCGATTACGCGTGGGGTCATCACTGTACCATTTTATGAATCCCACTGTTCCAGTGCGCGCACAGCCGTTATTTCCGGTCAGAGACCCACCATTAAATTCCTCAGTCAAATGCCACCTTACAACTCCAAGGAATTCAGAGAGCCTGTGCAAGTGATGCTCAGCGTGAACACAAACAGCAGTCATAAAATATAAATGTGTAGCTATTTTACTATTTCCAACAGATAATACGGAATACAATACGTTTAAAAAATGCAGAATTAAATTTTAATGTGACGTTTTAATAATAATAATTCTATTAATTATTGTTAAGTAAAAACGTTTTTTTTTGGGGGGGGGGGGGGGGGGGGGTGCTATATAGCTATTTGCATTAATAATTTAATCTAAATTGGACTGAAAAAAGAATGTTACAGTTTTTTTAATTTTGATTATTAGACATTTTGAAATTAAGAATATAAAAATTACATTTATTTTCAAAATTACGTTTCTTAATTGAAACGTGGGGGGATGTTTTACTAATACTGAGGAAGGAAGAGGCTGAATTGTGCTCTGAAAAACAAATTTTATCTTTTATTGGAAACATTTAGCTACAGTTCTTTTAACTGTTTTTTTTTTGAACAACAAATATTTATTCTGTTAATTGAATTGTGGTTTAATTGCCATTGAATGACTGTACTCTCATAGCCTATAATATAGGCTACTAAATAATAATTTTATTAAAAATTAGGTAAAATCTTAATTATGCTTATAGTCCTACCTTACACCAAATTATTCAGAATAGACTAAAAATGCACCGTGAATAAAAACCTACAATTTGTACCAAAGATTTTTCTATTTCTGTATACATGCATGCGTGATAAATGACAACATTATATCACTGCAAAACTGGTGCACCATTGTGATTATCTGTGCAGGTTTAGTGTTTGCTTCCTCTAGGAGTATGTTGCCGCGTGCGGGGGTTACGCCCCTGAGCGCGAGAGATAAATGGTAAGATCCTTTAGCTCGTGAGTTACAAGTTACGCTCATCCTCAGCTCGCGCATGACGCGTTTCTGCTCCGAGGGCAGTCGCGTTATCTCCAGGTCCATTTAGAGAGCCACAAGCTCGCATCTCCTCAGACTAACTTTTCTCCACTACATCCTCGTCTCCAGCTCAACATGTCCACCGGCTCCATCAGCGATGTGGATGAATTTCACGAGTCTGAGCTGCTGGATGGTCTTTTGAAATTCGGTTCCGGTAAAGATCCGGGGACATCAAACGAGAGCACGGAGGACAGTTCCAACTGCGAAGTACAGAATGTACGGGGAAAAGGCGCAAATCAGCCGCCATGCGTAAATCAGCGCCTAACGGTGTGGCCCAAGAGGGCAAGCAGGTCCAGAGGAACGCGGCGAACGCGCGCGAGAGGGCGAGGATGCGCGTGCTCAGCAAAGCCTTCTCCCGGTTGAAGACGACGTTACCGTGGGTTCCGCCGGACACCAAACTCTCCAAGCTGGACACGCTACGGCTGGCCTCCAGCTACATCGCGCACCTGCGACAGATACTCGCCAACGACAAATACGAGAATGGCTACATACATCCAGTCAACCTGGTGAGAGACTTTAAAAAACTTCTTGAAAAAGAAAATAAATCCCAGTAAGCAAGATGCGTTTATGGTCTATACAGTAGGCTATGTACAATGTAACATGCTTTCGTTATTATAACAACATCTTTGTTTCCAACCATTTAACAGTAATTTCTGTCATTTCTATCCGTTTTTATGAGTTTTCAAAATTTCAGTTCGATTTTATTCAGTGTTCCAAAAGTTGACTTTGGCAACACTTTGAATTTACTTTTCAGTTTTAGTGCGTTGAATTGTTTTGAATTTACTTTAAAAGAATTGGAAGCAGAATTTAAATTTTAGAGTATAAATGGTACATTATCATGAATAAAATACTTAAGGCATGTTCTGAAAATTATTAGTGCTTCAGAAATGAGCTATACATGACCGATAACATCTTGCTTTTATTTCAATAGTTTATAGACGGTTATAGTATACTTGAAAAAAAAAATGTATGGAATATCAGTGTATATACTTTATGTAGGTTATGTTTAGAACCATATAAATTTAAAAAGCAAACATAAGTTATCAGTTCACAGTTATTTGATGTGTTTACCGATTTTAATTGAACTTTCTTTCATATATTTTTCCACAGACGTGGCCGTTTATGGTGGCGGGCAAACCAGAAAATGAACTTAAAGAAATGCTGAATTCTACACGTTTATGTGGGACTACTGCTTCCTGAGACACCAGATGGACTTAAAACATGGACCTATTTTAAATATTTTAATTAAAAAAAAAGAATAACACTTCATCTCCTATCTAAACACACGAGTGGGAATAACTGGGGACAACATCCTCACTCGCATTCCTGTAAAGAGATATTGATATCTATTTAAATATTCACACGTGGGCCTTGCTGGTTCAAGGCAACAATGTGTGATTTTATGCAGCTGTTTTCATAAAGATTCTGTCATCACTTTTTTATTAAAAACACAAGAAATCATTATACATATAGCTTTGGTGACGCAGTGTCATAACATCACGCGCCTTTGCTGTTGGCATTAGAATAATTGTAAATAAAAATGATATAGTTTCAAGTGGTGCAAGTTACCTCTTTGATCGAGCATGGACAGAGAGTTCATGTTTATTCACTTTGCTTTGACCTGTGTGAACCTTGTTATCATTTCGCCCCACCTTTTTCTCTCAAGATCTCTGGCGAGAAGACATGTCACCCTGTCACCCTGCCTGCAGAAGATAACATGATTAATTCCCTTAATCGGAAGAAACGTAAAGCTTCTCTTTATCATGATATATCTGTCATCAGATAAGCATGGCTTTAACCGTTTTGGAAATCAGAGCGAGCGCTTCTAATTTAACAGAGATCGAGAAACTTCTCCAAAAACTCTTTTAATTCCCCCGACTCTGATTTTTTTTTTTTTAATTTATTTTTATTTTATTTTATTTATTTTTTTTTTATTTTAATAAGTAGTCAGGCCAGGAAAAAAAATGTAGGCTGACGTGGTCCGTGTTTAAGGTCAGTTGTTTTTAGACCAGTAAATCGCGCGGCTCTTAATCTCACTGTGCAGCCGTTGTTTAATTTCGCGCGGGGTTGTGACCGTTATGTTTACAGCGCGCGGACAGATATTTATGCATCACTCCTCTGAGGGGCGCGAGAGCAGAAGTTACCCGGAGTTACCGATGATGGGACGCCCGATGTCACAGCCACGCCGCGGCCTTACAGCTTAGAAAAACACTGCCCCCGCGTATATAACTGTATTCCACATTAAACCAGTCATCACTGTTCTCGCGCAGAATTACAGAAATCCGCGCGGTGAGACAAAACGGTTTGATGGCGCAAGACAATAACAAGCCCGCCGCCATCATCCATCACGCGCTGTTATTGTAAGGAGAGGCTGAGGGGTGATCTGTGCGAGACTGAGAGCGAGGGAGGCTTACACACACACACACACACACACACACACACTTGGGCAATAAAGCAGCTCTAAACATTGTGAAACCTTCTGATAAGTCTTAAAATGAGATATGATTATAGGAATAGCCTACTTTTTCTACTCACACAGTTTAGGCCACACTAAAGGCCTTTATATATATATATATATATTTATTATTATGTTTGGACTTTAAAACAAAAATTATTTGCGCTTATTTTAATGGCAAATCTAGACGGACGTAAAACATTTATTATTAAAATAGAGCTGTCATGACGCTAATTTGTAGGCATGTCCTGAAGGCTAATTTGGGTTCCCTCATTTCCTTTGGCTTTTTAGCATGGTGGTTTATTAATGCGATTTTGCGTTAAATTTCACTTAAATCACACACTGTTACATATCAAACGCAAAAACATAAGTTGCTAGCAATTCGTCAAGAAAATAAATTCAGTAGTGTTTATTTGTAGTCCGTATTTACTTAATAGGAGCTTTTAAAATTGAAGTAGCCCATGGTTGACTGTGTGCAATTTATATTGTAAAACAAAACATAAAAGTATTTTCAAGTATTGTTAGCACAAAAAACATGATATTTTCTTTCTAGTTTTTGGACCCTTTAGTTAATAGATTAATATTGTTCATCATTCATAATATCATCGTATCTACTGGCAAACAGGTGTAGCCTAGTTGTGTGGCCTATTATTTAAGCACCAATTGGAGTAGTAACTTGAAGATTTCTGTGACAATCGAGATATTTTTCATATCGTCTATATATATATATATATATATATATATATATATATATATATATATATATATAAAATATTTACACCAAACTTTTATTTTTTCATTTATTTTTGAGTGTTCTTTTTATAAAATTGTCTCAGTCTGCTGAGACAATTAAAGTGGCATTTTCTGTGTAGACTTTTAGAGGCACTCCAGAGGATGTAAAAATATTTATATCTCATGCTAATAAGTTTTATGGGACATCTTTTTCTCACGGACGCTGGAAAGCTCCCCTCACCTCCCCTAAGAGAATAAGACAGAAAGATCTTTTCTTTCTCCCCCTCTTCGTCTTCTTTTTCTGTCATCATCTGAAAATCAAAAGAAAGTCTTATATATATATATTTATTTATTTATTTATTTATTTATAAAGGAGTTCCCCTTATTTCCTGTGCGAAGCGCACGTTCATCGTATATATATATCAGCACGGATAAGTCGAGGCGCTCCATCACCGCAAGACCACCGCAGAGAACACTGAACACTGGCCGGGTCAGCTGCGCTCTGCCCGGCAGCGGGAGGAGGAGGAGGAGCCAGGGAGGGTCGGTCATTAGAAAGATAAAGTGGACCCTAGATTCCCATGCGCTGCGAGAATATGGCTAATTGTTTTGTTGGACGGCTGCCCAAAGCTCTCTTTTATAGTCCTAAAGTCTCTTGAGAGGGAACATTGGCATGTGGTCTAGATGCATATTACTAAAAACTGTCAGATAAGAGTGCGTGTGTGTCAACTAAAGTTTATGATGAGTCTTAGACGTTGGTTTTAAACGGCTAATGTTAAACCGCTTGTATCTGTATTGCATCTGAGCTGGTATGTCACCCTTCACTCAAAACAACGTTTCTTTAGGCTAACGTTTTTTTTTTTTTTTCCAGTGGCCTAAAGGGGTCATATGACGTTGCTAAAAAGAATATTATTTTCTGTATTTGGTGTAATGCAATGTGTTTATGCGGTTTAAGATTCAAAAAACATTATTTTCCACATACTGTATATTATTGTTGTTCCTCTATGCCCCGCCTTTCTGAAACGCATCGATTTTTACAAAGCTCATAGTTCTGATAAACCAGGCATGCTCTGATTGGCCAGCTATCCAGTGCGTTGTGATTGGCCGAATACCTCAAGCGTGAGACGGAAATGTTACGCCCCTCACCGTATTGTGATGTCGTGTCCCGGCGCGATGACACAAAAACAATAAAACCCTTTACAAATGAAGCATTTGTTGCACTTGCATCCAGTGGTGACATAATTACTGATTATAATGACTTATACTGTCCTTTTACAACATTACCATGTCTGCATTTGTGATGGAGAAATGACAAACAACAAGCACTACTCTACACAGCTCAAAATTTTGAATCCTCAGTGGCAAATTCTTTAAATATGAAAACATACTTACAGGCTGTGAGTCAGAAGCGCCAGACTGTCCTTGCAAAGTTAGAATTGCCCCACTTTATAGAAACAGTCTTTGAGCACAACTGACAGGCTACTCTCTCAGGTTCAGGAAATAATCCTGTTAAAATACGCTGCACACACTCTAATATTTGGGTTGAACTGTTCTGGAACAGTGTTGTAAATACAACTTAACCACTGATTTCTAGTTGTGTCCTCTTTTAGAAGCCCAAACAAAGTAGTTTTGCTTTCACAGTGAAACACAGCATCTCCAGGACATGCCGCAGGCGGCAGTAAAAACACTACAGTGAGAATAATAGATCTGCCTTCTTTCATTGCATATACATTTGGGCAGTGTTTTACAAATCTCCCCACACCGTGACGTAGACATGTGGGGGCATGTTTGAATGCGCCGTTTTAGGGGGGCGTGGCCGAGTCTTAACTTTTATAAAGAATATCTTTTTTTTTTTTTTTTTTTTGAGACTTCAGGACACCTTCAGGGATCTTATATTCACAAACAGCTTTGTAACACTCCAAAGAGAAAGGAAAACTTGAAATCGCATCATATGACCCCTTTAACAAGTTTATTTAGACGTGACATAAAACAACACAGAACCTAAATGACCAAGACCCTTTAACATGTTCTTTTGTGAGTGTGGGAGAAACTGCATCAATCACGACACAATAGGTTTCAGCACCTAGACACTGAACAGCGACTGAAGAGCTCAATCAGTCTCACTACTGTAGGTTAGGTTACATCAGAGACGTGAAAACCAACATTGCAGCATTATGTATTCATTTTGCTGGCTGGATTAGGACCAAGTGCACCGCAGAGTAACGAAGGCACAAATACTTACAAATGTAAGGGTTTGTTTCACTGTAGGTATGCTGGTAGCATACTAAAAAAAAAAAAATAAAAAAAAAAAAAAAATCAACCAACTAAAACGGAAAAGCTTTTAAAATAAGACGTTTAATTGTACTACATTTTAAATAAATCCAAACTAACAACCTGCAGTGATGTGTTGATTGGCACTTTTTGGACCACTTTGAATTACTGATTAAGATTGAATTATTATGATTATTATTACTGATGAAGATTGAAACTCTAGAAACTCATAAAATCGTATAAATTATTGTTCCATCTATTTATAAATAAAACCGAAAAAAAAGTTTATGACGTAATATCCTGTTTTTTCCCCCTTCATTATTATCTCTAATGTTAGTGGTGTTTGAATATTAATTAATTAGGGATCACTAATTAATTAATATGACCTATTAATGTCTATTAATTATTAGCAAACACTTCAGGTTTTTACATAATATTGAGATTATTTGGGGGGGGGGACTGTATATTATTACACTGTTAAAAAAGTTGTTAATAATACAATGATAATTGGAGAACTTTTACAAAAAAAAAAAGTTACTTGCCGCTTCTTTGTAATATCATATTTACTAGCAATTTCTCAGACAAAATTGTTTCAAAGTAAATCCTACATCAATTTTTTTTATATAATTTGTATTAATAAACTTTAATCATGTATTTTCGTTCTTAACTTGTATTTTAACTTTCTTTCTTTTTTTAATCCTTACTGCAGTGTGTCGTGAAACGTTCAGTGCTGGATACACATTCATGCAGAAATGCAATATTTAAACTGAAGGTCGACCATGTCCTGCAGAGGGAGATATAATACAGTTGTTCACAGTACATCTAAATTATGTCACCAAGAGTTCAAGAAAATGTCCATTGGGTGGCAGTAAGACTGCAGACAGTCAACTACAGTATATCTTATTTCTTTTTTCTTGGCTTTCCATGGCAATCGTGCATGTATGCGTATCTGCATATATGCTATGAAATGAATAATTTCAAAAACTAAGATAAAGCTGTAAATTCACACTCCAAAAAAACATGAGTACATGCTTGTAGAAGTCTCTGTGTCTGTCTGTATATGTAGTGTGTTAGTAATGCATTTGTGTGTGGCTGTGTCTGGTGAATCAAGGCTAAACTACTTCCATTTGAGTGAAATTGACCAACTTCTCAACTGCCCCCGCCACCATATACACAGACTGGAGAACTTTAAATTCAACCCAGAAGCCTACTGCACATCAAAAACACACAAAGACTGTCCTTCATCTCTTAAGTATTTCATTAGAAAGTGTATTTTAAATTGAAGTGAATGTGTGTGTGCGTGTGTATTTTGACTCATTTGGATAAGAGTGCAGCCAGGGGTGGATCATAGTGAAGTCTTGTAAACTCTGCCATGATGAAAGTTCAGCGAATAAATTGCTCAAAGTATCACACAAGGTAAATGTTACAGGAACACGACCGTGAGCGTGTGTACAGGGTGTGAAATGTTTGTCCAGGTGGGGGTGATTACTGATTGAGTGGTGCGGTAGAAGAGTAATTCACTGTGAATCATGTCCTTTGAGAATAAGCAGGTGTTTTTAAATGTTTTAAATATTTTTGAGGGAATATTATGGGTTCAATACAAGTTAAGTTCAGCTGACAGCCTTTGTGGCATAATATTTATTACCACAAAAATGATTTTAACTCCTCCCTCGTCTTTAAAAATACACAAGTTTGAGTTTACAGTGAGGAACTTGAAAATAAAAGTGAATGAGGGCAATTCTCAGAGGATTTTTTAAATTTTATAAAATTGCTTACATTTTTCTGTGCATTATTTGAGGTGTCAAGTTGTTCTCATAAACACACTTGGTTTAAATCAAGATTAAATACACATCTTTTTAGCCAAGCATTCACATAATGCTTCTCATAATCCCTACTACATTTATATCTGATCAAATAGTTCCTCAGCTTTTGCTTTCCTGTTTCTACCTCAGGATCTTCATTAACTGAATACATGGTTTACAAACCACGTGTATTATTGTACAGCTGTATATTATGGACATTACTGTGACACACTCATCTCTTAAAGATGACAGAATACTTCATTAAACATGCATTTTGAAAGTGATTCCAATGATATCGTCCTCTGTATTGTTATAGTTGTGGTGTGGATTCTGCTGTTCCTTTAAATGTACAACATTTTTTAAAACTATATTATCATTTTAGTTATTGTCTTGGTGCCAACTGGCCTTAACCCACATTTTTGAACCCAGAATATGTCTTAAATGTTTGTCTTTCTCATTTCTCTTTCTCTGTCTAGTCTGCCTGCCTACAACGTTTGTAAAAAAAAAAAAAAAAAAAAAAAAGATCCAGCACTATAACAACCACCGCTGTTTCTGCACCCACTTTCTTTAACTGAAGCTCAGCTGTGTGTGTGTGTGTGCATATGTTACGGTGTGTGCTGCTCTCTGCCCAAGCATACACCTCCCTGATAGCCACACGGATCCAATTTAAGCTGGAATTCCCAACCTAAAGACTGGAATCATTCACGTCTCCACCTCCGAGATATTCCAGGGTGTCCCCAACCATGTGCTCTGTGTTTGTACGTGTGCATAGAAGCATCAAGTCTGCATGTGTTTGAGAGTACTTCTCTGCAAACGTGTGTGTGTGTGTGTGTGTGTGTGTGTGTGTGTGTGTGTGTATGTGTGTGTGTGTGTGTGTGTGTGTGTGTGTGTGTGTGTGTGTGTGAGGGGAATTCTGATGATAATTGAGAGCGGGTGAGGTTCCCACTCTCCAGCAACGAACGCTGTAATAAGACTGTGTTTGGGCTGAGACAGGGAGAATGTCTGATTTTAGCGTTCCTTTAAACAAAAGTGAACAGTGCTCTCATTCAAAACAGATGGTGAAGGTCAAATTGAGGAAACAGTGACAGGAGTGAGTGAGAGAGAGAGAGCGACAGACAGAAGGAGAGGGGGAGACAGAGAGGGAGGAGGACAATAAAGAGACAGATCGAAGAAGAGGTAGAGGGGAAGTGAGGTGAGGTAATAAGGAAAAGAGAAAATGAGTGAAAAATAAACTCAGCTGGACTTTCTGATCCTTTGTGGGATGGGAATGTTTATTCACTGTACCTGGATAAATGAGAGAGATATAACCCTGATTAGTCAATCACTTAACTAATCACAAGGTTAAAATCATGCTTAATTTTTTATTTTATATTTATAATACATTTTTAGAATATATTTATTTTAATTTATATTGTAGCCTTTTATGTTTGCTTGGTAGCCTATACTTAGTGTTGATGTTTGTATGCATTGTAAATGATGCAACATGACTTTGTACAAACTAAACTATCATTATTAGTTCCTCGATTGAGTGCTTCAAGTATTCATGCTTGCTTCTTTCACTGCGTCTCCGTTTGTCCACCCATGAGGCCACGGTGCCCTTCCGGAGCGGCCAAGGATCACTTTTCACGCGACACCGGATAACAGTCTCCCTCCCGCTATTAATATTTAATCAAGCAGCGCGCCCGCTGCGGACAAATGATTTTTTATTTCTGACTGACGGCGGCCGCGGGCTCGAGTTACACGCGTCACGCGGGGACGAGCCTCGTGCCCCCAGTGCTTCTGGCACGGCGCACATAATCCACGCCAGTGCACGCGCTTGCCGCCAAAACCCATCAAGCGTTGAGCTGCAAGCAGGAGGACGCGACAGTTTCATTAATTTGGGATTACGGAGACTTTTCGTCTAATTAATATGGATTAAATTAGGCCTACTTATTGCCCCTTACCTGCTCATTGACATTGGAGATGTGTAGATAAATCTGTGAGGTAAACTGGCCGTGTTAACAGTTGGCAGCTGGCATAAATGGGTCTTATAAATCAGGATGTACTGTATTATATTTTACATAAATGAAAAATGGGGAGGAATAGAGCTAAAACGTCCAACAAACTAGTCCAACCAACTAGTTCAGTGGTTCCCAACCCTGGTCCTGGTGGCACCCCAACACTGCACGTTTTGCATGTCTCCTTAAACACACCTGATTCAGGTCATCAGCTCATTAGTAGAGACTCCTGAAATTGGTGTGTCAGAGAAAGGAAACATGCAAAATGTGCATTGTTGGGGTGCCTCTGGGACCAGGGTTGGGAACCACTAAACTAGTTCATTGGTGAGGACGTGAAACGATTAATCGCGATTAATCGCATCCAAAATACATGTATATGTTTATATTCATATAATTTATATATTGTATATTAAATATATAAACATAACATTTTTATTAAATATATACATGCATGTGTTTGTCTTTATATATACATAGCAAAATATACACAGTAAACACATATATTACGTAAACAAAAACTTTTATTTTGGATGCGATTAATCGTGATTAATCATTTGACAGCACTACTTCATAAAACATTTTTGTTTTGATATTTTTGTTAAGAATGTTCAGCAGTGCTTTAATTATAACAGTGCACATTTTAAAATATTAAAATATTATCTTGATTAACTGATTATGTCATTCACACATCTGCCTTCTCATCAGTTAAACTCCATTTCCCATGATGCCTCAAGAGACACAAAAGGTCACAACTCAGGCAAGTCTCCTGTTACAAATCAATACTGGGAGTTATTGGCCGGGAACAGTAATTCATTAAGTGCCATATCAGATGCAGCCTAGCTTGGCATGTAAGTAAAATATATCACCAAAATCAAATGCAATGAGAAATATGTTTCATATTTGGAAAGTTATCTCTTTACAATGACTTGTTCTGATGTATAATCCACTGTATCTAATCTAATATTCAAATGGCCATCAGTATTTACTGTTTTCACTCTACTATTTAGGTCTGAACATCTGTATTAAGTTCAAATGGACATGGAAGTGTCTACAGAACAGGTAAATATGAGTATCCAATGTCATAAAAATATAAGATATAAAATGTAACTCCATTTACTTTCTATAATACAAATTTTATTCTATAATACAATATATATATACATATATATATATATACATACACAGGTGCATCTCAATGAATTAGAATGTCGTGGAAAAGTTCATTTATTTCAGTAATTCAACTCAAATTGTGAAACTCGTGTATTAAATTCAATGCACACAGACTGAAGTAGTTTAAGTCTTTGGTTCTTTTAATTGTGATGATTTTGGCTCACATTTAACAAAAACCCACCAATTCACTATCTCAACAAATTAGAATACTTCATAAGACCAATAAAAAAAATTAAAAAAAAACATTTTTAGTGAATTGTTGGCCTTCTGGAAAGTGTTCATTTATTGTATATGTACTCAATACTTGGTAGGGACTCATTTTGCTTTAATTACTGCCTCAATTCGGCGTGGCATGGAGGTGATCAGTTTGTGGCACTGCTGAGGTGGTATGGAAGCCCAGGTTTCTTTGACAGTGACCTTCAGCTCATCTGCACTTTTTGGTCTCTTGTTTCTCATTTTTCTCTTGACAATACCCCATAGATTCTCTATGGGGTTCAGGTCTGGTGAGTTTGTTGGCCAGTCAAGCACACCAACACCATGGTCATTTAACCAACTTTTGGTGCTTTTGGCAGTGTGGGCAGGTGCCAAATCCTGCTGGAAAATGAAATCAGCATCTTTAAAAAGCTGGTCAGCAGAAGGAAGCATGAAGTGCTCCAAAATTTCTTGGTAAACGGGTGCAGTGACTTTGGTTTTCAAAAAACACAATGGACCAACACCAGCAGATGACATTGCACCCCAAATCATCACAGACTGTGGAAACTTAATACTGGACTTCAAGCAACTTGGGCTATGAGCTTCTCCACCCTTCCTCCAGACTCTAGGACCTTGGTTTCCAAATGAAATACAAAACTTGCTCTCATCTGAAAAGAGGACTTTGGACCACTGGGCAACAGTCCAGTTCTTCTTCTCCTTAGCCCAGGTAAGACGCCTCTGACGTTGTCTGTGGTTCAGGAGTGGCTTAACAAGAGGAATACGACAACTGTAGCCAAATTCCTTGACGCGTCTGTGTGTGGTGGCTTTTGATGCCTTGACCCCAGCCTCAGTCCATTCCTTGTGAAGTTCACCCAAATTCTTGAATTGATTTTGCTTGACAGTACTCATAAGGCTGCGGTTCTCTCGGTTGGTTGTGCATCTTTCTCTTCCACACTTTTTCCTTCCACTCAACTTTCTGTTAACATGCTTGGATACAGTACTCTGTGAACAGCCAGCTTCTTTGGCAATGAACGTTTGTGGCTTACCCTCCTTGTGAAGGGTGTCAATGATTGTCTTCTGGACAACTGTCAGATCAGCAGTCTTCCCCATGATTGTGTAGCCTAGTGAACCAAACTGAGAGACCATTTTGAAGGCTCAGGAAACCTTTGCAGGTGTTTTGAGTTGATTAGCTGATTGTCATGTCACCATATTCTAATTTGTTGAGATAGTGAATTGGTGGGTTTTTTTTGTTAAATGTGAGCCAAAATCATCACAATTAAAAGAACCAAAGACTTAAACTTCTTCAGTCTGTGTGCATTGAATTTATTTAATACATGAGTTTCACAATTTGAGTTGAATTACTGAAATAAATGAACTTTTCCACGACATTCTAATTTATTGAGATGTACCTGTATGTATATATGTGTGTGTGTGTGTGTGTATATATATATAAAATATATAATTTTGTTTCGGAACACTTCTTTAACTACCTGTTTATTTAAAATAAAACATTAGTGTGTGGGTGTATGTTATTTGCAGCCATATTTCCATTGTCTGGTGGTTTCTAGCTTCAGGCGTTGGTATGGCTTATTCTGTCCCATTTCCAAGTCTTCATTTCACTCGCTCTTTCTCTTTTGTTTCTGTTCTTTTCTTTTCTCTGAAGCTGTCTGTTTTTGGGATGGGCCAGGCTGAAAGGAGTTTTTTTTTTTTTTAATCAGATCATTTACTAAGAGAAACTAGAGACGTTCAGGGACCTGTGTTTGCCAGAGACACACCGGAGGATTACGGTATGACCCCCCCCCCCCAGGGACGCTCACAAATGTGCACACAAACACACACCTACATTCTTAAACAGGCACGAAAACAAATGTGCACAATCAGGAATAAATGTGCTGAAACACAATATTCATAACAATGAGGTTTCTGAGATTATGGTGATATCATTTGAAGGAGAGAAAGAGACACAACAGACAAACATCCCTTATAAACAGCGGCATACATATTGTCTCTCACACACACCTGGTGTCCCTGTCCGTACCTGTGAGTGTGCTTAGCAGCTGTTGTGGCAGTCAGAGCCAGGATGTCCTGCACCACAGATGGTGCAAGCGTGGTTTAATAAATATAAGTAATGATTTATTACATTTAAATGTATGAATTTGGTCAGAAGCCTGAAGTATTCATGAGTGAGAGGTTATCTCTCTCTATGCTTTTTAAATCCTGAATTTTGAAGTAATGCCAAGTACAAATACTCAGACTGTGTGAGCATGTATGTGTGTGTGGGTGAAGGGGACGGGATCATTTTACCCCAAAAATGTGGCAGCTACACAAAAGCATCCCATCCGGCTGGACCTGAGGGACCAGAGGAGGGAGGGGTTACCACGGCGATGGCAGAATCCAGGAAACTCGAGATGACATAAAAGAATGCATTAACAGAGAGAGAGAGAGAAAAAGAGAGAGAGAGAGGTATTTCCAAGAGGGCAAAAAGAGGTAAAACAAGTTAATCATTTTGAACTGCTTTATGAATGAGTGCATGATTTGTGTGTGAGAGGGACATGGTGGGTGTGTGTGTGCATTGTTTATGCCTGGGATCCCATGTTTTTTGTTCGTGTTTGAGGACACAGTGCGTCAGGTGTAACATTACTTTAGACCGATTCTGAGCTGTTCGCAGCACATAATAAAAAAATGCACATCAACATTATAGTTATACATGCAGTGTGTGTGATATGTGAATTCTATGAATTAAGATGTATTAGAAAGGCAGGGATTGTTATCAACTTCAATGTGTATTGTCATCAACTTTAATCTGGCTCTTGTGACTGACAAGTATTGCTGCTGTCTCTTATATATTCTAAAAGTAAACAGCTCATTTTCAGCTCTTTGTATGAATAGGACTTATTGCTTATGTACAACTACAAATCTGGGGATAAAGGGATAATTCACCCAAAAATGAAAATTGTGTCATCATTTACTCACCTTTGCATCGTTCTAAACCTGTATGATTTCCTTTCTTCTGTGGAACACATTTTTTTTTTTTTGTCCATTCATTGAACATCACTGGGGTCTAGTGTTGTTCAGACTCCCAGTGTTTTTCAAAATATCTTCTTTTTGTGTTCTGCATAAGAAAGAATGTCATACAGACAGTGTTGGCGAGAGACTAGTTCCCATAACATTTTATTTTACGGTGTTCTGGTTACACGTTATATGTACTTACTGTTATAATAATAATAAATTATGCACAATTACATGCAAGTAACCCCAAGACAAACCCTAATCCTAACCCTAACCATAAAGTAAGTACAGGTAGTTAATCAATATTACTCAATACTTAAATGTATAATTACACTGTAACAAGGACACCTTAAAATAAAGTGTAACCCTAGTTATATAATTTAATTACAAAATAAATGTAACTAATCTGTTACAGTTACTGAGAAAAATGTGTAATTAGTTACTTATGAAAATGTTAACAATTACAAAGGGGGTTACATCTGAATTTTTTCACACAGAGATTTGATTGATTTTTTTCTTAAATTGCATCGACTGCTTTAAAATATGAGACACCAGTGTTTCAGGAGATTAGGACAGAATAGAACACAAGCTTATTCAATAACTTTTTTATTTTTTTCTATTTGGGTTGATGTATGCTTTATTTTTTCCAAGGCATTGTTAGATGCCAGTGTTTCCTGTCATAGCTTTGCAAAGATTTGATTTCAAAAACAGTATCATAGCTATTAAACTATATCTTATGATTTGAAATCAGCATTTAACCTCAGAACAATCTCAAAGTAAAAAGAGGTGCTGAAGTCTGATTTTGTAAAAAGTAACCAGTTGCATTACTTTAAAAAAGTAATTGAAATAATTACACTGCTTATTACATTTTAAATATGGCATCTTGTAATCTGTAAGCTATTATTTTTCCAAAGTAACCTTCCCAACACTGCGTACAGATTTGGAATGACATGAAGGTTAATAAATGATGACAGAATTTTCATGTTTGGATGAACTAACCCTTTAAGTCATAGACATACCACTTGCTGCAAGACATAATCTTCATAAAATTTAATGATAATAAAACTTAGTTTTATTAAATTCTCACTCACAAACACACAGGCATAAAAGAAACTGGAGCTTCAATTAGCAAATGAAAAAATCATTAGCACTCCCTTGATAGCATAAGCCTTGACCCCTTGAATCAAGGATATGGATTGGTCCTTGTCAGCCAGATTCAGGTCACACTTCGGTTCAGTTGCAGCCTTAAAGCAGCGAGGGCATTATTTGAAATATGAGCCTGTGCATCGACAGCCTCACTGGGGTTAAAACAGCCAACTCTGTAATTATTAGCACACTTGACCATCACAGTGGCCTTTGGATCACAATTAGCTCTTTTTTATGTTAAGCTTAAATGGCTTGTGAAAGTGTGGTTAAACCACCCTTACATTTGAATAGTGAAGACATTCATATTGTTTGATGTTAAACAACAGTTAGGCTAATAGTGAAACTATTTGTACACGGTACTCAAGTAATCATTTTTAAGGAATCTGTTTTGTTACCATATGAACATAAAGGGACCAAACATTGCAAAAATAATGATGGTTTTCAAGCAGATTTTGCACTCCCTCATTTACCACAATATTGTTAAGTTATTACAGGCATTTGGCAATAATTGATAATCCATTTGTTGTAACCCAAGGAAGTAAAATGTATTCTAGTGAATTAGTTTGTTCAGACTGTTTATTTCAGCGAACTCAACTGGTTCAAAATATGATTCATTAATTTATTACGTCAACACTCATTCTGTTCTCTGGAGTCTCCCACTTAAAAATGACAAAATGTCCATGGCAGACATAATTTCCACCAAAATATGAAAAAGTCACCACAGTTCTTGCTTTTACTTAATTTTTTTTATTTTTATGATGAATAACAAGTTTTTATGAATAACAATAACTGTATAACCAATGGAATTTTGAAGGAAAATTTGATTTCATGGTCTATTTTTGGTGAGGTTCATGCTGCATTTCATGGCTTTTTTTGGTGGTAAAATACATTTTAGTTAAATACTGCTTTTATTACAATTTTTATTAGTTCCCATCTAAAGTAATTTATCCAAATTTTTCTTTAGTCAAGCAACATACAAATCTTGAATCATTTAAAAAAAGATGTTTCAAAATAACAATCGGACATCACTAGTTTGTAGTTAAGTTTATCAATCAAATCAGTGGTCAGTGTACCACAAAAGTGTTTGTCCAGCGGTCTGCTCCTCTGATGACAGAGTGACTCCCTCTCTGGTTTGTGTGTCAATGCTGGCGCCAATGCTGGGGGGATTGATTTTGTGTATGTATGCGTGTTTAGATTTATGTGTGCAAGTCAGGGAGAGGGCAGAATGGGTTTTTGTATTTGAAATGGTAAATTAGCAGATTCCAACCCTCTCAGTAAAACCTTCCCTTTGTTTAAATCTTAATGTCATCGTAAATTAAAGGGTTGATATCCTCCGTTTCACATTCTAGGTTTTTTTTTTTTTTTGTTTTTTGGTCTCTTGATCTTTATGTTTCTCTTACTCTTTCATACACACAAACACACCCACACACATGAAACACAGGAAATGAATTCAGGTGTCAGAGTCCAGCAGGGTTGGTTGGTAGACGGTGACTAGTTAAACAATGGGTCAATCAAAGAGAGTTACAGATCTCTGAAGATGGTTCTGTTAGACAGTACCCATTATTAAACAAAGACAGATAACCAGTGATCCTAATTAGTTTCCAACAACACAGCTGTGTGCTCATCAGTATACAGTGGTTCCTCACAGCTCAAAGCAAAATCATTCTGTGCATTTTGCGTAATCTGATGCTTTGGAACTTTCAAAAATTAAAGAAAACGTGTAGTTTTGATCATTGTAAATGAAAGTTGCATGTCTCTGAAGTAGCAACAGATATTTTTTTTCTGTATTGTGATGTACAGCTGAGTAAAACAGATTATCGAAAAAGAAAAAAAAATGTGTGGTGGGGACTTGGTTCAATCCATCGGTTGTTGATTGAATGGAGGCAGATGTGAGTGTGAGCTTGCAGTCCATTGTGAGAAAGGAGCAGGATTTAAGTTCAGTATACATCACCAGTCAGTTTCACCTGAAGATCAAGTTTTGATATTTTAATTACAAGGTCAAAAACATGTTAAAGAATGAATCTTTCACAATTTTAAATTACTTAATATTTTTGTGGTGCAAGAAAGGATATCCAAGAGCCACGTGTGCAAACTAAAAAAAAAAAAAAAGATTACACCAAAGATCAAACGGTTATTTAAAATGTCTTTGTGCATAGAAGGACCACCAAAAATATAAAAGGGGCTGGTAATTGTACTAATGCAATGATGTTATTTCAGATTTAGTAATTCATGCACATTGCATATTAGGATCCTATCACATTATTTTGAGGGCCTGAGTTGAGGAGGTATAATTAGAAAGTGATATTTGAGAGGCATTTCCAATTCATGCTCAATAAATGTGCATAATCTGATATGGTTTAAAGTGCCTCAAAGATCTCGCCAAAGTTAGATCCGTGTTCTAGGAGTGAGAGTCATGAGTTTGATTCTGGCTCGTTTTGTGTATTAATCCCAATTTGACTGTCACCCCATAATTTCCTATTATCTCTGTACTGCCTCATCTCTGTAAAGCCGACCACCACCAAAAAGAGATCTTTGAAATTGAAATGTCCCTCTAGGCTGTCCTGACTTTAAAAAGTATGTAAAGTTCCAGTTCGTGTCAGGGTAATTCTAAAGAAGAGCCAAGTTACTTTCATTTGGACAAGTTTGACTGCCTTGTAAAAAAAAGTGTAAAATGAGAAAGGTGAGTTGTATTAACCCCTTGTCAAGAGAGTGAGTGAACATGAAACATCTGGAGAAGTCTTTTGAAAGTTTTGATTAACTAAAAAAAATAGGTTTGCTGTGTTGATTAATCAGAGGACAATTTAATGCTGTTTATGTTATATATAATCGTGATTCACAGTTTCCCACTTTGTGCAGCTAAAAAGCCAGTAAGACATACAAAAGCTGATCATGATATAAAGCTGAATCCAAATTTTGTGCAATCAGTGTCCTTGTACGTTTTAGTCAGACTGATTTATTGAGGGCTCTGGCTTTGTCTTAATTTGGTGTCTCAAGACTCTTGCCGGCCTCGTAATTGTCAATTTAATTTCACAGTGACATTTCACAAATTTTTTACAGGTCATAATAGCAGGTGCAGGTCATTGGTATGAAATGTTTTTTTTGTTTTTTCTTCTGAGCTGGTCGGGCAGACCTGTTCTCTGTCACTGCCAACACTGAACTCTGAAGTTGAGAGTAATTGGGGACCTTTCAAACATGAGGTCATTAGCAGTGGAGATATACCACACCTAGAATCAAAATGAAAACATTTCTGTTGATATTCGTGCTGGAAGTTTATAATTAAAACTCGGAAGGCTAATTAGTTGGATTATTAAAGCATGTTGAAGGAATGTGCCTCTAATGGAAAATAGAAACATGTGAACTGCTCTGTGTTCTCACTCTTTCATGCAGTTATTTTCTGATCATCTCTCTGCTAATATAACCCTCAGTGTTTATTTCCCCTCATGCACTCATTAGCAATGAAAACATTGTGCATGCTTTTACTCGCAGATCTTGGACAGAAGAGCATTGTATGTGTTTGTAAGTTCCAGAAAGAGGCAGAATTTGAGATCAGCAAGTCGCATATTATCCTTAGAGATGGTCATTGTTGCCAGGATGTCGAAGCCAGGGCCGCAGTCTCAAAGCATGCTGGGAGTTGCATGCATTCCACTGTATCCACATCATTTTGGGGGTTGCGGGTAAGATGGGTTTACTGTCTGATCATGACTCATTGGTTAACAAATCATCTAATTCACTTTCAGTTTTTTAGCTCTTCACCATGACTGCTCATAAACTTTAAATTGTGGTAGCCCACTAATTTGTATATACTGTGAGGACACGCACATGCTGACTTCAGTCACCAGAGAATAAGCCAGTAGTCAGACACAAACTCTATTGGCAGCCAAAGATGTGGTTTTGTTCAGTTCACCAGGCTAACATAGTGGAATGCAATCATATTCTAGCTGTCATTAAAATGGCAGTATACAGATGTTGGTTATGTCAGATGATTTCTTCTCCACCTACACAAACATACTAATGCTTTGTGAAGACATGATTCTCTAGCATATAACCTTTCTGCTACCTTTTCAGAGACATATAAATTGCCAGTGTAATTCCAGTGTCTGAGGGTTTCTTCCAGTAGCAGATGACCAGTCAGGATCCAGTCTGGCATGAAGGAATGATTTGGAGTGCTGCTGAGCCATGGAGGTATGTTACTAATTCACTTTATTATACAGTACATTATTGACTACTCTGACTCTAAACCAAGAAAATTTCCTGCTGAAAAGACCACTTTGGTTCCATGCTGCGACTGAAATGGTCACAAAAGCAACAAAAAAAGAAACAGTTGTGACTAGATTTAACATCTAGACTTATGTGGTTTTGTCAGATATCATGTTAGTGTGCACACCAGTGTTTCATGCATGTTGCAATGAACACAGCGCAAGCTATGATGTCCGATTGGCAAACAAATGACTTGCTCAGTGAGTATACAATCAGTCAAAAGTTTATAATGATTAGGAATTTTTAAATGTTTTTGAAAGATGTATCTTATGCTCACTAAAGCAGCATTTATTTGATCAAAAGATAGTAAAAACAGCAATTAAAATAGAAAACAGTTATTTTAAATTGTAATAATATTTCACAATATTGCTGTCTTTTTTGTATTTTTGATCAAGTAAATGCAGCCTTGGCGAGCATAAGAGATGACTTTCAAAAACTTAAAAAAATTATTATTCCAAACTTTTCACCTGTAATGTGAATATAAATATAGTGGTACATTCTAAAAAAAACATTCACTGTTTTTACATTTTGTTTTAGCAGAGTGAATCCAGTAATAAAGTTGAAACAGCTGTAATGTTATCTTTGTTTAGGAATAAGACTGTAAGGTGATTGTCATGTTGGAACCATATTCTGAACAACCAGCTTGAGAATGTAAATTTGGCAAATAAGTCAATTGGCTTGTAAATGTTTTACTTTAGAAGCCAAATGCTCCCTTGTCATTTTTTGGGGGTCTGGAGCTCTGCTGCATCTTTAAGGTACATGTCAAGCTCTTTATTCATTTAGCACTAAGCTTGCCTTGTGATACTTTAATGGAAAGTCCATGTGTCCATGACAGAGAGAGAGAGAGAGAGAGGTTCTTTAGGTCCAGCCGACATGCTGAGTTAATGGAAGTAATCCTACACCCTAATGAAATAACAATGGTGCTGGACAGGACACACACGCACACAGACACAATTCCTCTCTGTTGCTCTCCTTCCCCTATGTCTCTCTCTCTCTCTCTCTCTCTCTCTCTCTGTCTAGCTGTTCGGATATGATGTGCCCTCTAAACTCAGATTATGTCCAACTGTAGATCATGCATCGCCGCTGTGACCTCCAGACAGCGCATAGTCACATATAAAATTTGTTTAATTGCCGGCACAGACTTTATTTCCACATTTCTGTTAGCTTAGGGAGGATGGTGAAAGACTTTAAGTGATCTGACCTTTGCCCTTTTAGTCGATGATACCAAATTTGATAAAAAAAATTGTTTGTGTGTTATTTTTTTTTGCTGCCGCCTTAATGAAGGATGAAGTGCTTCACTGGGACTTAAAGCCTGGCAAATAAAACTCTGCTCTGTTAGTTCCAAATATTTATGATTAGACCCAGAGTATCCAGTCTCTGCAAAAAAACAGAAGTCAGAGAGTACACAAACACATAAATACACACTCTCCTACATGTACATAGACATGTCGGCTTATTTTCAAACTGACACTTACAATAAATGAGTCAAACGGAAACATATGCATTGTACTGTATGAGGAAATGTCGTGAACAATTTCCAGAGGCAACTTCACTCTCTCTCTTACATGCAAAGACACATGGAACCTGATACCAAGACGTCTACATCAGCGACAATTCTAAAATAACAAACATGTCAGAAGTATTTCTGTCACAATCTCCTCTGCTCTCTCTGCCTCTGCTGATTGTTTCTGACTCGCTGAATTCACTCTGTAAGTGCTTCGGATCGTGAGCGTATTTTCTGGGCTTCTTTCTTCAGGTATTAGCAGAATTTATGAGGTGTTAAATATTTCCTTTGTTCCCCGAGCAGGCATGCAGCTGCTGGAACCATCAGAGCCCACACGGCCAGGCCGAGTTCATTAGCCTGCTTAAGGAGCCTGTCTCTGGGGCTCAGTGACCACAGTCCTCCCCTGCCTCCCTTCTCTACACTTATCAAGAGTACAGTTACAGCACTTGAAATACTAATGAAATCTATTAAATAATGTCTTTTCATTACAGTCCGCCATTGATGCATGAATCACTGTTGAAAATGCAGAGGAGAACTACTGCAAGGTCAAGCTACAGTACATCAATTACACTCGAATAACAGACACTGGCGCTTTACAAATGAGACTCGGACAGCATGTTTACAGAGCACCAACAAGCCTTTAGCGATGATAAACACTCATATTTAATTATACAAAGTTAATCACTGTCACCACAGAGACTTCAGTAAATGTCCACCTGCTGCACTCTGTGCCACAACTAGGCATAAATTTTAGTTCATTAACTATTTAGCCATTAACATTAGAAACATGAAAATTTGGTCATCATTTACTCATCTTCATGTTCTTCTAAACTTGAATGCTTGGCTTCTTCTGTGGAACACAAAAGAAGTTGATTGAAATTTTTTTTTTTGCTCACCATTGTTCTGATTGGCCGCAATGTTTCTATCATTCATCAGCTAAAAAAAAAAATTGTTCAGAAAAGTGTTCTTTATCGTTATCAACCTTAATATGAACAGGCTTTTAGACTTTGAGTATACCAATTGAGCAGTATGGATTAATTTTCTTTGAAGAACAGCTGAAACATTGTTCAAAACACATATTTTTGTGGTCCACAAATGACAAAGCCATAAGAGTTTGCACGACATGTGGGTGAGTAAATAATGACATCATTTTCATTTTTGTGTACACTACTTCTTAAATCGCTATAAAAAAAACAATGTGAGACTGCAGATGAAGATTTCACGCTGCACTTATTGTTTTTCATGCACTTATTGCGCAATATCTGGGCAACATGGGCCTATGTGCGCTGTGGGGGACGGGGGGCCAGATGCAACCCCATTCGCGCCCCTCTCGGTGTATTTTTATTCTTTGTTTGACAGGCATCTTCTGGTTCTACCGCGTCAGCACAGTGCAGTGTGCAGCCAAAAGTTTTGAACAGGTCTATAAATAAGACCCCGCTGAGCGCATGCTAGCCCCCCGCCCCAAAAAGTACGGCCTGCCTGCACTTGCTCTTAAAGACCTTTGTACTGATTTAATTTCGTTCTTTTAATTAGTACCTTTCAATCATCCAGTTCCTTTGAACAGACTTTTGATCCCACTAAACTGCGCTTAAATACAAAGCACTTTTAAAATGACATGAGACGAGGTGTGTGCTGGTCTCCCTCGTGTTTTGAGAGAGTGGGGAAATGTTGTTTCTTTCCTGATGTTTATGGAGCCAAATTCTCAGGCAGCATGTGGAGTTAAGCCTGCAGATCAACAGCAGCCCCCTGCTAGTTACATTCCACTCAACAGCATGAAATTCTTGTTTTCTTTCTGTAACAGTGTGTCAGTCAAACGCGGCCCAACGTGGCCCTCAGGAGCATCATTTTTCAGAGCTTGAGGAGGAGTCTGGCTAATATAGCAGTAATCGCTGAGCACATTCAAGCGGCGATTTACTTCATAGTGGAGCTTTATTGCTTTCTGTTGCACTCTTTTAGTCTTTCTTCTTCGCTCATTGGATTTCTTTGATGCAAACTACAGATTTAGAGGTCAGATGTAAAAAAAACAAACAAAAAAAAAACAAGAAGCTGTTACTTGCCCACAGTCTCTTCACTCTCTGATGTGTATTGTTCTAAAACTTATACTTAGACTAAATATTTTTTGCTATTTTTTTTTTCTGCACAACATTCACAGAGACTACCTGGCCATTATGTAAATATTTTTTTCCAGGCCAATTTGTGGCTAAGGGTGGGCATTTGCGGTGCAAGTTCAGTGAACTGCAACCATACAAGCATCAATAACTTCCATGCAACTTGTGACGTTTTCCTGTTTCTTTCTTACAGCTGGCTGAATTTCAATTTTCACCCTCATGTTAGGACATGTTTTAAATATTTGACTGAATAAACCTGAGCTATTTTAGTGGTTTGGCTGCTCTAAGTGTTGATAAATGTTAATTAGAGGAGCTCTCTTTTCTTGCGGAAGTAGAAGTCCAATACGAGAGTGAATCTGATCCCAAGACAAGGGTTTGACTTGGCTGTTGTTGTGTGGTGGTGGTAAATAAAACTGTGCTGATCACTCGGACGAAACTATTAATAAGAGCCTCATCCTGGCCCTTGTGCTGTGCCCCATTACTGGCTTGGGTGCGATCCAACAGCAGCACCCCGCATGGCAGCTGCGCGCATGCGCATCAATGAGCGCTCTCGCTCCGCCGCTGCAAGAGAACTTTAATAATGAAGTAGACCACGGAGTGCGCGTGTGCTCACGTTAACTTCGGGAGCGTAAATTAAAGGTGAAAACACGGCTAGTGCAAGTCAGCGCTCCTCGGAGTTTGGGTTATAGTGGTGATCTGTCGGTTGGAGCGTTTCGCTCCGGTGCAGCTCTCATGAACTTAGGGAGGACTTCCCCGCGAGCTTCACTGACAGCGCGTGCACTGACTGGCGAGAGCGGTTCCTCGCGCTTCACGCAGCTCGACCACTTGAATATTTTTGGATGAGCATGTCAACAGAGTGAATGCGAACGGACCTTCTGGAGAGTTTGGAAATCGTAGCAACGCACAACTCATAAGAGTAAGTACCCATTTTGAATAGCCATAAAATAGCGGGGTTTTTTGGAATAGTTTAAAAAGTTTTGCTGAATATATTATGTAGCAGTTTACAAGCGTAAGAGCAGTTTGTTGGAGCACCTGCTCACGCCTGATACTTTCACGTGATTTAAACGTCTGAGAAAATTGGTGCTCATAAAAGGTGAACTAAATTTGAAGTTATAGCTCAGACAGTAATTTCTGCATTCCGCATTAGACCACCTATAAAACAAATGGCTCTATTTTTTATTTAATTTTTATTTAATTTTTTTTTTTAACCAATCATCACTTTAAAATGTCAACATACGAAATGAAAACTGCTGCCTGAAAATGATTAAATAGTCGAAGTGGTTCAAAAGTGACAACTTTTCATTGTACTTTATGGACCCTTTTTTTTTTTTTTTCAAGAAAATCGATTTTAAACGTTGAGAACTCGAGAAAGTTAAATAGATGGGGAAAATGTTAGGACAGTGATGCCTTTTACAGTGTTAGCACACTATAACATGTTCACTATCCTAGATTACATGGATTTACATTAATCTTTCAAACTGAGTTACAGAAGCGCACCATTTCTGGCTTTATTTTTTTTTTTTTTTCTTATTTTATATTATTGTACTTTATGGACGAAGTGCAGTGATTATATTCACATATATTGAAGTGCTCTTTTGAACAGTAGATTTTATTGTAACTTTTTTTTCATTGAAAGCCTACTGAGTAGCCTAGTGGTTCTGAGTTTGTTGGGTGATTCCCGTATCCGTTTGAATCGCGAGTCCAGGTCCGTTTCCCCATGCACGTGGAGTTTGTGTTTGTATTTGATACGGAGGAAACGGGAATATCATCCCGACACTGAAGCCGCTTCACTGCGCGTTGGCCATTGGTCGCTTTGTCGCGCTGTTGATAGCAGCTCGAGCCGATACCGGAGAAGGAGACCGGATTAGATTACACACTTAACACGAAATAATTCACAACACACAGGTCGCTCTGGTGGCTGGTAATAAGATGGAGTGTACTCGCCAACAGAGAACATCAGTGACCTCCTCTTTGGTCATCTCCAGGCCTCAAATTTCGGGGAAAAACTCGAGACTGTTATACATCTATTTTTAAAGATTGTAGGACACTTTGGTTGGCGGATTTACGAGGCACAGTTTTGGATTTAATGCTGGGACATCATTTTAAACGCTTTTTTTCTAAGTAGCTAGATTGTAGAGTCTAATAATAGCCTTTGTTTGATCACATACAGTTCTCTTTTGTGGATGAATAATTAAATTGCAAAAAAAAAACTCAATGTTTTTTCTTAAAAACAAGAAAATAAATCCTGAATGTTATTTTGATAGTTACACAACTGTAAATGGGTCTTGGTGCATTATTGCTTTCGTCAGCCATATTGAATGTATGTTGTCATTAGCCTAATAATAAAAATAAATAAATAAAAAACATAATGACAAGAGGGTAGTCATGTAGAATTATGGGTAAGGGTCAAAGGTAACCACCCATGGTGGTTTGGATGTAACATCACACCCTGAATGTTAAAAATGTCTTTTCAAGATCTATGCACTTGGATGCCATTTTATATTTCACAACAGTTGACGACTACAACTAGCCTAACTACGTAGTAAATCCAGTAGCCTAAACAGTAAAATAAATAAAATAATAATGCATACGTTTTGTCAGGAAAGTAGGCCTACACTCTTGAAAATTAAGGTTCTTAAATGGTTATTTGTGGCATCTAAAGTATCAAAAACATTTTTCACTACGTACAGTTCCTGAGTTGAGCTGTGGTTCTTTGGAAAAGAAAACCTATCTTGTACAGACTGGTTTTCTGAAGAATTAAAAGGCTCTTTTAGCTGGAACCTTTTGGAAGATAGAAGTTTCTCACGTGGAGGAGAAAACATTTAGACAATGACATTAAACCTGAGGCCTGTCTATATAAATTAAATAGTGAAATCCGTTATAATAACAATAATGAATCTAATGCATTAATTTAAAAAAATCCCTTTAGACAAAGTCTTTTGCTCAATTGAAAACCATTTGTTCCCGGTCCAGCTTGTTTATTAGTAGGCAGTGTGTTTTGACAATGGAGTGAGCGCCGATGATTTAAAGGGAGGAAAACGAAAGCTTTGGCGTATTTGGCTTTCCTGTGCGTTGCGCTCGTGCCGCGGCTCTGTCGAATCGCGCGCAGAATGCCGCGCCACTAAACGCTCTGCGTGCTTTCTTGACAATAGCAGTAAAGCGCGTTGGCGCGCTTTGTTATTTTGAGACGGAGTGATCTTCTCTAATTGGACCGTTTACATTCCCCAGAATGTTTCCTTATATATTGTTTTCCTTGTTTGACTTAAATGTTTTGATCTGGGACAGTTGTTGCATATCAGTGGCTTTTGATTTGAAAATGTGTGTGTTGACAGAAGGGACATAAATTTCAGCTCAATGGTTCAGTTACATGGTTAGTGTGTAATGCGTCTTCTGCTGGCTGTCCGTCTGTTCATTGTGTGTGTGTGTGTGTGTGTGTGCGCGCGCGCCAGGATATAGAACAGTTTGTGTGTGTGTGTGTGTGTGTGTGTGTGTGTGTGAGAGGACAGTAGGCTCAGAGGGCACTGAGTGATAACAGTAAAAATCAATGCTGCTCAGCTCATTCCCCCGCCTGAGCATTAAAGGCTAGGATTTCAGAACACAGCTTCACCAAGCAAATGAAAAATTCAAATGATCTGCTCTTCAAACTGTGCCCTTCAACTCTCTTTCTCTCCCTTCCATTCACACACACACACACACACACGCACACACACAAGCTTGTATACAGTGCATATGCTTGTGGAGACTTCCCATTTACATCCATTGTTCTTAGTATAGGTCATTGTAATGGATATAGGCTACCATAAACTAAAGTTTATTCCCAAACAGAAGCATCATGACCATTCAAACAGACCCTTCAGGTTTTTGAGCAAAGTCAAAACTTGTTTCAATGAAGAAAGAAACAGGTGTTTGTCTAATGATTTGACAGAAATCTTCAATTCACATAAATTTGGGCAGTTCAACTGAGTTGCATACAACAAGAATGCATGCTGATCACAGGCTGTCAAATTAAAAAGCAGTTTTGCTTTGGTCGTTAAAAAACATTATATACTTTCAGCATTAGAACACTGGTCTCCTTTCATGCTAAACAAAAATAGCATTTCTAGATTTTAATTCAAGATTTTATTTGGTCAATTTATGAATCTTTTCTTTGTGCATTTCCATTACGAGGATTTGCTCCACTAGTTATTCCTAGCTTTAAAATTGCATAGTTAAGTTCATTTAGTGATTTAATAATTTTTGAATCCAATATAGCCAGTTAATTTCAATGTTAATTAATTAAGTAATTAATGAATTTATTTACAGTTTGTTGTTCTGGAGATATGTAAACAAATTTGATGTAAAAAAAAAAAATACAGCAAATCGCAGACAGGTTTGTAAACCACAGGTCTGGTACCTGCAGCAGGACAGAAAATAAACCTCATTCTGAGGCTTTCAAGGTCTTACAAAGAGTTTTTGAATAAAAGTGCTTTTCATCACTGAGGCCTCAGGAGGTTTCAAAGCAATTTACAGAAGTTTCAAGCTTTTAAATGACGGGAAGGATGGGAAGAGAGAAAGATAAAGATGGAGGCTGGGATGGGGGTGGAAGGGGCTTCAACAGGGGACTCAAAATCATAGATGTTTTTAGTGACTACTGCCATGGTAGCATCACCGTGACCTGGACAGCTTGGCTTTTGTGTGTGTGTGTGTGTGTGTGTGTGTGTGTTACATTGATTACATTTCTCTCAACCCATTGTTTAATGTTTACTTCTGTAAATGATATTTACTTCAGCCTAGCTGGCTATGATACAGTGAAGTTACCAGACTTCTTCCTTCCCCTCCTACACGCATATACCCACAGACACAAAGGGAGAGAGAGAGACAGAAACGAGAGAGGGATGCCTATGAATTCTATTGTGTTTATGGCGATTTTAAAGCATCCTTCATTTGCAGGTGTCTGGACTGTAGTCGAGGGGAGTGGAAGTTCAACTGATGGAGAATACACAGGAGCTGAATGAACAGAGCGTAAGTGAACTACAACACACACTATTCATTTACATTTACATTTAGTCATTTAGCAGATGTGTTTCACAGCATTATGCCTTTAAGATTATCTTCTTCTCTTTCATTGTGTGTGTACTGAATTCATCACTCCACTAATTCAGAAAATTCAGAATTGGCCAGTGTATTGTGTAGTATCATTTGAAGTGTGTGTATGTGTTGTATATTTGGATATGTGTGGATAAAATCCCATCCAGCTGACTCTCTGTACCAGTGATTCTCAATCAGGGGTGTGCAGATCCCAGGAGGTACTTGGGAAGATATTGATTTTGCTTTGTTAAACCTATCCACTTTATTTTTAATGAAAGTGCAGGCGTGATGATTTGTAAATTGAATGTGCAAGGCTTCTGTAATGATAAACACACAGGTTTGTAGCGCAAATAGTTTTACCATTTACTGTACTGTTATTCTTCTAGTTATTTACATCTAGCAGCTAATGAATCAAAAGTCTTTCCCATTCACAGGAAATCACTTACATCCACATCAAAAACTGTATTTCAGCACTCTTGGAATGTCACTTAGCAAATCAAATTGAAGGACCAGAACTAACTGTAGCATCAATTATATTATTATATTTTATTATACATTACTTGATTGGATAAAATTTCTTAAAGCATTCATTAAGTGTTTCTCAAGAAGGTGTCTCCAAAAGTGAACTTTCTGTTTATCAAATAATCATGAAAAAATTTATAATGTTTCAACAAAAACAGTTTTCAACATTGATAATAACAAGAGTTTTCTGAGCATGAAATCAGCATATTATAATGATTTCTGAAGAATCATGTGACCCTGAAGACTGATAGCTGCTGAAAATTCAGCTTTGCCATCACAGGAATAAAGTACATTTAATTTTTTTTAAGTTAACTTAAATTGTAATAATATTTCACAATATTGCTGTTTTTACTGTGTTTTTGATCAAATAAATGCAAAAGAGACTTCTTTTTAAAAAAAATCTTACACCAATCTTTTCAACATGTTTTGTCCCTCAAAAAATTGCATCGACAGAAACTGACAGGAACAGTCTTTGTATGTGTGTTTATATGTTTCTTAAGGATGTTTGTAGGTTTCTTTTGTTTCAATACAAATCTTAGATATTCACATACTGGCGTTGAATTTGTTTCTTGAGAAAATTTCTCCAAAATTGCCCCCCCCTCCAAAAAAAAGGTAAATAATGGTCCCTTTTAAGTAAAATGAATGATAATGCTGAATGATTTCCAGTAAAGAATCAGTTGTGGAACACATTTCTGGTTTAGTTTTACTGTCTTGTGGGATCTAAGGCAAAAAAAAAAAAAGGTTGAGAAACACTGGTCTATACTATGTGATAATTGAAAAGTTTGATCGTGCGGTTTGAAGTGTGAGAGTGTTTGTGTGCATGAATGAGTGTGTGTGCGGAAAGGCCACCCAGGTGTGTTCTGAGCAGCATTAGGTCTTTAATACACAACAGATGTGAGCTGAAGTGTCGAGCACAGTAGCCATATGGCCACCACGAGTCACATTCGCACACATAGTGACAGTACAACACACGCACCGCTGAAACCATTTCGGCCTTTTCAATGCGTTTGTGTTACGAGACAGTCGGATAATTTTGTTTTGTGGAAAAAAGCTTCTTTAAAATAATATTTCAATAACATTCGATTAATGATTAAAACAGTCCTGCAGATGTGTTGCAACATCTCATGCTTGTGCTTTTCATACGCGTGCATGAGCGCTCTGGAAAAGACAGACAGACATCCATAATCCAGATGAGGACAGATACTGAACTGGGGGTGTTTGGGAGAATGGAAGGAGAGGAAGAGGGAGATTGAGGTGGGGGGGTGGATTTTGTGACTCAGGGGATCAATGCTTTTGGTTCTGGAGGAAAATAGCAGAGGAGTAAAATGAAAAGGGGGGTGTAGCTGCAGCTTTTTCCTCTGGTGCAGTCTGTGCCCCAGAGCCCCAGAGCAGAGACCACAGACAGAGAGAGAGGACTCAGGTTACACACACTCACACACACACCTACAGAGAGGGAGGAAGAGGGGACGAGGCAGAGAGAGGAGAACAGAAAGCACAGCTTCACGTTCACATATTTACACCTCCCAATTTAAGTGTAATCAGCAAATAACCACTAACAAACGACAGTACAGGGTCTGTTGTAAGCTGTTAAACCGACGCAGTAATATTTATGAATCTTCTGTACTGTGAAAAGAAGTAGGTCTTGCTTTATAGCAAAACAAGCACCCTGTCTTTAACGTCAAAACAAACAGCAACCGAAACGAAGATATGAACTGAAGTTTGGCCTTTTGCTAACGTGAAAAGGCTTGTTATAGGTTTTTCTCTTTAAACTCGTTACAAAATTCTCATGTTCCTGATGGTTATAGGTTATTTACACCTGTTGCTTGTCTTTTACACTGTAAATCAACTCGCATCTCACTTGAGTTAGCGGTCTTAATTCACTTGTTCTGACCATGTGCAAAAGATGCACATAAATTTAAAACATATCACATTTAACAGCTTTGTAAACTAGTGTAGCAAGTGGTGCTTTATGTACAATGAATGAAGATATTTCAAGTTTGGGTACCAGGGTTTGAAAAGGATGGTTAAACACAAATTAAGCCCTATAATTACAGAAAATACACTACCGTTCAAAGGTTTGTGGTCAGTATTTTTTTCCTCATTTAGCAAGCAAGCACTTAATTTATTATAAGTGACTTTTATATATAGGCCTATAAGTTTTTTTTTTTCAAATGAATGCAGTTTTTGAAAGTTTTTTTCTGTATCTTGAAAAAAAAATATCATGGGTTCCACCAACATATTAAGTAGCACAACTTTTAACATTGATAATAAAATAAAATGTTTCTTGAGCACCAAATGAGCATGTTTGAATCATTTCTTAAGGATCATGTGACACTGAAGACTGGAGTAATGGCTGATGAAAATTCAGCATTGCCATCACAGAAATAAATTACATTTTAAAATATATTCACACAGAAAACTTTTTTTTTATTATTGTAATAATGACTAATAATATGATATTTTTACTGTATTTTTTATCAGATAATTGCAGCCTTGTTGACCATAAGAGACTTAAAAACACATTAAAAAAAATCCAACCCTAAACTTCTGAATAATGCTAAAATAATTGTGACTTGTCCCTCAGTTTGAGAAAGAAACAAAAAAATTGCATTGACAGCATACAGTGCAAGTCTATAAAACAGCCGTTGTAAGTTGTCCCATAGACTTCCACTGTAAGTGCATAGCTGTTAAGTTTTCTTCAAGATCCTTCCAGATCTTGTGCTTTAATACAAATTTTAGGTATTCCAGTACTGACGTTGAGTTTGATGAGACTAAATTGTATCCAATCACGTTTGAATCAGTACAAGCTGTCAAAACAAAGCTGCAGGTTTGAGCAGATTGTATTCGTTCCTGAAGCTGGATGTAGATGATGTTTCTCCAGTCATGCAGAGTCATTGATTAATAAACACAGAGATTATTTGACAGTTCTCCTGGCGATCTTAAAAGCTGCATTAAGTTGTGGAGTACAATGGCACTAATGTGCACAATGATGGTCCTTGTGTGCAGTTTTGGGTTGAGTCTTTCTGTCAGCGTTGGGTCCAGCCTGAGCACATTATTTAACAAGCACATCGACATCTGGGAAGCAATTCATCATTTAATTAAATGCTCCTGAAACCTGGCCTTTCGTTAATGAGATTAATTTAAATAATTAACGAAAAGCTGACACAAGCACAAGAACTCATGAATAATTAAGCAGCATTTTTTTTTCTGCTGCAATCAGAGGGGAAGGGAGCACTTTAATGCTAGAGTGCTTTTTTATATAAAGTTTCAGCTCATTTCTTATGATACACACACACTCCAATGCGCACATATAGAAACTTGTGTGTGTGTAAACACTCTGGTTGCTGTACAAAGATACATGAATAAATGAGCCAGTGGAAGAGAAAGACAGCATCACTAACGTAGTTGCACACACACATGCACACACACACACATATACTTGAATTTGTGGTTTACGGCGACTCTCCATAGGCATAATGGTTTTTATACTGTGCAAACTGTATTTTCTATTGCCCTCCACCAACCCTACACCTAAACTTAGCCCTTTTGTGTCCTCACAAATCATATATACCAGTACACACACACACACACACACACACACTCACACACACACTCATTCAAAGCTGTGAAGGTGTGTCTGTCTATAGGGCTTGGCCTGGTGTCCAGTTTCCCTCTGACCCCTTTCCCCTGGCGGAATATAGACCACCTTTCCAATTTCATACACCAGGTTGTCATGCAAACGGAGCAGTCCAACATATGGGCTGCTGCCGTAACTGGCCATTTTAGTGGATCGGACTGATCAAAAACATATTTGTTCTAAAATGCTGCTGTATGACTGACTATGACTGTATTTTTATATTTTGGTGACTGATATGACCGTTTTAAACAAATACTAGCGTGTAATGGAGGCATCATGCTAAAATTTGCATTTACTAATGACATTGCAGAAATGCATTGTTTGTATTCAGTCAATTTATTTTAATATATTAACTCAGTGTTCACTAACAGGAGGTCGCTGACATAAAGATGCCAGTATATGACTGGTCATGTGATCTCAACATGTCTGCATCCATGAAGTGACCCACTCCATGCACAATAAAAACATTTTCAGTGGAATAAACTCACAAAAAAAAAAAAAATAAAATAAAAAATAATAATAATTATTTATAAACATTTTGCAGTCAGAAATTGCTAGTAAATTTCACAAATAATAAGAAACAGTAAGTAGCACATTGAATTAAATGTGAAATTGGAAGTGAATTTTGAAGACTGAAGTGGTTGTAAAATATCCTCCAATTTTAAAAATGAAAAGTTATATTTAATATTAAATTTTGAAAAATTATTTTACTGATATACTGGTAAAACTTCACTCTTATGTGTTTTACACAATTTTGTATGTAAAATAATTAATAAGGAAGCATTACGAAGATATAAAATGATGTGTAAGAGATTCAGCAATTTTTGTGGATGGATTGTACCAAATAAATATATGTGCATAGGCTATATTTAAATTATATACAGAGAGAGAGAATTTTATTGCATGTACTACCATGTTACATTTTGACAGTATTTACATAAATTATAAAAAATCAATGTTGTTGGCGTGAATTTATTAGTTTCTAATTGAGAACAAGAATGTTGAATGGACTGGTCCAGAGGAATAGGTTTCGTTTGTGTTCTTGTTCTAATTTTAGTTTCTATTTCTTGTTTTCAGTGTCTGCAGGGAGTTTGAATGTTCTCAGAAAATATAATGGTATAAACTACTGTCACCTGATCGGAATACCCTGAAAAACATGCATGTTGTGTGTGTGCACATTACATACAGCCCTTAGCGCTGTCACACACACTCTCTGTTCTTTTCCATTTCCTTTTTCTTCTTCTCTCTTCCTCTCTCTATTGCCTTCTCCTACCTTTAGAGAAGAGCGTTTCAGGGAGGGGACACATCAGATAATCTTACACCTCCCAGGGGCATATGTTGAAATGTGTGTGTGTGTGTGTGTGTGTGTGTGTGTTGGGGGGGGGGGCACAGGTAACAATGTATTTTACATGAAAGGAAGAGTATAAAGTTACAGCGCAGATAACCATAATACTGAAAGCACAAAAAAAGAACAAGAAAAGGGGGACTGTTTTCTGTGTGTTGGTGTGTGTGTGTGTGTGTGAAGCATCTGTACCCATAAGCAGGCCTGCAATCTACATATAGAAGTAAGCAGAAACACCCTTGCATTCTTGTTTATTAAATGTTTTGGCTACATTTAAACTGTGGTGTGGAAACAAATTTTGCTCAAAAATTGCTAGTAAATTTCACAACTAATTACAAACACTTCACATATAAGCACCTTGAACCAGCCTAAACTGGTTTTCTTTTCTTAGCTGGTCTCCCAACCTGGCCATGGTGGTCTGTTGACTGTTTTAGAGGAATCTTGGCCACATTTCACCTGGTTAGGCCGGGAGACCATCTTCAACAAGCTCAACACAGTAATGTTTTGCACCATATACTATAATTTTTATGAATATATGAATAAATATTGCATCTGTATAATTTTTTTTTTTTATAAATAAAAACCGAACAAAAAAATGTAATATATACAGTGCTGGGTAGTAACTGATTACATGTAATCTGAATTACGTAATCAGATTCCAAAAATTAAGTATTTGTAATTCGATTATATTACGTTTTAAAATGCTCATAATCAGAATACAGTTACTTTTTTATGGTTTACATGATTACATATTATTCACACAATGGCAGTAAATTATTTATAATTCATTAATTCTCCCAATTTTTTCTTCTTTTTTATCTTTTAAAGTTACTTTTCAAAAAATCCTACTGTCTGTCATACCATTTAGATTTGACTATATTCACAATACGGAATGGTCATGTAAATGTCACATAAATAACTTTGCGATTCATGCTTCTAAATTTGGGGGGAAAACAATATGCATGAAACAATTATGAAATGTATTATAGATTATGAAAGGTAAGTTTAAAACAAGTTATATAAAAAGTAATCTAAAAAGTAGTCAGAATACATTACCTAAAATGAGTAACCTAGATTACGTTACTAACTACAATTTTTATCTTGTAATATGTAATCCGTAACTGATTACAATTTGTAAGTAATCTACCTAACACTGAATATATATTATTCTTTTGTGGTAGGACCACTGAAAATGTTGTCAGTGCAAGTAAAAATGAACTAGGCAAGAGAAAAAAATCTTTATTGAGATAAACTTAAACTAGTCAAGACTGGCAAAGCAGCTTGGGCTGGCTTAAGATTTTTTTTTTTTCAGCAGGGTGACCTTTGCTTGTTGCTTTTCGAACTGCCTGCCAAAGAATTACTAATTTCACTTCATAAATCTATAAACGGCGTATAGTTAAACAGTCTTAGATCATTGTTCACCAGCAGGCCTCATCGGGAGCTGGATCCTGCTGGGCTGCTCTCAAACGCGCTATTAACTGCTCTAAGAGCACAGATGCTGCTGTACAAGGAAGTAGTTACAGTCCGAGAGAGATTTACAGTAGGCTTAGAGCAGCATACGATCACCTGCTGTCCCTGAATGTGTCAGGCTAATTTGAGGAGACCATAATGGGTGTGTCCGTACTCAGCACAAATCAAAATCCAGAACCAGCGAGATGAGCCTAAACCACAGGCACTTTTCTGAGAGGAGACTTAATGCTCCAATGTCATTTTTCGAATCCGCACATACACTGCTGTTTAAAAGTTTGGGGTCAGTAAGATTTGTTTTTGTAAGAAGTTATACTTTTATTCAGCAAGGATGCATTATATTGATCAAAAGTGATAGTAAAGACATTTATAATATAAATGCTGTTCTTTTGAAATGTATATGCATCAAAAAATCCTGAAAATGCATCTTTGTTTCCACCAAAATATAAGCTGTTTTCAACACTGATAATAATAAGAAATGTTTCTTGAGCAAAAATCAGTATATTAGAATGATTTCTGAAGGATCATGTGATATTGAAGACTAGATGCTGAAAATTCAGCTTTGCCATCACAGGAATAAATTGCATTTTAAAATTTATTCAAATAGAAAAGTTATTTTAAATGAATGATATTTCAAAGTATTACTGTTTTACTGTATTTTTAAACAAATAAATGCAGCCTCTGTGAGCATAAGAGGCTTCTTTCAGAAACACTGAAACATCTTACTGAGCCCAAACTTATAAAAGGTAGTGTATGTGTGTGAATATGAGTTGCTGGTTCCACACTCCAAACGTTCTCCCCAAAAGCACACGCTACATCTGACACACACATGTATATGTGTATGAGTGCTCGCACACAGGTCTGCATGTGTGTTTTCAATTAAGACCCAGATGACTACGAGCAGTTTTGGGAGGGGTGAACCATGTAAATTGATTGTGAGAAGTTTATAGACTTGTGGCACTCTTTGATCCTTCCTTTTGTTTTACGGTACATTGTGTTTTAATATTCATATACATATTCAAATGTAAAACATGAAAAAATATACATGAAGTTAAGTTTCTGTATGAATGTAAAATAGTAGGAATAAGGCACGGTTTTGGCTGGTGACCTTGACAGTAAGAAAGAAAGAAACTCAGTAGATTTGGAGAGAGTTGATCACAAGGACAAATTCAAAGATGGAAAGTTGCAGTCGTGGTTTTATTAACTCAGTATTGAGTAATATTGAGTGTGACAGAGAGTAAGAACCAAGATAAACTGCCAGAATGGGAAAGAATGTATTTTATGTGTGTGTGGGGGAGAGAGACAGAAAGATTTTTGCTATGTATATTACTGACAAGTTAGAGGATATTGTAAGCTCGTAATATTGAATCAAACTAATGTGCCGAATATGGTATGTTCACATAACAATATATATTAGTAGGTGTGACTTTCATCATCTTTTCAGATTTTAAAATGTTTTTTGTAAATGTATTTTAAAATGTAATTTGATAGTAAAGCTTTTCAGCAACCATTACTCCATTCTTCTCAGTTCTCCATTGCTCAAAAAACATTTCTAATTATCAGTGTTGAGAACAGTCATGCTTCTTGATATTTTTATGGAAACAGTAATGTATATTGTGATTTTTGTTATTCATATTCTCCTCATTCGGTGGACAGCATCTGCAGTGGAGCAAATAATTCTGAAATGGCGACAGTAGCTTCAAAAATCATGGGCAGTGAGGTCATCACATTGAGCCAAATAGCTGAAAAAACACTCTCAGACTGAGACTGCAATGTTTTCTTCATACACTGAATGAGAAACTAATACATCAACGGTCTCCTCTGGTCTTTGCACAGGTGAAGAAATCTACTACTGATTCTCATGCTCCAGACCCAGTAGACAACAGGTAAAGTAAACACACATTCACACACACATTCTCCCCTGGAATCCATTTAGGGTATTATTTATGAGTGCCAATGACAGTGGACTGTGGGAGTCAATGATTTTGTACACATAAAGACAGACAGGGAGAGATAAAGAAAGAGGGATGGTAAAGTCATTGTGTGTGAGTGGGTGTAAAGCAGACGGCTTCACCTGGATAAAATGTGTGTTAGAGTTCTGTGTACTTTGGGATGCTTTCAGAAATTTCATGCAGATGTTTATGCTATAAACAGAGAAAGAGGAGCAGCTCTGTTTCTATTTGACATTACATTATTATAGGAGCTGTCTTTGTGCATTTGTCCTCTGGATTAAAGTGTCTGCTAAATGCTTCAATGCAAAACTAACTTTTTTTTTTTTTTTTTTTACTTTTTGTATAATTATTATGCATGGCATTTTTGTAGTTCAGCGGATGAATGCATTGAATATTAAATACTAAAAATAATAATTTAACACCAAATTTCTTATTTCTTATATGTATGGTGAAAAGAAATCATATGCACTTAAACGTATGTTGGTTATATGTATATGTGTATTCATTATTTGCCTAACATAATATTGAAATAAAAATATATTTACTTCATATAACAATATTGCATATAAACAATATTTCATTAGCCAAAATGCAACTAAAAAAAATCTTACTGCATGAAATTTTGTGTAGTTTTATAAAAAAAAAAAAAAAATATATATATATATATATATATATATATATATATATATATATATATATATATATATATATATATATATATATATATTCATGTCAACGAGAACATTAGGCAGTTTTTGATTCACATTGCAGGTTGTTTAACATAGTAACATGAAGATACATTGTGGTTTTGTTGCTCATATTTTCATGTGGGTGAGTTAATGTGAAGAATATTCCATATATGTGTCGCTACATGGAATTCTGGAGGAAAAGACAACTAGATCCTAGATAAACATGACCTAGATAAACTGCTTTCCAGCTTTTTGAGGTAAAAACTCTTAGAAGATGCACAAGTTGGGACAGATGTTTTCTTTAGCAGATGGTTTGACACATAAATGAGGGTCATATTATCATTCTTACAATGCCAGAGCCAGTTTTTGATCACATTTTCTGGTTAGGGAGTGTTACAGTCATTTTGGGGTCAGTAAGATTTTTCATTTTTGAAAGAAATTAATACTTTTATTTAGCAAGGATGCATTAAAGATTCAGCTTTGCCATCACAGAAATAAATGACATTTTAAAATATATTAAAAGAGAAAACCGCTATTTTAAATTATAATAATATTTCAGAATATTACTGTTTTTACCATGTTTCTGATCAAATAAATGCAGAATTGCAGAACATAAGAGACTTATTCAAAAATATTAACAATTCTTACCAACCCCTGACTTCTGAATGTTAGAGTAAATGTATTAAACGTCTATTTTTGTCTGTCACAGGGCCTTGGAGATGCAGGACCTAACAGACCCGCAGCACTCTGTTAACAGTGGCAGTGACAGCACGTCCAAACTGGACAAAAACATCCTCAGCAACAACATCACGACCAATGGAACCGGAGGTATGAAAGAACGACAAATCAAAGAGCAAGAAATTACGAGCATACATGAGTGAGCGAGCGACATATTAGCTGATAAATAGGGCCTTTCAACCAAAGCATTGCTTTGAGTACAGGAAATCAGCTTTAGCGCAGTGCACTCCACGTTCATCACCGTGGAGTTTCTTGCTGTAATTGAAAGCAGGGTTCAGTCGTGGTGTGTGATGTTCGGGTTGCAAGGATAAAGTGTTTCTTGTTCTGGTGGTTTTGGTGCCGTCCAGAGCGGGTTTGGTGGATTAGTGGCAATGTTGTGTGTCGAGATGCTCTGAGCTCACACTAACCTCAAAGGTCAAACGCTGCATACAGGCCTAATTAAAACAGAAGAAAGCGTGTATGTGTGCAAGCGTCTTTGTGCTGAAACGTTTTCCAGCACTTCTCCGTGCGTGTTTCAGCAAGAGCCTGGTGCACAGCAAACTATTTCCTGCGTTTAAACTCTCATTTTCTCTCTGATGTCAACACACGCTCGCTCGCTTTTCTCTCCTTGAGGAAAACGCTGAACAAACGTTTTAAGAGAGAACGTTAGGCAAACATACACATGGCTAAATAGACTCTCAACACCCTAGCAAGCGAGCGTTTGATGTATGGCTATGACTGTGCGGTACACAAGAGAGGTAATAAAGTTAAGGGACCCTGTGTGTGTTGTGTGCGTGAGCTCATCTGTTTTTGACGTGTAGCAGAATAAAACAATAGCAGAAGACTGAGAGAGTAAAAGGAGCAGAACTCAGTAAATCATTTAGATTAGAGCTCAGCTAATGATTTTAACAGCTTGACATACACACGCATTCACACACACACACACACACACTGGGATTGTGCTTCTGCCAAAACAACGACATATTCAACATTCTCCTCTGTCTACCTCATCAGCTCACAGCCTAGACTGAATCCCTCCATGCACACACACACACAAGCCGCCCACACAACCACCCACACACACACATCCCAACATGAATCCCACTGCCAGTGAAGTCTCATTCATCTTACTTTAGAGGACTTCACTTTCTCCCTCACACACACACACACACACACACACACACACACACTGATTCAAGACGTTTTTTCTGCAAATGTGCCTTTGACAGAGCTATCATAAACTCAGTGTGGCAAAATATGGTTTTGGAAACCTTATATGATTTATATGAAGTCATTTCTTATTATGGGAACACCAGGAACGATGGCTGTACTATTGGTAAATGTTTGTTTTAATGAAAGTAAATTTCATTTTAATGGAATTCTATGGGAATTTATCAACTTTTTACTTTTCAGTAATGGTTGTATTCTTTGCAATTTGTGAAATGTTATCAGTTCTTATACAAGAACTTTCCATAGAATCTTACATTTTACAGTGGCCACCAAATGTACTATTTGGACACTTGGGTCACATTTAAAATTCACGAATTTCATTGTATTAGATAACAAAATATCATCTATCAAAATGAGATTTGTAAAAAACTTATGCTGTTTTCTCAGAACTAACATCTCTTTTCTCAACTATTTCAACTGCAATTACTTTTAGTTCTAACCAACTTTTAGTTAATGTAATGCATTTTTTCACAAATGTTTGACAACCAATAAATATCCGAGTGCATTTTGTCTTCATTTTGAACAATTTAGCTATTATCATTTAAAACCCAACAAATGCCTTATAGTTTTGCTTAAAAAGTGTTGAAAATATTTTGAAATATTTATAAATAATTTGGTCCCCCTAATACCTGTGTACTTACATAGTAACTAGATGTGTACGTAGTATGTAACCACAGTGTAAGTACACATTGGTACACCGTATCTACAGCTCTAATGTTTGTGTAACTACACACATGTAACAACCCACTGAATGGTATGTGTAAGTACAAATGTGTAACAGGACTTTGGTAACAACACTTTTTGGTAATGAAAGTACAAATGTGTAACAGGACTAACAGCACTTTTTGGTAAAGAAAGTGTTACACTTTATATTAAGTAGAGAATTCCTATGGATTTACCATGTAATTACTCCGATGTTACACAGCATTGGCCAGTAAGTTAGGCTTTACATATAAATTGTGGTTGGTGTCCAGAATGTTACACTTTATATTTAGTGGACAGTTCCTGAGGAGTTACCATGTAAGTACACTGGTATTAAAGTGGTGAACCAACTCCAACTCGAGATCCTCCGACTTTACATATCCCTAAACCTACACGTTTCCACCCCTGGATCCCATTTCCACCCCTAAACTTACCCATCTTCACCCCCTGGATCCCATTTCCACCCCTAAACTTACCCATCTTCACCCCCTGGATCACCCCCTGTTCCAATTACTCTTATACATACTGTTGTTACAAAATGTAGTTATATAATTCCTGTTACACGAGTACTTAGTGAAGTGAAAAAAAGTGTTGTTACCAATGTCCTGTTATGAATTTGTACTTACGCATACCATTCTGAGGGTTGTTACATGTGTGTAGTTACAGAAATATTACAACTGTAGATACTATGTATCAATATATACTTACACTGTGGTTACATACTACGTACACATCTAGTTACTATGTAAGTACACAGGTATTAGGGACACAATATAAAGTGGGACCAATAATTTATTTAAAAATGATTTCATAGTAATGTGACTATATCAATATAAATGCTAATTTATATATGAATATAAATTATATTATTATAAATTGCATTTATTTATTTATTTTTAATATTAATATAAACAGATCTATACAATAAATGCAATCTAGTGACATTCAGTGTTTTAAGTGTGATTTAAGTGTCCATATATTTTTGGGTCTACCTGTATGTGCTAAATTCATAATTTTAAAAAATAACTGGGTAATACAGTCCACTATACATCTGACTCCGCCCCCAGGAGAGAACATGACAATTCTAAACACGGCTGATTGGCTGCTGGGCTGCAGTACCCCGCCCACTGCCCCAAGTATGAAGAACGATGGTATACTGCATGTGTTTGTGGAGTGTACATATATGATAGCACGTGTGTGAGTGTTTGGGTACAGTGCTTTGGAGGGTTTGCTTTAGTACTTTCAGAGTTTGTTTGATTTTGAGAGGTTTGAGAGGAGTTTGACAGATGACAGGATGCCTTATATCTTTCTTGGTCTCTCTCCTTAAGTTAAGTCTGAGCCTCTGAACAGCAGCGAGGTTGTGAGCTCGGCGGGAGACACTGGGCTGGACACTTACACTGGGTCAGGTAAGACATCCACACACACACACACAAGCTCACAAGCGCTGCATTCAGAATGCCTGCTGTAATCCCGCTTGGGAACTTGCTGAAAGCTCTGAGCCCTCAATCTTTGTACTGCCCTTGAGCTAACGTCATCAGAGCCACAAACTCTTTATTTAGATCAATGTGCTCACACACAAACACACACACACTCAAAGACTGAGAAACCCTCTGTCCATGCGCTCCCCTGCAGAGAAGGTTGTGGCCCTTGCTTGAGCTGACATTGTGATGTCTCTATAGAGAAGACAACAGCATGTTCGTTTATATGCACTGCAAAAAACTTGTATCCTTGTCTTATTTTCCAGTAAAAAGTATGATTAAGACAAGATGTACTAGGTAAGTCAGACCTGTTTTCAGGGAATTTAAAACCCATATATAGGCCTAGTATTTTTTCTTTCTTGTGTTAAGCATAAAAAGGTTTTGAGTTAATGAAAAAAACATGAACATATATTTTTACCCCATTGGTAATAAATTTATAAAAAAATAAATGAGGTTTGAATAAATATATACTCTATAAAGGCTTGTTTTGAGACTACATCTATAAAATATCTATATAGACTAAAGAGTATATCTATGACTTCACTGTGTGTACTTTAGAAATGTTACTGACAAATAAGACAAAAACACTGATTAAGAAAAATACTTGTGTGTGTGTATATATATACATATATAAAATGTCAAATAAAAAATAAAAGCCTCAGAAATTGTGTTTTACTGAAATGATTAGGACTGGGAAACGTTTCAGCTCAGGAAGGGAATTATGACAAGCAAACGCCAAAATTTGTTTTTGATTTTGCATCTCAAGGAGAGAAGAGGAAGAGAGGGAAGGCAAGAGGAGGAAACGAGGACATTCTTTGATGTAGAAAGATTTTTGAGAGAATAGTTCCTGTTACTTTTTTTTTCTGCTATTTCTTAAATTGAATCCAGCTGGTGAGAAAGACTGTGAGCTGTCAATCAAAACTCTGAGCTGCATGTGTGTGTGGATTTAAATTGAAGGCTCTTGGCAAAATCTCTTCAAATGGAAGAAGTCCAGCACACATTTTATTTTATGGTTGTGATATGTAATAAATTACACATTCAGTCCAACGACAACTGACATGCAGTACTGACTGCTGATACATCCCAGTAAAGTGATTGTGTGTGTGTGCGCGCCAATGTGCGTGAAAACGATTCAGTCTCTCCAGCTAATTTCTTTATTTTTTCTTCTTTTGTTTTTTGTGTAGTTATAAGCAGCAGTGGATTCAGCCCTCGGCCGGCTCACCAGTATTCACCTCCTCTCTACCCCTCAAAGTATGACACAGACACATTATGATTTATAAATGTACATGCAAAAACATCTAACCATCTTGACTGGGGTCAACACAGTGATGAACCAGATAAATTAACAATGGCGGTTGATGTCAAAAAGGCAGCCGACCCTTGATCTAATCAAATGAAAGCTGAATGTTTTGATTTTGTGTTTGATTGGTAGGCCTTACCCCCACATCCTGTCTACTCCCGTGGCTCCTCCCATGTCGGCCTACACGGGCCAATCACAGTTCACTAGCATGCAGCAGTCGACAGTTTACACGCCCTACTCTCAAACTACTCCACCCTACGGCCTCTCCACCTATGGTAGGTCCTTTACCTTCACTTACATGATGATGGATGGCATATATGTGTGTTGTTTATTCAGTGTGTGATGATGATAATATAGTCTAGTATTTATAATAGAATATGCGATTCATGTGAAAGAGCCTTTAGTATCAATCCAGTTTGATTGACAGGTCCACTCTCTTGATCTTGAGCTACAGATTTGGGGGTGATGTTGCCAGGCATAAAGACAGAAGGAGGGCTGACACAAACCCAATCAACCCTCCAATCAGGGCTCAGCTATAGCCCTGGATTTACCACTCCTCAGCCCGGACAGACAGCATATTCACCCTATCAGATGCCAGGTGACTGTTTATCCAGCCAAGTATAAGAGACTGTAAACTGTATTAGTAATGCAGCACAGCCTCAAATGCAGTACACTGTAGAATGTACAGTTGTTATGCAACAAAAATAACAATCACTTATAAGATCCACTAATTACTTGTCAGAATTATGTAATTAAAGGAGCAGTTCATCTAGAAATTAAAAAAACATTGTCAGTATTTACATTATATATTTATTAATTGATTAAGGCACATACAATTAAACATTTTTTGAGAAACGCTGTGCAGCTCTTGCCATAAAACGACAGTTCATAGTGGCCAGGATCTGAAAAAAACACCATAAAAGCAATAAAAGTAGTCCATACGACTTAAGCACTATATTCCAAGCCTTTTGAAAAGATATGATTGCATGTAGTTCAAATTTGATGCCATTTGATTGGCTTTAACATATGTACTAACTAAAAACTAAATGCAACATATTATTTTGAATTGTGGATGTGATTACCAGTGTTGTTATTGCTGACTAAAACTATTAAAAACATTTTGTTAATTAAAATAAAGCTGAAATAATAATATTAGAGAAACTTTAACTAAACAAAAATGAGACATGTTGCCTTGAAAACTAAGTAAAATATGTTTAAATTGAATCACTAAAATTACTAACTGAAATGAAATAAAAACTAAAACTGAAATAAAAATAAATTATATCCAAATAATAAGATTTGAAAAGAACAAAAACTAATAAAAATGACAAAATGATATAATAAAATTAACGTACTAAAAATAAAATAAAATAAAATAAAAAACTTGGAGTATATTGCACAATAAGGCTTTTAAAAAACTTTTTGATGCATTTTCTACATTTTCCTGTCCTTTTTGATGCTTGACAGCCTTTGGTCCCTATAAACTGTGGTTGTATGGCTAGCACTGTGTGTGGATTCTTCAAAAAATGTGTGCGTTTGTGTACTGAAGAAGAAATAACAGCATACAGGTTTGGAACAACATGATAGTAATTAAGGATAGTATTTTAACGTTTGAGTATTTTACTATTTGGGTATTTCACTTTTTAGTGAGATCTATTAGTCGTTGACTCACACTGGCTTTTCTCTCCCTCAGCAGGGTCAGGTTTCACAACCTCTCCTGGTCTCTACACATCCAACAACTCCAATCCAGGCAACTTCACCACACAACAGGTACGGTCACATATGCACAGATGAACACACACATGCACCAATAACGTCAGAGTCTTTTTAAAACAGCCCAGGCCTCAGAGAACAGATCGCCATCCTTCATCTGAGAGAATTTGTGCTTTTAGGACTTAATGTTTCCCTAAACTTTTATGATTAAAAGTGCTGCCAAAGAAAAGGAACCAACTACACTTAGACTCCCACTGATGAATTTAGCTGTGTAAACAAAGTGAGGTTCTGGCGATGGTTGAAATGAAGGAGTAAGCGGAATTAGGATGAAATGAGAGAGTGAAAGCAGTAGTGGAGTTTCGCCGAGAGCATTTTACTGCAGCGCTCATGTTCATGAGCGAGTGGGTCTGTGACAGTTTTAGAGTCATCTCCCGTAAGAGATCCGTCAGTGTCTGCGCATGTAAAACTCTCTCAAAGATACAAGAGAAATCAGGGAGTGATAAAAAGCTCTGTGTGGATGAGCCAGAAATCTGTACGTTCCAGTCCTTTTACTTGATCTTTATTCTCTTTATTATTCCCCTGATAAACTCCCTCTCTCTTTCTTATTCATTCATTTAAAAAGAACATAAAACCTATTTTCTTTCCACATTTTACTAAATTATAGAGGGGAGTGGGGCAAGTTGTCACACTTCGGTGTTTATTTCTTAGGGTAGATCTACTGTACATTGGCTACAAAAAAAGCTATTGATTATTTCCACTGTTACTGATCAAGAAAAAAAAGTTAATTGAACATACATTGACCTTTTGTGACAACATGCCCCAATAGCAGGCTTCAAACATTGTAAAACAAGCAAAAATGTAAAAGGTGACATCAAACCACCGTTTTGTTTAAAAAAAAGTTCATTTACTTCAGTAATTCAACTCAAATTCTGAAACTCGTGTATTAAATAAATTCAGTGCACACAGTCTGAAGTCTTTGGTTCTTTTAATTGTGATAACAAAAACCCACCAATTCACTATCTCAACAAATTAGAATATGGTGACATGCCAATCAGCTAATCAACTCAAAACACCTGCAAAGGTTTCCTGAGCCTTCAAAATGGTCTCTCAGTTTGGTTCACTAGGCTACACAATCATTGCGAAGACTGCTGATCTGACAGTTGTCCAGAAGACAATCATTGACACCCTTCACAAGGAGGGTAAGCCACAAACATTCATTGCCAAAGAAGCTGGCTGTTCACAGAGTGCTGTATCCAAGCATGTTAACAGAAAGTTGACTGGAAGGAAAAAGTGTTGAAGAAAAAGATCCACAACCAACCTAGAGAACCGCAGCCTTATGAGGATTGTCAAGCAAAATCGATTCAAGAATTTGGGTAAACTTCACAAGGAATGGACTGAGGCTGGGGTCAAGGCATCAAGAGCCACCACACACAGACGTGTTAAGGAATTTGGCTACAGTTGTCGTATTCCTCTTGTTAAGCCAACGTCAAGAGGCGTCTTAACTGGGCTAAGGAGAAGAAGAACTGGACTGTTGCCCAGTGGTCCAAAGTCCTCTTTTCAGATGAGAGCAAGTTTTGTATTTCATTTGGAAACCAAGGTCCTTGAGTCTGGAGGAAGGGTGGAGAAGCTCATAGCCCAAGTTGCTTGAAGTCCAGTGTTAAGTTTCCACAGTCTGTGATGATTTGGGGTGCAATGTCATCTGCTGGTGTTGGTCCATTGTGTTTTTTGAAAACCAAAGTCACTGCACCCGTTTACCAAGAAATTTTGGAGCACTTCATGCTTCCTTCTGCTGACCAGCTTTTTAAAGATGCTGATTTCATTTTCCAGCAGGATTTGGCACCTGCCCACACTGCCAAAAGCACCAAAAGTTGGTTAAATGACCATGATGTTGGTGTGCTTGACTGGCCAGCAAACTCACCAGACCTGAACCCCATAGAGAATCTATGGGGTATTGTCAAGAGGAAAATGAGAAAAAGGAGACCAAAAAATGCAGATGAGCTGAAGGCCACTGTCAAAGAAACCTGGGCTTCCATACCACCTCAGCAGTGCCACAAACTGATCACCTCCATGCCACACCGAATTGAGGCAGTAATTAAAGCAAAAGGAGCCCCTACCAAATATTGAGTACACATACAGTAAATGAACATACTTTCCAGAAGGCCAACAATTCACTAAAAATGTTTTTTTTTATTGGTCTTATGAAGTATTCTAATTTGTTGAGATAGTGAATTGGTGGGTTTTTGTTAAATGTGAGCCAAAATCATCACAATTAAAAGAACCAAAGACTTAAACTACTTCAGTCTGTGTGCATTGAATTTATTTAATACACAAGTTTCACAATTTGAGTTGAATTACTGAAATAAATGAACTTTTCCACGACATTCTAATTTATTGAGATGCACCTGTATATTTGCAATTGATGAATAAGTAAATGAATATTTATTATTTTGATTTGGTTTGTTTGTAGCAGGAATATCCCTCCTATACAGCTTTTGGGCAGAATCAGTATGCTCAGTATTACTCCACCTCCTCCTACGGTTCCTACATGACATCTAACAGCTCATTGGACGGCACAGGTTCAGTCTCCACCTATCAGCTGCAAGACTCCACCCCCATCATGACAGGACAAGCGACTGACCTGAATCCAGGTAAGCGCCCAGAACATCCTAGCAATCGCATAGCAGTGAGCTAAAAACTCCTTAAAACACCTTGTTTTGAGTCTAGCAAAAACCCCTAGCATCATGGAAGCAACTTTTGCACAGCAAGTGTAAAAAACAAGTTTTACCTCATAAACATCTCTACTGTTGTCTGTTATCTGTCAAAAATGGTATCATTGCCATTGCCAAGTTAATCATTCCAATAGAGCAGCAAATAATGCAATTGAAAGTTAGAATGTTCTGTTACAAGGCTTTTGGCACGAAGGTGTCGTGTACTGTAGTTGTTGATTATGTTAGTAGAGCGATGGTGATTGGGGGTTTGTCCAGCAGGCCCAAAATTCAGTGGGGTCCTAAAGCTGCATTTCTCAGTGATTTAGCTTGGCTGCAGTACAGCAGAGCTCATTACAGTAAATTTGCTCACACGGATAGACACACAAACATTATGTTCTATCAGATGTGCCAATTTCCCACTTTCAATACTTATGTAAAACATGTTTTTTTGTTAAATAAAAAACAGACATGAGAATGTACAAACTCAAACATTGTTGTTTTAAATCCATGTATACAGTCCCTGATTAAAAAGAAATACTGTGACAGCAAAGCATTATCTTCATTTCTTTGATTTACAGGACATATAAAGTATTAAACTCCGTTCACACAAAGAACGATAACTATAAAGATAACTCTATTAGCATCCACACCAGCAGACGATATCTCTATGTCTATTTATTCTAAGCGCACGCTCGACTGCCACCTTATATTCTCCAGCTCTTTATTGCAGGATAGATTCTGATTGGGTGTCAATGTTTGTATCGTTCATTAGCTTGAAAAAAATCATTCTGAAAGTGATTCCAACTATATTGTTTCTCTGTGCCTTTATTGTTATAGCTGTGGTGTGGACTCTGCTATTTTTTAATATTGAGAACTATTTTTAGAACTATATCTTTATCATTATCTTTATAGTTATCGTCTTTGGTGTGAACGGGCCTTTAGGGTGAATTTTTGAAGCTCAACTGAAAGGTTCATGTTTACAGCAGAAGCATACATATTCAAGCCAATGAGCAAGCTTTTAGGAAGCTTTGATGTGTGTCATAAATGATTCTTGGTTCTCTTTTGCAGGTGAGTTTGAGGCAGGGCAGAGCCCATCCACGCCAATCAAGGAGATGGAGGACCGGGCGTGCCGAGGGGGTGGAGCTAAAGCAAGGGGCCGGGGCCGAAAGAACAACCCCTCCCCTCCACCTGACAGTGACCTTGAGGTATGGATAGATAGATAGATAGATAGATAGATAGATAGATAGATAGATGTAAATCTCATAAATGCACTCACAGTTGAAGCAGATGCTTGCATCATCTAATGTAAACATACTCTCACTACATAATCCCTGTGTCATCACTGTTTGTTTACTGAGATCAAACATGTGTCTGCATGTTTTTACAGAGGGTGTTTGTTTGGGATCTGGATGAGACAATTATTGTGTTTCACTCACTCCTCACAGGCTCCTTTGCACAGAAGTACGGCAAGGTGAGTGCAAACACACGTACTATGCACAAATATTAAACACGCTTTCCTCGTCTATAGTGACAGTGAGCATCTTCCTGTGATTCCTGATTGTTCTTAGTAAGCAGACAATGTGTAAGGTTATGTAAATGCTTTAATTAGTGTTGTTTTATCTGATAATAGTAGTCATAAGTAGTTTAAGTAAAACTGATCGGTACACACAAATTTGCCTCTTACCCTGATTTCTTTCTGCCAGTGTGGCAGTGTTCTGGTGGCCTAATTGGTGTTGCGTGTTGGTTTACATTTTGACATAAAAACCTTAATTTTAAGTGTCATGTCAGTTCAGGTTTATTCTATAATTGTGTTTTTATAATGAGCCAACTTTTGCTAATTAGCAGCATTTAGAAGTGCATGTAAATGCACCGTTTTGTTTTTTGTTTTTTTTTCCCTTTAAAAAACTAACACATATACAGTAAAAAAACAAAAAAAAAACAAATGCAGGATTTACTATTTACATTTTTCACTCAGAAATTCCTAGTGAATTTCACAAATAATTACAAAGAAATGACAAGTACCACATTAAATTAATCATGACATTTTGAAGTAGATAGATGGAAATAGTATTTTTTGTAAAACACACTTCAATAATCTTTTACTGACAACTTTGAAAAATCATTTTTTTTGTGTGTATATCTCCAGAAAGCAATAGTAAATTTTGAATCTTGACCCAATATTAGACTCCCACAACTGTGCACTTCTATCATAAGTAGAGCGCAGAATAACAGAGTTGTTAGGCACTTTGATGGCCGGACTCAAGGAGTGTAAAGCGTCAGACATCTTCTGACACCTTCCCTCATTTCTTGTCGTTCAGTTGGTGAGAGACATAGAGACAGCTGCGGCTATTCACGGCTCTGGGGCTATTTCTGCAGGCTCTGTGACGATGAAAACCCTCCGTTCTTAGGCACTCTCGTTTGATACATTGCACATGCTGTCAAGCTCAAGTGCCAGCACATTGATCTATAGATCAATCACTGAAACGATTGTGAGATTACCGAACCTCAGAGTTCAAAAGTGGGAAAAGCAGCTCTACGCCATTATGTCTTGAATTGTTTATTTTGATTGAAAAAAAATTGCCTCGATTATTTTTTAACGTATGCTTAGATTAAGTTTAAACATTTTCAAACAGTTGAATCATCATTTCCAATCTCTGTCAGTTTCGCCATTTAACTTTGTGTGTGTGTGCTTTTCTATTCTCGTTCGCTGTCTCAGCCAATCACCTCTGAGCCAACAAACTCCATCACATATGATGATTTTTACAGCTGGGTGCCCTCCCCCTCTCTCGCTCTTTCACTGAGTGTGTATGTGTGTGTGTGTAGTTTGAAGGGTGAGAGCGTCTGATGTTCTGAGACAAGTGTAGTATCTGTCATCATTTGATGGAAACGTGGAACATTTTATTTACTGAGCAAAATGTGCATTTGAAATATACATATCGAGTCAAAACTGCAGAATGAACCACTAATACAACCTGCACTCTTAATAATCACAGATTATATTGATATTCCTGAAACATTCTGTTTAAGGTTTGTTCTATTTTTATAGATAATTTCAGTAATCTTTTTTTCTTTCTAATCCATTAGTTATATTTTGTGATAAATATTTAAAAATTGGTTATATCTGTTTTAAACAAATACTTAAAAAGCTTGAAAGAGAGCGAAAGAGAAAGAGAAAGAAAGAAAGATGTGTATTTTGATAGTCTGCACATTTGGGGTTTGGTTTCTATAGTAAAAATTATGATTTTTTTAATGTATCTTTTGAACTCCAATATGAGGGTTAAAATTATGTTATTAGTTCTTCTTTCATTGACTTACACTGAAATTCAGCTTTTAAAATTATATCATCAAAGATGACAAAAAATCAAAATGATGTTATTGATGGATGCAGTGATGTAATCATTTTTGCATAATGATTTTTTTCTATTTGCATGTTAAGGTTTGCAGGTTAAGGTCTGTCTTAACTTGTTCTTTGCATATATTTAATCATTTACATTTATAGCCGCCTTCCATCTAGATTAAAAATTTTACTGAGCTGAGCTCGTCGCAGTGCATTCTGGGATTGCCTTCTCTGCAATGCATTCAAAGCTGTAATAATAATAATAATAATAATAATTCAAAAAATAAATGCATACTCAGTGTCCCGACAACAGCTGGGAAAATTTTAAGTTAGGTTTGTTATTGGTAATGATGATGATAGTTAGTAAAAAGTAAAAAATATCTTAACAATTAACATTTGAATTCTCAGGACCCTCCTTTAGCTGTGACTCTTGGTTTAAGAATGGAGGAGATGATCTTCAATCTTGCTGATACACATCTATTTTTTAATGATTTAGAGGTAAGCAAACTGCTCTCCTCTTGTCCCATTTGTCTTAAATGTTTCCTCAGTCTTATTCCAGTCAGAGTGTGTTGATGTGACAGTGTGGCCCTCTGCTGGTTAACAATAGTATCTGTGTTTGGATAGGAGTGTGACCAGGTGCACATTGACGACGCCTCTTCAGATGATAACGGACAGGACCTCAGGTGAGTTTATCAGCTGAATGATTTGATTGATTTAACAGTATTTAAACTTTGTTTTCAAACTATTCTTTTAAAGACACCTATTACTCATTCAGCTGTAACAAAAAAGTCCTAAAATATGTCTGAATATGTATTTTACTTGTACGTAAAACAAGATTGTTATTGTTATTATCAACAGTACTTACAGTTTTGCCACTGATGGCTTCCATCCAGCTGCAACAAGCGCAAGTCTCTGCCTAGCAACAGGTGTTAGGGGCGGAGTCGACTGGATGAGGAAGTTAGCTTTCAGATACAGAAGAGTCAAAGAGTTGTACTGCACTTACAAAAACAATGTGGGAGGTATGATCTGATTACAAGTTGAAATATTTGCACAGTAATTTTTACAGGATTAATTCTAAATCTCCATAGCTGTGTTATTTAATATCATTTATATACACTATTATAGTATTTATAACGGATGGCCATTACTGAGCGATATAAACACATGTAATGTGTGTTTCATTCATGCTGGACGCCAGAGGGCGCCCTCAAGCAGAAACTCCACATATGCATCACAGAAGTAACAGGACTGATGACGTTCCAGGAAATCCCTAATATGGATAAAGGCATCGCTATTGCTGTAATTGAATAAAAAGAAGATATAATGTAAAACGTTTTAAATTATGAAATGCAAGGACAATAAACACTCGCCTGCGACAATATATGGTATATTTTATTTAAAACTTTTATAACTTTTTTTTTCTCATAATGATTAAGTATATTTGTAAGCCATTTCTAATCGACATAGACTTTATTACAGTATAGAATATATTTTCTGCCTCATTCTGTGATAAGAAGCCACATCAGATCACAGAAGGAAGTTATTTCAAACACTTGACTAATGTTGTGAAGTTATTTCAAACACTTGACTAATGTTGTGAAGTTAAAACAAGTTATAATGTTCTCTTTTGTTGGACAACACAACCAGTTCTGAGAGAAATAAAACGGAAATTATTTAAACGCAAAACCGAAAAACCGCCATTAAGCGTGTATTGAACCGTGGATGTCTTACCGAAAGGTTTAATATTATATTGAGAATTGTGACATCCCTAGTATTTATTAATATTTAGAATTAAATATAAAATTTTGTTTTAATTTGTCATTTTTTCTTTTGTTGTTTCTTTTATTTATTTCAGTTATAAGAATTTTAGTACCTCAACTTCAGCTTATTTTATTTTAGTTGTTTATCAAGGCAACATTTCGAATTTTTGTTTTCCTTTTTAATAGTTTTAGTTTTAGATTTGATTTTAATTAACAATAAAGACACTATAGGTATATAATTCCATAGGTATAATGAATTGCCCAGATTAACTTAATTAAATGACTCTATAGCATTCTGGGGTCCCACAATGCAGCGTGATCTGTTATTTATTTATTTTTTTTTTTAAGACAAAACATGACCAAAACTGCAGTGATTTCCCAGTCTAATTCTAAATACAGTGTTTTGATACATTGTATTAATAAAATGTTCTTAAATGTTGTAAAATCCTTGTTATTTTTTTAAAGTGATGTTTTAATAATTTCATGGTTTAACATTCAAATTCTGCCTAATTAATGAACTAGATTGTGCCCATTAGTAACCCCAGTTTCACACCATAATATACGCTATATTTATGAATGTGGCGTTTTGTTTATGATCTATTTCAGGGTTGCTGGGACCGGCTAAGAGGGAGGCGTGGCTCCAGCTGAGGGCAGAAGTTGAGGCTCTCACGGACTCCTGGCTGACCTCTGCGCTCAAGTCCCTGTCAATCATCAGCTCCAGGTCTGTCTCTCATGCAGCATCAGCTTTGTCACTGAGGACTATACCTTCACACAGAAAAAAATCACAATCTCTGTCTCTCTTACCCAGGAGTAACTGTGTTAACGTCTTGGTGACAACGACACAGTTAATACCTGCACTGGCTAAAGTGCTGTTGTATAGCCTGGGCTCAGCGTTTCCTATTGAAAACATTTACAGCGCAACCAAAATAGGTGAGTTCAGATACAGGTCCATACAGCAGACTTTGCCTTGAGTTCATCATGTAAATTGTGTTGAACTGTTTATTTTCATTTCATTGAACTGTTTCATTTCATTTCTGCAATCAAGGGTGATGTAGAGTTCAGTCTGTGTGGAACATGCTTTGGCTCACATTGTTGCATTAAATCATAAATCAAAACAGATCAGGATGACCTGGTCATAACGTTCACATTCACTCTGTCTGATCATGTGGAATTGATTCTGATTGGCTGATCTGTCATCATCTTCCAGGGTTAAATTATTCTTTCGTTCCGCTCCTTTATAAACAGCCGTCTTCATTCACAATGAGTTTATTCCACTCTCTATTCCGAAACACCCTATTTGATCTATGCTTACAAATAAAAGTACAACTGTTTTCTTCAAGTTTTAAATGTAAACATGAACTCTGGCCTTGTGATTTGGGTCGTCAAGTGATTCCATAACTATAATTACTAAAACTTAAATATATAACAATGAATTTAAATTAAATAAAGAAAATAGAAGAAAACACTATCTGTTTAATTGAATTTAATTTAACAGTTTAATTTAATTAATATTTTAATTGTTTTTCCATAAAATACAATTCAAATTTTATTTGTACTTTTTTTTTTTTTTTTTTTTTGCTTTTTAAGTTACTACACTACACACATTTATTACAATCAAACAAACAATAAATAAATAAATAAAATACAGATGGAGACAAAAGCCCTATTTAAACGGTAATTGTTTCTTATGGGAATATAAGGTATTTCCAACATTTGCAAGGGCTAGTTGATGATTTTATTGCCGTCCAAATTCAAAATGTCAATGTTTTTCTTCCAGCACCTGCAGAAAAATTCCAGGCCAGATTACCTACTGTTTTCTGACAAACACCAAATGAAAGGAAAGTGAAAGTCGTGACGTATTGTCAAGTATGGTGACCCATACTCGAAATTGGTGCTCTGCATTTAACCCATCCAAATGCACACACACAGCAGTGAATAGTGAACAAACGCACACACACACCGTGAACACACACCCGGAGCAGTGGGCAGCCATTGCTCCAGCGCCCGGGGAGGTAATCAATCGTGTGGTAATTCACCTGCTGTCCGAATCCACGGGATCAATCTAAAAGTTGTTTTGTATATCCTTTTTTAAACACTGCCAAGCGCTATACGGTACAGCTGAAAGGCTGGAAACTCTTTACTAGAATAATATTACGTCATTGATCCACTACAGTGAAAAAAAGAAAAGAAAAAGAGAACAAGAAGAAAAAGAAAACAATCACATAGATGTTTATAGATCTAGATAGATAGATAGATAGATAGATAGATAGATAGATAGATAGATTAGGGCTTGCACAACCAATAATTTTTTTCTTCAGAGATAAAATGCAAGACAGAAATGCATTTAAACAATAGCACATCAATTTTTCCTGTTTTTAAATAATATTAACAAATATTAAACAGAACATTATTTTCCTATTACTAAATTGTATTAATTGTATTATCCCACCGCTGCCAGTGCTTCCTTCCCCGGGCGCCGCAGCATTGGCTGACCACTGCTCCAGGTGTATGTTCACTACTGTGTGTATGCACTTGGATGGGTTAAATGCAGAGCACAAATTCCAAGTATGGGTCACCATACTTGGCCACACACCACTTCCCTTTCCCTTTCCCTTTTAAATTATATTATTTGTTTATTATTTTGAATTATATTCTGATAATTAAAAAATTCTCAAAGCAATAATAAACATCTTTTGCAGCAGACAATAATGTGACAGAACTCGCTCCTCCGCTGTGAATAAATCGCCATCTGAAAGCGTGAGTTTTATGACTGAGGGGCTTATGGTTCAAATCCCATCTTGAGTGATTTCTCCAAAATCCAAAATGTGGAGTTGTCTTGATGACCCAAAGCCTGATTCCACACAGTTACAGAACCCATGCTCATTGCCATGGTTACAGCAAGAACAAAATATTTTGGAAGTCAGGGTTTGTCTGTGTGCAAGAGTGACTCTCGCTTTGAATTCGTGCCGTTTTCACCTTCAAATGGAAACAGAGTCTCTTTTTTATTTCTCCCCTCAAATAATCATATTTAATAATCATGCGGCTTGTTCACCCCATGAGTGAAGCGGGTGAGTTCTGAGCTTGTTAAGGTTCACGCCTATGCCTTGTTTCCGCAGGTAAAGAGAGCTGTTTTGAACGTATAGTATCCAGGTTTGGCACTAACATAACGTATGTTGTGATTGGCGATGGGCGCGATGAGGAGCATGCAGCCAGCCAGGTAAAATCTCCCGTCTGACCCCAAGTCTCTGACCTGTCACCTTGTTTATGTTGCAGGCAAAGAGAGTTGCTTTGAGCGCGTAATGCAGAGGTTTGGCAGGAAGGTAGTGTATGTTGTAATTGGGGATGGTGTAGAAGAGGAGCAGGCCGCTGCCAAGGTAACGACCCGCAGGTGAACCGGAAGCAGTGTGTGACTTCTCAGATTGGACTTCCTGCCTGTGTGTGCTGTAGAGCTTTAGATGAAACTGATCGGCAGCTTGTGCGCTTCATTTATTTCCTCATCTGTAGTTTCAATGTGGATGTCTGTAGCGGTTGCTTTTTCCCTCTGATCATCTGAGACCAGCTTTTCTTTCTCAGATCCCAAGCCATCTAGAACAGAGCTATTCAACTGAGGTTCTCCGAGGTCTCAGGCATCTAATCGCATCCCGTAGCTTCGGGTCAAGTTAACCTCCTGTAGATGATCTGCTGAGATGCTGAACCTAAAGACCCAGTTTAATACTTGTGTTCTAGGAAACCACTCTGCAGCATTTCTAAACAAAGTTTATAAAGTGTACAATACTGTTCAAATGTTTGGGTTCGGGAAATCTTTGTTCATCAAGGATGCATTCAATTGATCAAAGGTGACAGTGAAAACTTACTGTATACATTGTTACAAAAGATACCCGTTTCAAATAATTGCAGTTTTTTTGAACTTTCTATTTATCAAAGAATTCTGATGTTGCAGTTTCCACAATAAATATAAAGCAGCACAACTGTTTTCGACATTAATATTAAAAGAAATGTTTCTTGAGCAGAAAATCAGCATATTAGTATGATTTCTGAAGGATCATATGACACTAAAGACTGGAGTAGGAAGGAAAAAGTAGAAAACTGTAACAATATTTCACAATATTATTGTTTTACTGTATTTTTGATAAAAATGAATGCAACCTTGGTATAAGGTTATAAGCATAAGAGACTTTATTCAAAAACATTAAAGACCCCAAACTTTTGAACAGGCAAAAACAAACAAACAAAAAAAAAATTAATTTACATTTTGATTCTAATATTACAAATACGTTTTGCAAAACAATTTTTTATTTTGCAAGAGTTTAGAGTGCTAAGCTGAAGGATTTGTAAAGGGTTTATTTGAAATTTCTAAATAATTTTCGTTAAAAGTCAAAAAAAAGTAAATAACTTTCCAAAGATAAATTAGTAATATAAATATAAATGTATATACATACTATTTAGATTTACATATAGCACTTTACAATAAACTTCAATTTGTTAACATTAATGCAATAGATTCTACATTTCTACATGTTAAAACAACATTAAATTAATAATAAAAAAAATAAATGCAATAAAAATGAAAAATTGTTAATGTATTATGGTCAACCATGAATTAACAATAACCTGTAGTGTAATTAAAATTAACCTTTATCTAGATTAATAAATGTTTTTTTTTTTAAATAGTTAATTAAAAAGAAAAGTATGTTAACAAATTTAACCTTTTTGTAAAGTGTTACTGTTTTTGATCTGATACAAAAAGTGTTTGTAAATGCTTTACTAAACTCTTTATAAACCCTCTGTACTATAATAATGTGAGTAATGAGAGGCTGTTGTTTTGTATTATGAGTTTTTCTCTGTGTGATCTGGTTGTTGGATCTCTCACCTCATTTTCAGAAATGAAGAGAACTCTTGAGCTATAACAAACAATAATATTAGACAAAACCTGCCTGTATGGATAATGCTAGAAAATGTTAAGCATTGAAGCAAATGTTATTTTCTGTTTTCAGACGCACTCACAGTCAGTCTGTTTCTCCCCACAGCACAACATGCCCTTCTGGCGGATATCCAGCCACTCTGACCTGCTTGCCCTCCATCAAGCACTGGAATTCGAGTACCTGTAATACTCGACACCTGTATCATAGGCCTTTTTTTGTACAACTATTTAAGAACAAGAGTACACTGCAATCTCTTTTTATGTTGTCTTTTTGATTATTTTTAAGAAAACTCTGGCTTTTAAGATATTTCTGCACTGTCTTAAGAAGACTAGGACAGACTAGGATGAGGGAAAATGGGATTTTAATGGTCAAACCAGGCTTGTAAAGAGCTTACTAAGGTCTTACGTCACACACACTGCATTTCATGTCTGAATGAGGTGAGTTCTTCGTCTTGAAACCACATATATCCTCACTCATCTACAGGAATTACATTATCTCTGTCTATATGGTAGACTTCATCTCCACTTAAACGACTCAAGCGCTGTACTCTAATCAAGGATCATTTAGACACATAACTCATGTAAATTATTTTACAGTAACTAGATTAAACACTAAAGGACGCTGTGTGTTTTCACATGGTCTCGTTTTGATTTTGTTTTTTGTAAGTTTTTGGCAAAAAGTCTGTGTATAATTTGTTGTGCCTTATAAGATGTTTTTGTGTGTCAGTTTTTATTTTGAGAATGTATGTAGATAAAAAATGTAAACATTTGAGATTGAGTTGTCTTTTCTGAATGTTTTAAAAAAACATTTAATCTGCTGTCAATACTGGTGCCTCTGAAGAAATCCAAAGATTTTTTTTATTTGTGAGGAAACATTCATTTGTACTTTGAAGTCGTGACCGTTGGAAAGAACTGCAAAATAAAAGTTGAGCATCGGGAAAAAAAAAAAAAACACCTTTTAAAGCTTTAATAAAGCTGTAGTTTCATCTGACTGACCATTAGTTGCAAAGCCATAAGCAGGCTTAGTGCCGAGTTTTCCTATTCAGGGAATGCATCTCCAAATGGCACCCGTTTGTTTTGTTTTAAAAAAAAATATATATAAAAAAAAAAAAAAAAAAGTGTACATTTTAAACTTCATCTTAATGGCAAGATACTTATGTAACTTTTAAAGCCACACAATTGGGAAAGTATAGGTATTATATGTAAAGTGCATGTCATTATGCAACAAGACTGATCTTGCTTTCAAGTTAACTTTTTTGTAATTTAGAAACAAAGATACATTTCAGTCCTGGTTCGTTTAGCATTCACATTGGCATTTTTAACACCGAACCTTAAAGACACAAGAATGAGGTCGAACTGTCGCAACCTGATTGGCCATCTTTTTTGACATTTTGCGAGCTTGCAGAACATGCCAAAACAATGCTGTGACTACGTTAAATGCGCTCGTTGTTTGTGTGTACATATGTTGGTATTTTTTACCAGATTATAACTCATTAAGAGCTTATAAAATGTGCAGAATCAAAACGGCGCCAGGAACTCCTCCGTTACACACATGAAGAGGAGCTGTAAATAGACCGGACAGAACTGTCAACATGGCTCTATGAGAACAAAAACCAGGTACGCTGGAGCATTTTGTGCTTTTTAGGGTCCTGTTTTTGGTTCGTTTGGATGCCTTGGTCTATACTGCATTCATGGAATCGGTTGAACCACACGAGATTGTTTACAGTTGTTTGGTGCACACCAAGGTCTGGATAGCAGCGTTCACACTCTCAAATGAACCTCAGTATCAGAACAATCGCACCAGGATTCAATTAAACCAAACCTGAAAAATATAAACGCCCTAACACTCCGTAAAAGCGCCAAAGTAAGTATTTTAACTTGACTGAAGTACCTTAAAATGCTGGACAAGTGTTTCAACATCACTCCGTACAAAATAGGTTTAAGACAGACAAAACTACCATTTCTGAATTCAATTCAGCACTTGCATAAATTTCTACAACTTCCATACAGTTTTATAAAAAAAAAAAAAAAAAAAAAAAAAAAAAAAACACCCCACAAACTAAAATTTCCAAAAGATCTTTTATTTGGCGCCTTATTTCTTCGTTTTGAAGTACTCCTCAATGATGTCCTTAGCCTGGGACTCTTTGCCGTAGTCCTGCAGATAGACATGAAAACATTAGATGCGTATTAAATCTTTAACATTTATTCAGTTTTAAAACCGACATGACTCAAATCTAATTACAACAGGAAACAATATACATCATCCCATTAATCAGTAAATTTAGCTTGTTGCCCTTCTAGGGACCTCAAGAATCAAAACAGGACCAAGAGGCTCGTGTCCAGACGCTCAATCTAGCGAAGACTTCAAAACCCAGACACAGGGCATGGAGAGCCAGCATCTGGACTCGACTTGGCTCAAACAGCTAAATCTGAAGCCCTAATATTCTTTTTATAAACACGAATTATAAAATCCAAGGTATTTTACTGCACGTTTTAAAATAAGTAAATTAAAAACAGACTCCGTGTGAACAGGGGCCTGTACCATGAAGCCTGGCTAGTCAGCTAAATTTCAGTTTAGTTTGTACCAGTCCTGGGTTTTAGGTACCATGAAAGTGGCTTGGCTTTTAGCTGCGTTCATTGCCATAGTAACGTATACTCCACAGCTAACCTGCTCCGGGGCAGGTTATGTTCTGAGTTAGAGATCTCAAACTGAAATTGGACCAATCAGATGTGAGCAAAGTGACATCTCACACACACAAAACAAAAAAAAACCCTCCCCCAGTTTATCTTGCTCCAAATTAAAGGTCACTAGTACTTAAAAAAAAAAAATAATAATAATAATAATTTTATTTATTTATTTATTTATTTATTTATTTATATATATATATATATATATATATAATAATAGTCTGGCTTTAATAATTACCTAGTTATTTTATATGATTTATATAATTATGATTTATATTATTAATCCATTACTCAAGCAATTTTAGTTTAACAGTTATCACAAATCATTTATTTTAAATGAATGTTAATATATGGGTAGTTGACAAAAATTGGTCTGTGTCCTATGGTGACATAGCAAAAATGTAGAGAAGAGGGAGAATAAAAAAAAATAATAATAATTTGTAATTAGCATACACATGCGAAAACTTCATTCTTAGAGTTACAAATAGCATGAAAGAAGTTTCTTCAATGTTAGAGGTTTTTTTTTGTTTTTTTTTTACATTTTTCCATCACACCATTGGAAACATTGATACGTCAACTACCCATATACAAATCGTATGTAATAAGTTGTAGAATCAATAGATAATGCTTTAAAAATTACTATGTGACCTAACATGTTCGAGTCTCTATCGCTGTATATTTCCAACTATATAAACTAATTTAACAAGTTTCACTTGTGACTGCACTGATAAAGCAAGATAATCTCTTTTATTTGTCCTCTTTCATGAACAAGTACTTTTTAAATTGTAAATGCATTTAAATTGATCATATTCTTCAATCTCTTAACCTTTAGCAAAACCTTTAACCTAGGCTCGTGATTGGCTGTTTGCCAGTGATGTCACACATTCATGGTCACATGCTCCACAAACTCAGGATCAAAGCCTGAGTTGACAAAGAAAGTTGATGATCAGCATTATGGTACCAACAAAGCCGGATTGGAGTGGTTTGGTTTTGTCAACTCGAAACTAATCCTGTAACTCTGAATTTGTTCATCTACCATCATGGTACAGGCCCCTGGACTACAGTCAGACACCCACCTTAATGACTACACAGCTGCAGCCCACCACCTTGCGGGGTTTGCCCTCTCTGTCGATCTTGCAAAGACCAACCCACTCACCAAGCTTCTTATTGTCATCAACCTACAAGAGAGCACAAAGACCGTAATAATTTTATGACGCTACACTTTTAAGCAGCGATTTGGGTGTTTTAGTTCAAATCGGGCTTATGAGTCCCAAATAAAAAGTTATTGGCAATATTCAAGAGAACACACTTTGCATTTTGGACTTTCATAGAATTTAATAGCTAATAAAAAGTATGTAGATCAACATTTTCTGAAGCAAGCACGTGTTGCCAGCCATGAGAATAGTCTTTAGCTAATTGCAGCAGTTGTTAAGATGTTCTGGGTGGTCTGAATCAAGAGCCCACCACCAGGTCTCTAGATATGGCTTGGTTACCACTATCAGTGCCATTTTATCAACCAGGACAGGTTTTTTTTTTTTTTTTTTTAATCCTGCTCCTGGAGACCCAGAGCACTGCATATTTCATATGTCCCTCTTATCTAAACCACCCAATTCAGTTTGCAAACGGCTCTCCTAATGAGATTTTCAGAACCAGGTGCATTAAAGAAAATATACAAAATATGCAGTGCCATGTGTCTCCAGGACTGAAAAACCACTGGGCCAGGAAACAAACCCTCAAGTCCAATTGCAGGTAATAGCTCAAAATGAAGATAAAAATATCTTGTAATAAGGAATTTTAATGATATGGGCTACAGTTTAAATCCTATGGAAGCTTATTTCTGAATTGTGAGAAATCAGCCCATAGAATTTAGACTGTTTTCAGTTCCTCTTACAATTGACTCAAAATGGTAAGAACAATTGGAAGTCAGAAATTAGGCAGTTTCTCTATTTTATGGCTGAAATAAAGCTTCCATAATTCCTGATAAATGTTGTACTAAATGCTGTTCTCATAGCCTCTCCTCACCTTGATGAGGTTGATCTGATGCTCGGCACAGAGAGCCTCCACCAGCTTGACGTACATGGGCTCGTCACAGTTTGCTGCCAGGACGCAAAGATGAGCCTGGCGCCTGTCAAACAAAGAAAGACCATGATGAGTCTTCAGTCTCCTCCAACAGGTATGACCGATCATTTCAACAGTATCTCAGACAGAAATTGGGTAACGAATGGCAGTTATCCTCAGAAACTTCAGTAGAGGGAGCCAAATCATCATCATAGACACACAGCAACATCTTCCAGTATATTAAAGTCATCACTTCTTACTTGTCGAGGGCCTTGGCGGCCTCACGGATACCGCGGGCCAGACCGTCGTGGATGAGTGCGGTCTTCAGCACTTCAGGCAGAGCGGTGTTGACATCCATCACACCTCCAGCAGTGATGCTATTAATTGTACAAAAGAATGGGGTGTATTATTGGGGTGTAAAGAGTCAGGTGCACACATGCATTTAACAACCTGCAGCTTTTCAGACTGGATGTCTCACTCATGATTAGAGTGAAGGGGTATCCGACTAAAGATTCAAACTTCATCATAGCCGGGTCACCATAAGAAATCACCATCCAACAAAACAAATACTATAAGCTGTCATACACTTACAAGGACAGACATTAAGTTAATTTAGAAGTTAGAAAAATATTTAAACCCTGCATGGCTTCATTTGGTGGCACATGAGTATAACTGTACCTGTATATAGACTTTCATAGATATAAAATAACATCCAATATATTCTCTTTCTGGTATATTGAAAGTGAGTAGGAATCTATCAATGCATTCCACGAACAACTTGAATTAAGCCAAACCTGGCACACAAATATCATGTGGCTTCAAAATACGCTGAATAATTAAATAAGAGTCATGTGGGCTACTATTAGAGAGTTTTGCGCCCGTTTTGGAGATTGACAGCTTTTGGTCACCGTTTACTTTCATTGTATAGAAAACTGAGCTCAGACACGCTGTTCTTATTAATCTATGAGGAGAAAAGTCATGTGGTTCCTAACCATTAGGATGAGTAAAACAAGTCTAATCAGCTAAATGAAGCCATTCAGTACACGTTCCTTATTAAACTTATATTGTGGATATTGAAGCGTGGATGCACTAGTAATAACTCCACATACTGAAAACACAATCACTCACCCTTCCTCGGCCATTATAGATTAGCGATGGATGAGGATATATTTCTGAAATAAAGGCATAATATAATTGATACATTAATATCCATTCTTTACGATACATATTTGAGTAGTTTAATCGTAGGATGCTGAATATTCAAGACCGATTCTGTCAGAGATTGCAGAAACTCGCTTTACCTTCCCTCCGACTGTGAGTAAAGAGGACGTCATAGCGTCGACAACATTGTTTTAAGCGCAAAAGCCCCCGATGGTGTCCATTTCACTGCCTGCATGGATAGCCACGCGGAACTTTTTGTTTGTGACCTTCGGTTACTTATTGTGTGTTATTGTTATTTTTTTTTATTATTATTATTTATTAGAAAATATATTGCTCAACAACATTTTAAGACTTCTGTTTTATATTTCTGCGACGGCGCAAACATCTGAATCCACCACGTGGTGGTGCTGTCTACTCCGAACATTATTTTGTGCCTCAGTCAGTCAGTAGCCTTTACTAGATAACCATTGCCACCAAAACGTATGTGGACAAATGAATTGAATTTTTATTTGAATTGGAAAGGGATTGAATAACAAAATTTAAAATCTTCTGAGAACAAATTATATTAGAGCTTTTCTTAAAATCAGAATTTTATTAACCATATTTACTTTTAACCAGCTAACGTTAGTGTCAGTGAGATTGTCATATATTTTGGTACGCACTTCAATCAATGTGTTAATGTGCAGTTTCGGTTTAAACTCCCCCCATGCAAGTTTAGGCATGCCACACTGATGTCTTGATGTGTGTGTGTGTGTGTGTGTGTGTGTGTGTGTGGGGGGGGGGGGGGGGGGGGGGGGGGGGGGGGGGGTAGGTGGGGTTGTCAGGTGAACTGTCAAAACTTGCTTTCCTGCTCCTTGAGTTGGCTGAGATTACTTTTGTTTTAAAGGTTCAAACAATTTACTGAAACACCAGTCTGTTTCTCCAGCCACTTTTACTCCCAACAAACCTTTTAGCACTTTCAGAAGATGTCCATCACAGTGTATTACAGCAGTGTGAGTGGCTCTAGAGAGGTGTGTATCTGTATTTCTGACGTCTCAGGATGTGTCTAGCAGTTGGTACTTGCTTTTTGAAGCTAGATTATAAACTGATAGTTTTGCCTATTTTTTGTGTGTGTTTACATGCTAGACAGTCTTATGTCAAATTAGATTAGTGAAGTTAACTCTACAGAGGTTTGTGTTTGCAGAAGGATTTAAAAAATCCTAAATGGTGAAAAATGGTGAAAAAATGGTGAAAAACATTGTTATTACAAGAAATCTGAAGTAAATAACTAGTTGTTCTTGTCGCATGTCTTAAAAAAAGGAAGAGAAATCAGAGTTCATTGTGAGTTGTCAAAGGTTCATTATTTTCCATGTCTGTTTCTTCAGGTGAAGCAACATCAGTCTGAGATTCTGCACTTCCTGGATGCCAAGAAGATCAAGTACTTTGCTGTGGACATCGCAGGAAGCGGAGACTTGAACGAGGAGATGAGGAAGAAAGTGGGAAACCCCTCAGCGATCCCCCCTCAGGTCTTTAATGGAGACAAATACTGTGGGGTAAATCTCATCTAGTAGCCTTGTTTTTGATACTAGTCTGTAGATCAAGAGAGAACAATTGCTTCTGTTTCACCTGCATCAAATCAACCTCAAGTCAGTTGATTTAATCTTCTAAAAACCGATAGGCTGCATGCTGGCATTCAAATGAAGGTTTTTATTAATTTAATCTGAAATATTTTGCATTACACACTAAACCATGTTAAATCTATCAAATGATGTGACTTAAGTTCAGTATCCATGAGTTTTTTTGTTAATTATGAGTATTAAGTCATGATTCACAAATGAAGCATTTCTTGAGAATAAGGCTTTTGCAGTTATTAGGAAAAGCACATAACGTTCAGGCTATGATGTGTCATAAAGCATAAACAGAACATGGAAATCTTCAAAATGAACTAAATGTATTTGTTTGGGTTTTGCAACAAGCATGTTGAAACGCTGAGTCAATGACTGAGAGATACAAAACAGGGCGTACGTGTTTGTAGTGTATGTTAATGCTATTAATTTTGCTGTGCAAACAACACTTGAAACATAAGAGTTTGTATATAGGCACAGGAGACCTGTCAGGCTCATTCAGTTTCTTCTAAACTCAAACACACCCTTTCAAACATTTTCATTGACTATAGATGTTTCCACTGCTTGGAATGCACCAGTGCTTTCTTGTGATAGTCTGCCACTCTGGGGAACATCTTGAGATTGCGTTGTGATGCTCAGAACAGTACATGCTGTTTACAAATCTGCAAGAAATCACACAGCTCAGATTCCACACATGCAGTGTGTCTGGATGTACTTTACCAGTAATGCCCTAGTAAATGCTTTTAAGGACAATCAAATCTTATTTTTCCTTTCTTATATTTCTTATTTGTAATGACTACATAAAGCTGGTTATCATCTGTATTTGTGTTTTTAGGACTATCAGAAGTTTTCTGATGCAATGGAGGATGGGAAACCAGAGGCATTCTTCAAACTCTGAACTACTATTGGCACACTATACTAAATCCTTGCAACAAATGCAAACAATAAACTGGCAGAGATTCAGATGAACAATTTTGATAGTCTGATAGATTTCAAATAAATTAAAACAATGTGACTAAGTTGATTATCCATGAGCTTTTCTCTTAATTATTTCAGTAGTAAGTCATAGAGACACTGATTGAACATGGAGTCTATTTTATTTTGGAGGACACGTTTTACCTGAACCTTACCTTTTTAATTAGCTTTGAAATTAACTAATATATCATTGTTTATGCTTATTTATTTATACAAAAGTAGTTTGAAATCAAATAATAATTGGCAGACCCTCTAGGGATTGTGGACCCCTATTAAAGACTTTTGTCCTGTATGTCAAAATGTTTGTTATTTGAACACTGTATCTGTCCATTTTATTAGTATTCAACTCATGTAGCAAACATCTGTATCTATTTATAGAGGAATAACATTTTCTCATGCTCTCTACATCAGCCTCTTATGCTAGCTAATGCAAAACTGCCACATGCAAAGGCATGCTGGGATATCTGGAATGTTCCACTGACTGGACTTCAAAAGTTACAGTATGTTGTATGCACACATTATACTATATTTGGACAATTAATCCAGCACAGCACGCTTAAGAAAAAAAAAGAAATGAACGTTACATCACAGGAAAAAGAGGCAAAACCACAGTGTTTCAGTCTAGGGGAATGTCAATGACACAGTCTAGGATTCAGAGTCCTGCAGAGAACAGAATTTAATTCAGTTAGACGTTAATCCTATTCTGTAATCCATAATAATATCACATTAAACTAGTGTAGAGCCAGTAACACAATATGACAAAAAGGCATCTTAATAATCAATATTTTCATCTTGCTGTTCAGTACAACCATCTAAACATCCACTATGAAAATTGCATAATGTGTTTCATATACAGTGGGTACGGAAAGTATTCAGACCCCCTTAAATTTTTCACTCTTTGTTATATTGCAGCCATTTGCTAAAATCATTTGTTCATTTTTTTTCCTCATTAATGTACACACAGCACCCCATATTGACAGAAAAACACAGAATTGTTGACATTTTTGCAGATTTATTAAAAAAGAAAAACTGAAATATCACATGGTCCTAAGTATTCAGACCCTTTGCTGTGACACTCATATATTTAACTCAGGTGCTGTCCATTTCTTCTGATCATCCTTGAGATGGTTCTACATCTTCATTTGAGTCCAGCTGTGTTTGATTATACTGATTGGACTTGATTAGGAAAGCCACACACCTGTCTATATAAGACCTTACAGCTCACAGTGCATGTCAGAGCAAATGAGAATCATGAGGTCAAAGGAACTGCCTGAAGAGCTCAGAGACAGAATTGTGGCAAGGCACAGATCTGGCCAAGGTTACAAAAAAATTTCTGCTGCACTTAAGATTCCTAAGAGCACAGTGGCCTCCATAATCCTTAAATGGAAGACGTTTGGGACGACCAGAACCCTTCCTAGAGCTAGCCGTCCGGCCAAACTGAACTATCGGGGGAGAAGAGCCTTGGTGAGAGAGGTAAAGAAGAACCTAAAGATCACTGTGGCTGAGCTCCAGAGATGCAGTCTGGAGATGGGAGAAAGTTGTAGAAAGTCAACCATCACTGCAGCCCTCCACCAGTCGGGGCTTTATGGCAGAGTGGCCCGACGGAATCCTCTCCTCAGTACAAGACACATGAAAACCCACATGGAGTTTGCTAAAAAACACCTGAAGGACTCCAAGATGGTGAGAAATAAGATTCTCTGGTCTGATGAGACCAAGATAGAACTTTTTGGCCTTGACTGCCCAGGGGGCAGTCGTGGCCTAATGGATAGAGAGTCGGACTTGTAACCTGAAGGCCGTGGGTTTGAGTCTCAGGTAACCAGCACTCTCTCCACCCTCAATGCCACGACTGAGGTGAGACCCTTGAGCAAGGCACCGAACCCCCAACTGCTCCCCGGGCGCCGCAGCATTGGCTGCCCACTGCTCCAGGTGTATGTTCACTACTGTGTACGTGCACTTGGATGGGTTAAATGCAGAGCACAAATTCCAAGTATGGGTCACCATACTTGGCCACATACCCCTTCCCCCCCTTTAACTCTAAGCGGTATGTGTGGAGAAAACCAGGCACTGCTCATCACCTGTCCAATACAGTCCCAACAGTGAAGCATGGTGGTGGCAGCATCATGCTGTGGGGGTGTTTTTCAGCTGCAGGGACAGGACGACTGGTTGCAATCGAGGGAAAGATGAATGCGGCCAAGTACAGGGATATCCTGGACGAAAACCTTCTCCAGAGTGCTCAGGACCTCAGACTGGGCCGAAGGTTTACCTTCCAACAAGACAATGACCCTAAGCACACAGCTAAAATAACGAAGGAGTGGCTTCACAACAACTCCGTGACTGTTCTTGAATGGCCCAGCCAGAGCCCTGACTTAAACCCAATTGAGCATCTCTGGAGAGACCTAAAAATGGCTGTCCACCAACGTTTACCATCCAACCTGACAGAACTGGAGAGGATCTGCAAGGAGGAATGGCAGAGGATCCCCAAATCCAGGTGTGAAAAACTTGTTGCATCTTTCCCAAAAAGACTCATGGCTGTATTAGATCAAAAGGGTGCTTCTACTAAATACTGAGCAAAGGGTCTGAATACTTAGGACCATGTGATATTTCAGTTTTTTCTTTTTTAATAAATCTGCAAAAATGTCAACAATTCTGTGTTTTTCTGTCAATATGGGGTGCTGTGTGTACATTAATGAGGGAAAAAAAATGAACTTAAATGATTTTAGCAAATGGCTGCAATATAACAAAGAGTGAAAAATTTAAGGGGGTCTGAATTCTTTTCTGTACCCACTGTGTATGTGTGTGTATATATTGATTTAAATTAATTTTAATTGTAGGATGCAGTTGGTTTTATATGCAATATTTGCCTAAATTGAGACTTTCTTGAGAAACACAAATCATCATTAAAGCAGTTTTTGAATATGCTTTATTAAAAATTAGTTTTTTTTTAAATTATTCATTTAGATTATGAAAGTAAACAACAGTAACTTAATACATACATAAAATTCCATTTTACAGAATGTGTATACGTGTGTTTGTGAGACATACGTAAAACATAACTGTGTCCTGAGAATGGTGTGTGTATGTGTGCATAAACATGCATGCTTATTCATGTGTAATCATTTAATGAATGGGTGGGAGGAGTGAAGCAAGAAGCGCATATCACAATGAAGAGTAAATGAATATGCAGAGGACGTAGGGAGTTTCTGTTTTGTTTGGGAGGTTTTCATTGTGGCAGTAGATTGTCGAAGAAAATCTAGAGTAGACTGTGTGTAAACATTAAACGTGTTCCACAAAACCAACTTTTTGAGTAAACCAACTATTCTCCCCAGCTTTGTATGATATAAGTCACTATATAAATTACATAAATGGGTAAGCTGAAAGTTGAGGCATCACAGTGTGCTACATGCTGCATGCTAACATACCCCTGAGAAGAAAAACACACTTTAACACACAATTAAAGAGGAAAAGACTGAACAAGGTATGAGTTCTTTAGCATGTTTTTCAGCAGAAGGAACAAAAGGCTTTAGGAATTAGATGTGAAATTCCAATAATAAAGCATAAGGTGTTCAAATACTGATTCAGGACCAGTTTTACACTCAGAAAAGCTTTGAAGAGCCATTATGTGTCATGGAAACACTGAGCTCAGATCAGCGCTGTTCCGCTGAGATCTTAATTTGAGTCAGGATTCTATTTCCTGTTTTGAGGCTGTTTTGACTTTTGGTCTGAACTTCTTTTTACAAATAGATCAAAGCCTGCGGAAAGAACAACATTATACCAAATTCTTCTGCTGTTTCCCTACATTTCCTTTTGGCTGTCTGTTTGAGCTCCTTAACAAAGAACAACTTTCAAGAGACGTGTACATGCAACCTTGCATACTTATTATTCTCTTTGTGTAGATTAACAATATAAGTCTTATGCACACAAACATAAGTTCACTTTCTATCCAAAGCAGAATAGGCTTTTCATGCAACACATGTACAATGAATGAAACATAACAGCAACACATATAAATAATTAATTAGGCCATAGAAAACATATGTATTCACCCCTCGTTTGAATAAGGAGAAGTTTTTTTAGCTGGAGGGCAGCGTGTGTTTGGCAAAAGGATTGCTGGCAGTGAGGGCTTCAGACCAGGGGACGAACGTTACATCACAGGAAAAAGAGGCAAAACCACAGTGTTTCAGTCTAGGGGAATGTCAATGACACAGTCTAGGATTCAGAGTCCTGCAGAGAACAGAATTTAATTCAGTTAGACGTTAATCCTATTCTGTAATCCATAATAATATCACATTAAACCAGTGTAGAGCCAGTAACACAGTATGACAAAAAGGCATCTTAATAATCAATATTTTCATTTTGCTGTTCAGTACAACCATCTAAACATCCACTATGAAAATTGCATAATGTGTTTCATAGAATATATTCTGAATTCACTTTATTTTTCTTATTCCATTGGCAAATTGTGTTTTTAAGTATAAATCTAACAAAATTAATGGTTAATGCATTAAAAAAAAAAAAAATAGCCAAAAGGGGAGGGAAAAATAAAATATATTCAAGATATATTTTCTGAAAACAGGTTTTATTAACCTTTTATTATTTGTTTTAAAAAAACTTTTTCCTTTTTTTTTTTTAATTAAAAGACAAGCCGGAGTGTGTTTGTACCTTTACAGGGGGCAAACGGAGGAATGAGAACACTGTGTTCGTCTCTTTAGACTGGAAGAAATCTTCATAATCCTGCAAAATGATAGAATGATAATGACTGAGGAGAGTTTTTTTTTTAGCAACTGTAACTGTTTTTGTGCTGTTTGTCTTTAAAATTGGATATAATATTGACATTTTATCTGTTATAAATATCAAACCAAACTAAATAAGAGAACCTGCTGATTCAGATTATATAAATTATGCCATTTAACATCCATTAACATAATCTAAAATCAAATTACTTTAAATCAAATTGTTTATTAATGATATAACTTTATTCATAACAATTCTCCATATTAAACAAAAGCACCTAGGTCATACATTCTTTTAAAAATACACAAGGATAGTTCAAATGCCCTCCATTAGTGTGACACAGTTAATCGCTGTGACGTGAAGGAAGCGGATCCACTGATTGGCTAAAAGAGTTGTTGGAGGCGGTGTCTAAAAGTAATCAGGATTATTGTGAGATTACATCAACTGGGCACTTGGCAAAATCCAGACGCTTCCATGAGTCAGTCACAAAATATACAAACCTTACCATATCTCAAGTGTTAAGTGATGAATCATTTCTAAATTAAGATTCAAACTCGTAAATGTCTTTCTGATTCTTTAGCCATTTATGGCAAGAGAGTCACAGTGGCACATTACACTACAACTCTAATTGATAAATAGAGAGTGTGAAGGTGTGAATCTAAGTATTAGGGTCTGCTTTGCCTGCAAAATGTCTTTTTTGAAACTTTAAGATTTGTTTTTGAAAGAACAGAGGCATGAAAATGCCTTACCCTTTTCACAACCTTATATAGGGCATCTCATGCTTTAATGTGATTGGCTAGAGAAAACACAATAAATACCACACTAGAATGTAATTGGCTGGAAAAGAGAACGGTGCCACACAGCTTACACCATGGATCTTTGTTTACATGTATTGATTTTTAATAAACATCCTCTCAAACCAACCCAATGTGGACTCATTGGCCAGACAGAGAGCTTTTAGCTTATCATTGATTTAAGTGTCTGAGAGAAACAGAGTATTACTTCAGCAGAATCCCTCAGACGTCTTACAGAACCAGTTAATATGCATGAATTGAGGTCTGTGGTATATTGATGAAGATAACCAATATGCGAGTATCTAAGAATAAATTTAAGTGAACATAAGGTTAAGTGAACATGTTTTAATAGGAGAGGGTGCATTACCTGTCTAGTGTTTGACGTATCAAGCATATGAATTAGTTTCTAATGAAAAGTATTGCTGACTCACGCCGCAGTAGTGGTCTCCATTGAAGATCTGAGGGGGGAGAGGATTGCCCTTTTCAGGTCGTTTCTCCTCAGGAATGTTCTGGTACATCCAGAGCCTCTGATCCTCCAGCATGGTGATGTCAACCTCCTCGAAGCTGATCCGGTTGGCCTCCAGAAAGCCCACGATGGCCTGCTGACGTTTCTTCACCTGAGGAATCACACAATGAAGTTCTTTGGTCAATGATCTGTGATAGATATTAAATGATCTGTTATCAAGCTTATTAAAGGCTACTGTCAAACTAAAGTATTAACATTTAGGAGTGTATGAGTAATTATTCATTCACAACTGAAAAGTGGTTGTGGTGTAATCTTAATGAAAAACTGCTGTTTGTGTCCCAAAAATACTGAACTTGTCACATTCATCTCTGTTGTGTCATGCAAAATACATGTAAATAATTTAAAATAGTTTACATTTGTTTTGTTTTTTTCCAATTTATTGCTTTTAATGTTAACTATATATTTTAAAAATATATTTATATTTTATTGAGTATTTAATTGATAATTATAAAATATAAATACGATGTATTTGATTCTAAAATGCTTTGTGCATTTTTACAGAATTGCAAAATAGTAAATATAGTATTGATTGGAAATAATGCGCAATGGTATTTACTAATTAAAAGTGTTTCTTAACAAATTTTGTACTCATCAACCTTGTAATTTTCAACCTTGATACATTTTGTGTTAGCATGAGTAAAAGCCCAGCAGGCACCAGACGTCTATGTAACGTCAGGTTGACGTTGGACATGACGTCGGACAGACGTTGCATTTTGGTTGAAAATGAAAATCGGGTTGACGTCAAAATTTGACGTCAATTTGACGTTGACTTAACGTTGAATTTTGATTGCACAACCTAAAAACAACAAAATCTCAACGTCAGCTGACGTCAGTATTGGACATCAATTTAACATTGACATAAGACGTTGAATTTACGTTGAATTTTGGTCACCCGACGTCGCAACCAAAATTTAACCAAATATCAACGTCTTATGACGTTGTGTGCCTGTTTTGTGCCTGCTGGGAGTATAAAGTATTAATATACAGTTATACATTTCTGAAAACACACAGATGGAAAGCACTGGAAGATGGAAATTCCCATTAGTCAGATGTAGAAGGAGAGTATTGATTGACAAAAAGGGATTTATTTGAAACCAAATGTAAAACACACAATTGGGACTTCAGACACACCTAAAAAAAAATCCCTAAAACTTTATAGAATATGACTGCATTTAAAGCACATCAAGAAAACAATGAAAGACTTTGTGTGTATGTTTCGTTTGAGTGTCTGTTTGTGTGGTCAAAAGGTTATTTAACATCTGTTCTTTGTCTGACGTCCTGTGTTTCTGAATCCTTCCCCATATTAACATTAAATAAACATTTTGTCCTTATCTTACACACACGTCTGTCACCCTCAGCACTCAGCTCTCAGTTGTACTGTTTAAAAACTCAATAGTTCCATTCCAGTGCAACAATGCCAAGTACATTTTACAAAGAATAAACATGTCTTTCTTTAAATTCCTAGCACTTTAATGAATGGATTAAGAAGTGGCAAACAGAGATGAAAAGACTTCCAAAGTGATAACATTCCTTTTATAAACATCTTCCTCAAAATAACAACACAGCAGAGTTAACTGATGCTTCAGTTTTAACATTTAAAGAACTTTAAAACTGGAACACATTTTCACATTTTAGCTATAAAAGCAGGTCTGAACCATGTATCTGGAGCTAACAAAATATCTTAAAGGGTTAATTCTGTCTTAATTTACATTGTTCCAAACCTTTCATTACATGAAAAAAAAATTACCTTTTGTGTTTCACAGAATAATACAGATTTAAATAAAACTAAAACCATAAAGTCATTACTTGAAATAAAACAAACATGAACTTGAATAAAATAAAAACAAATTTAATAAAAAATAAATAAAAACTATACAGACATATTAAAAAAACTAATAAAATGACAAAAAAGCAACAAAACAAATTAAAATAAAACAGACAATATACAAATAAAATCTGATTTATTTATCTGGTTGTATAAATAGTACAGTATCAATGGTACTAAAAATAATACTGATGTGTAACTAATGACAGAATGTTCATTTATGGCTGAACTATCCCTTTAAGATAAAAATAAAAATAAAAAAAGTGTGTGTAGAACCTTAAATCTTTAAACTATGAAGCTATATGAATACATTTAGCTGATGATATACATGCATTTTCCCTCAACAGGCTCTAGAACTAATACTTCTTCAGTCTGCGCACCTAACTACAGTATATGAGGCCTAGTTTCAACAGCTGTTTGAGAGGGCGTGACTAACAAAAACACACACCTACACACCCTAGTTTGGCCGTACTGAAGTGTGTTGTCCAGAGAGAGAGGTTTTGGACATAATCACATTGTGGAGGAGGACAGATGGAGTACAAAAAGTCCCCTGCCTCACCTCACCTCGCCTTGCCTATCTTTGTCTCTCTCTCCCTCTCTCTGCTGACTTTGCAGAGCGTGTTGCTGGGCGGCCACTGCATGCAGAGCTGTTTAGATGAATTCTGTCACTAAACACACACATACACACACCTGTGCACATAGAAAGCACAAGTGAACAAAGATTGATACTCAGTGATGCGTTGATGAGTGATTTACATATCTCTCACACACACATATGCACATGTTTGACCGCAAGAAAGAGAGTGAGATTCTTTGTAAAGGTAGAGCAGCTCTCCATTAAACATTAAGCCCTGTCTCTGCTTTTTAAAAGTTCTATAAATCTCCTGGCCTGATAAACAGAGAGCAGGACAATAGCAGCTCTAGCCCTGTGTCGAACCAGCGCAGCCACACAATGAATTCATTTTAAGAACTCAGCTTCTCTATGTCTGCAACAACCTGTTAGTTAATATAAATAATCACAAACTGTGTTTTCTGTAAATATTGTCTATCATTAAGTTACATCGTTAGACCAGTATTTGGCGACAAGTGACTGTCTTTTTTAGTGACTCATTTCTTATTCAACCGACTCATTCAAAAACGCGGATTCATTCATTCATTAAGGATGCACAGCAATTCTGTTGATGTTTTGCTTACTTAATATTTTGAATTACCTTTTTTTTTTCTTTTTGATTTTAATTTAAGTTTTAGTAATTTCGTTATGTGCTTTTGTCATGTTTATTAGTTTATTTTAAAAATATTTCTGTTTAGCTTTAGTTTTATTTCAGTTTTAGTTTTAGTAATTTAGCATTTTAAGGAAAAATTAGTATTCATTATTTCAGTATTTCATGTCATTATTCAGTATTTCATGTCATTGCATTGTTTAGAGCATAAAAAAATTAAAATGATATCTCATTCAAAAGTTATGCTATGTCCTTGGTAGAGGACTTTGAGACTTAATTTTTAAAAAATAAAAATAAAAAGACATGAATGAACATGCATAGGCAAAAACAATTGATTTTTTTAGTTTTCAGGATTTTTTTTTTTTACCAAACTTTGTATAAAGATGAGTCTCAACTATGTTATAACAGAATGACTTGATATATCATTTTTCTTTATGCAAAATGTGTGTAAAATGGCCATAAACGGGTTTTCTCATTATATACAATGTATCTATAAACTAAATCTAATTTGCATATTAATGTGTTTTTGGGGCAACATGTAATAAAAAAAGAAGTGTAATAATGGGAGTAATAATTGACAGGATTTTCATAATAATATATAATATTTCATAGGAATATTGAAATATAATTTCTTTCCCTATTCATTTGTTGTGTCTCCCAAAATGCGTAATAAACATGCTTTTAGTCCCGGTGTCCTCATATGAGGACATGTATGAAATCAACGTCCTGTTTCGTAACAGAAAGTCATATTTTGATTTGAAACCCCATAACATTTTCCTGAGATGTTGATTTATGACACACAGTTCAAAAATTAGTCAGATTTAAATGATAATTACAAAATATTATCATCTTTCCATAAGTGTCACTAAATTAATATTAGACATTTTTGAAGACCAAGGAGTGGGAGTGGTCATGGTGAAACATCCAAACATTTAGTATCTCTGCCATTCGTTTGTGCTTATTTGTGCCGCAAAAACAAACGTTTGTGCTGGTCTGGTGTTTGAGATTTTTTATTTTTTTTTTATTGCAAAACTTGTATAAACATACATAAACAGGGAGCGAAACATGAACATATTCCAACAAAGAGCAACCATAAAAATGAGAACAGAATACAAATAATCTGTATTTGCGTGCGTCAAATTATGGTATTATCTATACGTACAAGTACAAAAATAAAATTACATCCTTTTAGAAAAGTTGTCATAATACATCAAAAATTTGGCACTCTTTTTGTTATTTGTAAGTCTAAGAGATGAAACAAGAGAGTCCAATTCAACAAGAAAAAGGGGGAAATATAAAGGTGATTTAAGCCATTTTTGATTATGAATGAAGAATTTTGCATTCAACATAAGAAAATTAACAACATATTAAGCAGATAATAGCTTTGGATTTTCATAAAAAAAAATAACATCTTTGAGGACGAAAGTATGGGTCACATTTGTAAGGTTAGAAACAGGTGCTTAAGTCAACCCATAATTTGTTGGTAACACCACACTCAAAAAACAAATGGGCAGCTGTTTCCTCAACAAAACCACAAAAAGAGCAAGACTCATCAACATCAGAATATTTACAAATAGACAAATTAACGGGATAAATTTATGAAGGATTTTATAATCAATCTCCTTAACCTTGTTAGATATGCAAAATTTACTTGGCAAAAGCCAGGCCTTTCTCCAATTTATATTTGTTATAAAGGAACCCCAGTAGAATTTCCCTCTTGGAGTAATCTTTCTCTTTGTCTGAAATTTTTTGCGAATATGTCTGTTATTACATTTCCGATCTAAAATATCGATACCACCCAAACATAAACACTGTTGCCTTTACTGAATTTAAGGTGATTTTTAATTAACTGGGTTAAGCCTACTGGGAAATATTAATGCACAAAACCAGCACAAATCGAGCACAAACGGCACCGTTTTGGAACGATTTAGAATGCATGGGGTGGAAAGTGACGTCATTGTACGTAAAAAGTTTATTTTCGTTATATAAAAGAAGCGGTCATAGTTACAGGGTTTCTTTTAACGGCACAAACCAGCACAAATCGAGCACAAACGAATGACACTGGTTTTGTGCGATTTAGACGAACTGGGGTGGAAAGTGACGTCACAGCTCCCGAAAATATTTTGGTTATATCTAAGGAAGGAAAATAGATACAGTGTTTATTTTAACGGCACAAACGTGCACAAATCGAGCACAAACGAACTGCGCTGGTTTGGAGCGATTTGGGCAACATAGGGTGGAGAGTGACGTCACACGGTCAAAAAAGTTCGTTTTGGCGGCACAAATCAGCACAAACATAGCACAAACGAATGGCATAGTTTTGGTTATTATTTCTTTTTATGGGGTGCCAACTTCACGGAGGTCCCTGAATGTGCTCTGTACAGGACATCCAGTCTAAAAACTGTGACATGTATAGTCTCAGAGAAATTCACTAAAATATAATGTCCTCATATGAGGATGCAGGGTCTCAGGAGGTTAAACCACTGATCTATAAAAGAGAATCTAGTCATTACATAGATCAGTGACCTAAACCAGTGGCTTCAACTTAAACTTATTTATTACTGTTAGTTGCCAAGGCAACATTACTAATGGTTAATTTTTTAAGTTAAAAGTTTCATTTAATATTTATATTTGATTGTATTTCAGCTTTAACAAAAATACATTTAATAGTTTTAGTTAACAATAAAAACACTAATATCTAATTACAGGATAGTTTACAGAGGTATAACAGTATTTGGTTGGTCATGTGATCACGAGGCGACCTGCTAAATTTAAATTACATTTATTTGGTTACTGCTATGACTTGGTTTTGAATGTACATCCTTTATAACTTTTTATAATTTTTTAACTACATAGAATTTTTGCATGTATAAAACTTTCGATCAAAAGATGAAGTGCACTTTTAAAGAAAGACAAATCCCATGAGTGCGTCAATCTGTTTTGAATCAATGAGCTGAATGCACTCTTACCGCTCAGACTTTCTTAACACATTTACTGAGCCTATATCACTGTCGAACCTGTCTCTCCATTAAGCTCAGCTGACTGAAAATCACTCAGTGAACGCTCTCAGTCTCAGTCCTTCACATGTGTGTTAAGCGCAAAAGTTGGAGGTGGATGAGTGTAACGAGTGGAAAAGGTTAGTCAGGGTATGACCTTTATAATCCCCCTCTGACCAAAGCTTATGAGAGCTAATGTGAATCAGTGTGTGTTTGTGTAGCTGTAAGTAAAAATATTAACCCTCACTCATTTGATCCAAAAATCAGCTGCCTTTTAGTACAGACTGGTTTCATCAACCATCACTTGCTTCACATCCTCTTGACACAAAACAAGTTATATAACAAACACATATGTAAACTGAGTGAACACACACACAGTAAGTCCGTCCACCCGTAACATGCCAGTTATTAACTGAAACATTTAATTTTTCCTTTCTAATGATCATCTTAGAAGAATGTCACCATAAAAGAGATGTTTGCCTATATATGAGAGCAGTGTGTGCTGAGACCACAGAGATTTAAAAATAGCTCTTTTTGGGTAAACAATCAGGTCTTGTAGAAATAAGGAGATAGCGGAAATTGGTGCATAACTCATTTAGGCTATTACCTCATTCTGGTACTAGGTTACAGTGCTGAACTGTACTTGCCTCTCTATCTGCTAACATCCAAAAACACATGCTTCATCTCCATATCAAAGCTGTCAAATACACAGTGAGTCACTGTACAAACATCATCTGATAACCATCAAACACCAAATGAATGACACTACAGGAAAATATGAATTCAGTTGCCCCTCCCTCCTCCCAGTCTCTGTTCAGAGACTGTGATCTCCTCATTTAAAGAACTTAAAATCAATGTCACTGAACCAGCCTGCTAAAAGACTGAAATATAATCCCAGCTCTGAATGAATCAGGACATTTCTTGTGCTTTCCCTGCAGGCTGTTTAACAGAGTGATTAAAACCGAGCTGATCTGCACGCCAGTGATTGTGGCATTGGAGTTGGCAGAGGGACTGGCTTTTACTGTAAACATGCACTTTGTCCAACCTCTAAGCTTTATGGCTGTTTGCAGTGCACCGAGGTGGACAACAGTTTTGGATTATCTCAAACACAGCATAAACCATAACCAGTGAAAAGCATTTGATAGAAATCATTTCTGAATATATAGATCAGAGCTGAGTTTGGCAGTGGTTATGTAACTAATACATTTTAGAGTCACAATAAGTCATATCTATCCAGAATGTTCTGCAATGTGTGGCTTGAAAACAGCCCGAGTTTTACAGGTAGGTGTGCACTTGGCACTAAAATGTAATGTAAATCTAAAATACCAAAATGTACCACAGTTATACCCTGATACCATTGTAATAGGCCTACTTTGTGTTTTTTGGAAAATTATTCTTCGAGTTCCACGTAAATACCATGAACATGGATAATTGATTAATGGTTTATTGCCATTTGATTAAATCTGTACCGTGGTATCGCTTGCAAGAGAGGGTGGGTTTTCCAGGATGGGCTAAGTTCATGAAGTGGCCTGGGCTTACTTGAAAATAAACGCCAAAAATCTATTCTTAGTGATATATTCATATGTAGCTCGAGTGCACACATAAACCTTCCTGAGTGCAATAAATGTATCATGAAGCGAGGTTATTCATATAAATATATGCAAGACATTCTTACATCTATTTAACATAATTATTATATAGAATAATAGATTATAAAATTACAGATCAAAGGCTAAAAATTAGCTGTCGTTTGTTGTCATTCCTGGCAGTCTCCAGTTTTACAACACGCAACTCTGAAATGCGCGGTGTAAACATGTTACTCACCGCGACAGACCCGGAGGAGGAGGCGATGTACACTCTGATGACCATCGTAATCCTCACTTGCCCTCTCGCGGAAGAATGAAGGCTGGGAAATGTTGCGCTCTCCCTTTCTATATACTTCTTTGGACCTGCGGTGACGTCAACGTCACCCTTTGAAATTAAAGTGAGTGCGCGCGCCCGGTGTTCTGTATTAAAGCCGCTCGCGCTCCATCAGTGCACTTCTCTCGGGAGCGCGAGAGACTCGCAGCGCTTATCCTCTGGCTCCAGCTCAAGACGTGAATCATGGGAAATGTAGTTTCCATCTCCTACAAAAAAACCGAAGGGTATCCTTGTGTTATTCGATTATCATACGTCACATACCTGAATGCAAATACTCCTCTCAAGCAAATATATTACTGTCACAGTTAGGATTGCTGCGAAGTGTTATCATAATGAAATGATATGAAAAACTACTGAATATAAGGAAATATAGGGAAAACATTGTTGCCATTATGCGTTTGTGTAGCTACATAGAAAGGTTTAGCTTCAGTTGGTTTTGGAGTGTTGTACAAAGTAAACAAAAATGTCCTTAGAATCCTTAAATGTTCTTAAAATATTGAAACTTATAAATATTACCAAGAAAGACATAGGACCACCGACATGCAAAAGAAAGAAAGAAAGAAAAGAAAAGAAAAGAAAAATATTGCAAAAAAATTATTGACATTGGATGTCATTGCATTGCATTGCATTTAATTTTAAATTTTATTTAGATATTATTAAATTGTTTCCACACACACACACACACACACACACACACACACACACACACACTTGTTTCGCTATCCTTGTGGGGATTTCCATAGGCATAATGGTTTTTCTACTGTACAGACCGTATATTCTATTGCCCTACACCAACCCCACACCTAAATCTAGCCCTCACAGGAGACTTTCTGCATTTTTACTTTCTCAAAAAAAAAATTTTAAAAAAATAAAACTCATTCTGTATGATTTATAAGTTTTGTACCCCTGGAGACTTCAATTTATGTCCCCACCGTGACACGAGTCCCCATGAGTCTGTGTGTATTCAGGTTTAAGACCCCACCAGAATATATAAACCAAACCACACACACACACACACACACACACACACACACACACACACGTACGTTAGTTTTCTGTGAATTGTGGGGACTTTCCATAGACTTCTATTACTTTTAAACTGAACAAATGATATTTTCTATCCCCTAACCCAACCCTAATATTTAATTTGTATCTTTAATTTGTATCTTTAATTAAATTAAATTAAAAATATTTTAAATCAACGGGAGACTTGTGGATGTGGCTTTATTTTGCTTATTTTCAAAGTTTTATTTTTTGAATTTTATTTAGGCTATTATTATATTCGGTCATTTGCTTTTTTGTCCTTACTGTGAAGACATAAAAATATATTTTAAATCTAAAATATTTTAAATCAATGGGACTCAAATTTTATTATTTGGATTTCATTTAGTTATTTGTAATTTTCATTTAGCACATAGTTTTTATTGAAAATAGATATTTTAACTATAATAATATTTTCATCATCTATAATTTATCTATCATTTGAGTGCCATCATAGTAACACCAATCTGACTCGAAACTCGCTTTTTAGTATTTTTCTGACGATTTTTGCTCCTTTTAAAGCATTACCCAGTCCTGACGCCTGTCTGCGTGCTCAACAAGTGGTGACTGACAGGGGCGCGCTCGTTGCCATGGTGAAGCGTAACTATGACACCGGTAGCAGAAGGCGAGGCGTGGATTCAGAGATTTCACCAACTCCTTCAGTAAAGCACATATTCCTCTTCAAAAGCTACAGTTTCTGCCATAATCGACCTCAGATGTCGCTTGATTAAAGGACAAACGACCAAACAACCGCCTTCGCCCTCTGTTTACCGTATCGGAGAAGGTTTTGCTAATCGTTTGGCGTCGTCTCTACAGTAGAGTGTGTTGTGTGTTGTCCTAGTTGCACGATATAATCCCAGCTAGCTCGTCAAGTAGCTGGCTAGCGAGTTTACGAGCCGTTAATCGAGACACATTATGAAGAAACCGACTGTATAGATATGGATACTTAGAAGGGCAAGAAACTGGTAAGTAACGGTACTTTTAAAATGATTTCACGCGCGTTGGTTGTTGTAGTGTAAGTTCAGCGTTTGCTATTGTTTTTGTCACTCGGAAAACACAAAGTACGAACAATCAGGTATTAAACAAGAAACACTAGCAGCTTCTTAAGATATACATACACGTATTAAGATACAGCCTTACATTGTTTTGTTTTAAACAAAGACACGTTGACCGATTTTTTTATTGTTTAAGGACACCTGTAGTTGGACTTACTGTTACATTGTTATATGACTTACAATTCTGCCTTTGAAAATCTCTTTTGTTATGTTATTTGGCAATAGCAACTATGATAACTCCATTTTTGTTAGTTCATCAAAATATTATGTTATGTATTTCTGAATGTCGCCTATATATTTTTATATCATCACTTTAGTCTCTATTTACTCAGCTTTGAGTCAGTTTTATAGGAATATCAACCAAACTGATTGACATTTGTTGCTGTTATGGTTACTAAGGCCATTCAAACTGGCCTGTCAAGTGCAGATGGTTTCAGTGCTTGATGCCAGCATGTCATATATATCCAAAACACTGTGAAATGGGCTCCTCAGTGGCAATATAAACAGTTTTATCATTAGACTCAGTTAGACTGTATGTGTAGAAAACTCTCATAAGTTGTGTGGTATTGCATCAGTTTTATATTACCATAAGATTCCTTGCCTAAAGGCAAGACAGGTCCTTGGCAGAAAAAATGGATTTCAATTACTAATGAATGCAGATCTTTATTTTATTTGATTTTCGGCATTTTTGCTTTTATTATGATAGGGCAGATCAGAACTTACAGGAAGAGAAGTGGGGAAAGAGATTCGGGGGCATGATCGGGAAATGTTCTCGTGTCGGGATTCGAACTTGTGATGCCCATAGCGCAGCAACATTGTATGTCGACGTGCTGCCTGCAAGGCTATCAGCACCAACATGAATGCAAATCTAATTGATTAGAATTTGTTTATTATTAGTAGTAGTAGTAGTAGTAGTAGTAGTAGTATTTTAAATAGGCCTGTACCTGCAAGTAGCAAATAAGGCTGATATTTATTTGGTGAAGGCCTCATAAAACTCAAGATATCCTTAATTCAGATAGTTGAATATTAACTTTAAATATTTGATCCTAACTTTAAAGATTTTTTTGTTTGTTTGTTTTGTTTTTTTTTTTTGCAAAAATTTAGATTTATGGCACTTCATAATGGGTGTCATAAACATTTTACCAAAAAAGAGGGAGGTGAAAGGTCAGGCTGTAATTGAATGTGTTTAGCATGCCATTAAGGAATGAATGATATTATTGGCCACTTACAAAAGGGCAGACTCAATCTCCATGGTGATGGTGACCAGAGAGGATATCAAGATTCTGCAGGTTCAGGGACAGAAAGAGGAGGACTTGCCAGTAGCCTTACAAACGAGTCATATATCGAGCTTTTTTATGAGGATACAACCAATCTCCTATAGCTCATTTTTGTCTATTATCCAGCTCTATTGTTTTTTAGTTCTTTGTGACACTTGGGGATACCTTATTTGTACTTATGGTCTTTATCAACTATTACACAATATATGCCCTGATTTGATAAGACAATGTCTAGTTAGAACATAATACAAGTTGAATATGCAGTCTAAATGGCTTAGTGTTCGAGACTTGCTCAGTTGTGACTAAATAATAGTAATGTACGTAATTTTATGGCTGAATACATTATATGTGTTAATGGCTGGACACTGTATCCCCAGCCACATTGCTGTTGTTAATGAGCAACAAACATGACAGTGGCTTGATGCAGTCTTGATGAAGCCTCTCAGACAGCTTGAGTGTTTAGTGTCTGGTTTTATGTCACGATTTGCTGATGGCTCACACACAATTTAATATGCAAACATACCGTGCCATAGCAATCATGCCTTTTCTGATTTGTGTGTTTGGATGTGTGTGTGCTGCTTATTAATTGTGAGTGAAGCACATATTCAGTCTAATTTCAGTCTGATCTGTCTTGATCATTGTGAACTGTATTGCAGGGAGAGACATGGACTTGCATGAGGATAATCAGAAATCAGAGCACAGCCGATTGTCTCACCATAGTGACGGGAAGATCTCGGAATCTCCTTTTCGATCTGGAAAACAGGAGAAATACCGGAAAGACATCGAAAGCTCGGTTGGGGATCATGCACGAATCAGAACGCGAGAGCCGGCCAGAGACCCAGTCCGGGATCGGTGTTCGGATGGAGAGCGTAGTAGTCCCTCTTTCTACTCTGATGATTATGAAAACGTCTCGCACTCGGATCGATCTCTCTCGCCATCAGCCTCTCCGTCTCCACAAAGAAGAGGGAGGTCTAGGAGAGTGTCCAGCAGCCCCTTACATCGAGCAGGTATGCACACACATTATGTGTAAACATACAAGTCTGAAATCATATTGAAAATCTATGTAGAAAAATCTAATGCAAACCAATAAATAAACAGGACTTTTAAGGATTTTGAAAAATTAAAACAAAGAAACTTTATGATGTAAAATGAAGAATAAATATCTAAGATTCTGCACTGTATCTAGGTCAGTAATCTAAAAAGAATACTCCTTAACATGATCATCACAATTTGAACAAACTTGTGGAGTTCATATAACTTCAGCACTGTACCATATTTATGTAAAAATAAATAAATAAATAAGTTTACTTCTCCTTTTCACACACAATAATGGAACAAATTCATCTGCTATTCAGAAGGTCGAATCATTTGTGCACACCTTCTGAAGCACATGAAATTAGTCAGATGCCTCCTCTTATCCACCAATTACAGGTATAATGTAATTAACATGATGATCAAGGTCATCAGCAACTGAATCCTGTGGTTATTGGGCATGGCCAGTTTTTTATTTTTTTTAATTTATTTGTGGCTAATCATGTTTCTTGAGACCCTTTGATTGCTGTGATTCAACCCAGGAGGGATGAGGGATGGGTGGCAGTGTGATTTTCTCACTCAAAAGATACTCAGTTGTGCAATCATATAGATGAGTCCTTGGTGTATATATCTCACAAAACCTGTGAAGGACATGGCCAGGTCACATTTCACTCCAAAAACTAAAAGAAATAAGAAATTATATTTTGCTTAAATAATATAAAGCCAATTTTGAGGACCAAGATTTTTGCCTTACAACAATGTATCATAGTTTCTGTGATTCTAATACCATAATGCTTGACAATTAACAGATTTTAAAAATAAAATAAAATAGTAATATAATTTACAAATAATATAATTTAAATGTAGCCTACATGTCCTTAATTGTCATAAAAAATAAAGTAATGATGCAGCACATCCTAATGATCCTAAAAATATGTTTCAGCTTCTTTGTGCAAAATGTAATTTCACATTTATATTTTATTGTATTTTATTTTTTATTTTGTTATTTGAAGTAAAATATAATCTATTAACCTTTAAATTGACTGAAGCATTGTTTAAATAATTAGAGAATACCTGTTGTGTTCTGCAGTACCAATAATGACCAGCAGATTGCACAAGAGACATTTAGCATTAAGTGTCATGTGAATGGAAAACTATCGTTTTTTTTATTTTATTTTTTTATTAATACTTTTATTCAGCGAGGTTGCATTAAATTGATCAAAAGTGACAATAAAGACTTTTGAAATTTCTGTTCATCAAATAATGTTTCTTGAGTATAAAATAAATATATTGGAATTATTTATGAAAGATCATGTGACACTGAAGGCTGAAATTTTAGCTTTGCCATTACAAAAATAAATAAAACACACATTTTTATATATATATATATATATATATATATATATATGTGATTATATATTGGTTGTTCTTTTCAGGCGTACGTAAAGGTGTGTCACGCCGTCTCCCGTCCCACTCCCATCATCCTCAGCAGCAGTCAGGAGGCATCCGATCCCAAACTTTGAGTAAAGACACTCCATCCAAAGAAGTGGACCCGGTCACCAAACGCATGCTGTCTGCCCGCCTGCTAAAGATCAACGAGTTGAAGAACGCATTGTCTGAGCTGAGGCTGCACGCAGACGAGTTGCAGCGTGAGAACCGTTTACTGCGACAGATGCAGCTGAGGCAAGAGAAAGCTCTGCATTGCTACAATGACACAGAGAGCGAGATCTCGCAGCTGTTGTCTCGTCACAACAATGAGACTCATGTACTGCGTGAGAGGCTGAGACGCAGTCAAGAGAACCAGCGCACAGCTGAGCGCAGCCTCAGGGAAACAGACGCCCAGCTCCAGCGCTGTCGCAGCCAGCTGCAGAAACTGCAGCAACTCGCAGATGACCAGAATCTTGGAGAAAGGGAGGAACTCTCACGAAAACTAACAAACACTCAAGGCAAATTACAAGAAAGTGAACGCAGAGTGAAGGTAAAAAAAATTACAATCAATCACACAGTCCAGGGCTCAACAACAAGGATGGCCCGCTGTCCCAGGGCTAACTGTCACTTGTTGAGCTAGCAATATATCTTACGATTTGATCATGTCTATCCATTTTTATGCAAACTTAAACATTTGGTTGTGAATTCTGCTTGTCAACTCGGACGTGTCACAAAGGTCAAATTATCCACTGGCTAAAAAAGTGATGTTTGACAATGTCATAATTTCCAGTAGAAGTGTTTAAGAATTTATGGTTACTTATATAATTATAATGTATAGATTTTTTTTCTTTTTTAAGAAAATTTAAAATTTGATGAGAACATTTTTAATTATAGAAATGAATAATAATAAAATATATATTTAAAAAAAATATGATTTTATTATAATTAAATAATTATTATGAATTATATAATTAAATATTAATAATGCATTTCACTTTAAAAATCTAAATATAGCATTTACACCTTTAATTTAAATTTATAAGTCTAGATTTTTTTTGTGTGTCTTAAGATAATGCCTTTGCATAAGATATAAGTGATAGCCTTCTGCAAACCTTCTTATTTTCCTTATATGTTTACTTTTACCATTCTTATGTTGCTGAATAAATGAGTTTGAGACATTAAAATGCATACAGCTGTTATCAGAGGAAATTATCTTTCTGTTAGGGGCTACGGTTGATTATAATGACTTCATCCTTCATCATGCAGTCAATATGTGTTTACATCTTTTTATGGGTCTGTGTGTGTAATGTATGTAATGTGTCATCAGGAATTGGAGAAGAACATGGATCTGAGTAGCGGGAGCTTTCAGAGGCAGCTAGCTAATGAGAGGAAGAGAACTCACGATGCACAACAGGAAGTTAAAGCACTACAGGAGGAAGTGGAGAGGCTTTGCACTAAACTAAAGGTACCAGATACTGTACATAAAACACCCACAAACAGGGTTCCTACGGGGTTTAGAAAAGTATGGGATATGATTTAAGTAATTTCCAGGTCTGGAAAAGTATGAAAAATATGTGTTTCCAGACTTTTGCCCCCGTTTAGTTTTTTTTTTTTTTTTTTTATATTAAATTAAGAATTTAATGAAAATAAATTTACCGTACAATTTATCATTCATGGGAGCTGTTTAGTGATTCTTTAGTGATTGACAAACATATCAGAATGAATTCAAGGTGCACTCTTTCATTATGGAAAATGCAGGTTATAAGCATTTTGGGTTTCTTCTCACAATATTCTTAGCACTGTATTACATAGCCTCGAGGACCTTTGCAAAAATAAAAAATATACAGAATTTTATGTGCATATAAACCATTAAAGAAACTATTAAACTTAGCTTATATCACAATGCACACTGAGCCACCTATTGTGCCATCAGCCCATTTCGCGGTGTGGTTTCTTAGCCTCCACAAAGTATGCGTTAAAGGGGTCATTGGATGCCCATTTTCCACAAGTTGATATAATTCTTTAGGGTCTTAATGAAAAGTCTGTAACATACTTTGGTTAAAATTTCTCAATGGTAGTGTAAAACAACACCCTTTTTACCCTGCCAAAAACAGCTCTTTTCAGAGCAAGCCGTTTTGTTGCATGCCGCTTTAAATGCTAATGAGCTCTCCTCACCCCGCCCCTTTCTTCCGAGCCACTCTCTGAGAGACTGTAAACTTTAGCCGTGGAACTTGCTAACTAGCACGTTATTAGGAAAGGTGATTTGCAAAGATTCATAAAAAACCTTATACTCACTTCTTCTGTAGGTGAAGCTGGATCACGAATGATTCACGCGAACATAAACGCATTTGGGTAGATCGGGGGTGCATTCCCTTCAAAAACAAAGGTAATCCACTGTGTCTTCAGTAGCTCAGATGTCAGGAGTAAATGATGAGTGCTGTGTTCATTACATGCAACAACAAAACACCTCAATCGCTTAGGAGGCATTCTTGTCTACATCTACTCCATCGATGTAGGCATCGAAACAATGGCAGACTGATGACAGCTCACTCAGGGTGGGTCTAGGGTAAAACACCAGTGTCAATCAACAATCATGGGAGCGGCCTGGGTCTGTGTGACGTCACACAGACAAGAAGCTGAGAACGGCTTGATTTGAGAAAGGGGTAATGATTTTAGTAGATTAAAAAAAATCACTGGGTGGATTTTTATCATTATAGGGTGGTTGTGTACACACTGCCAACACATTTACACACGTGGTCAGAATTGTTGGTATCCTTGGTAAATATGAACAAAGAAGGCTGTGAAAATTAATCTGCATAGTTAATCCTTTTGATCTTTTATTTAAAAAATTCACAAAAATCTAAACTTTCATTGGAGAATAAGAATTTAAAATGGGGGGAAATATCATTATGAAATAAATTTTCTCTGATACACATTAGGCCCTTTCGCACCGCAGGAACCTTTTCATAGTACCCGAACTAATTGTGGAACTACCCACTTTTTGGCGTGTTCGCGCCGCGGGAACTAGGAACTGTTTTAGTTCCCGGAACTCCGTTTGGAGGAACTAAATTAGCTCCTACTTCAGAGTAGGGTCTAAAACAGTTCCATAGGAACTATCGTGACGTATGTGTACGCTGATTGGCTAAACGCATACGAAAACGCCCTCACCCGCCATGATTTAGAACGCCGTGTAAACACATACTGTGTACACATTGTATCAACTTATATTTCGCAAGAATGGAGAACAGCGATAGATAAACGGACGCTGAAGTGCAGGCATTTTTGAACATTTATGCAACGAAGGAAATCCAGTTGGAATTCGAAGGAACAAAACACAACATTAAGGTATTTGTCTATACGACGACATTCCATGTCCATTATTGTGAACCCCGCAAGACACAACAAAATCACAGCTCCGATCACAGTGTCCTCCATCCTCCTGTTGTTAACGTTGTTCTTCTTTGTTTTTTTGTTTGTTTGTTTTTTTGTTTTTTTTTATTAATGCCAAGGTACCAAAGATACAAGTACAAAAAAATATCAACTTTACGTACAGAGAGGTGACATTACATGCAAAGCACCATTTATATACAAACCCGATTCCAAAAAAGTTGGGACACTGTACAAATTGTGAATAAAAACAGAATGCAATGATGTGGAAGTTTCAAATTTCAATATTTTAGTCAGAATACAACATAGATGACATATCAAATGTTTAAACTGAGAAAATGTATCATTTTAAGGGAAAAATAAGTTGATTTTACATTTCATGGCATCAACACATCTCAAAAAAGTTGGGACAAGGCCATGTTTACCACTGTGTGGCATCGCCTCTTCTTTTTATAACAGTCTGCAAATGTCTGGGGACTGAGGAGACAAGTTGCTCAAGTTTAGGAATAGGAATGTTGTCCCATTCTTGTCTAATACAGGCTTCTAGTTGCTCAACTGTCTTAGGTCTTCTGAGTCGCATCTTCCTCTTTATGATGCGCCAAATGTTTTCTATGGGTGAAAGATCTGGACTGCAGGCTGGCCATTTCAGTACCCGGATCCTTCTTCTACGCAGCCATGATGTTGTAATTGATGCAGTATGTGGTCTGGCATTGTCATGTTGGAAAATGCAAGGTCTTCCCTGAAAGAGACGACGTCTGGATGGGAGCATATGTTGTTCTAGAACTTGGATATACCTTTCAGCATTGATGGTGCCTTTCCAGATGTGTAAGCTGCCCATGCCACACGCACTCATGCAACCCCATACCATCAGAGATGCAGGCTTCTGAACTGAGCGCTGATAACAGCTTGGGTTGTCCTTGTCCTCTTTAGTCCGGATGACATGGTGTCCCAGTTTTCCAAAAAGAACTTCAAATTTTGATTTGTCTGACCACAGAACAGTTTTCCACTTTGCCACAGTCCATTTTAAATGAGCCTTGGCCCAGAGAAAATGCCTGCGCTTCTGGATCATGTTTAGATATAGCTTCTTTTTTGACCTATAGAGTTTTAGCCGGCAACGGCGAATGGCACGGTGGATTGTGTTCACCGACAATGTTTTCTGGAAGTATTCCTGAGCCCATGTTGTGATTTACATTACAGTAGCATTCCTGTATGTGATACAGTGCCGTCTAAGGGCCCGAAGATCACGGGCATCCAGTATGGTTTTCCGGCCTTGACCCTTACGCACAGAGATTGTTCCAGATTCTCTGAATCTTTGGATGATATTATGCACTGTAGATGATGATAACTTCAAACTCTTTGCAATGTTTCTCTGAGAAACTCCTTTCTGATATTGCTCCACTATTTTTCGCCGCAGCATTGGGGGAATTGGTGATCCTCTTCCCATCTTGACTTCTGAGAGACACTGCCACTCTGAGAGGCTCTTTTTATACCCAATCATGTTGCCAATTGACCTAATAAGTTGCAAATTGGTCCTCCAGCTGTTCCTTATATGTACATTTAACTTTTCCGGCCTCTTATTGCTACCTGTCCCAACTTTTTTGGAATGTGTAGCTCTCATGAAATCCAAAATGAGCCAATATTTGGCATGACATTTCAAAATGTCTCACTTTCAACATTTGATATGTTATCTATATTCTATTGTGAATAAAATATAAGTTTATGAGATTTGTAAATTATTGCATTCCTTTTTTATTCACAATTTGTACAGTGTCCCAACTTTTTTGGAATCGGGTTTGTACGTATGTAACAATAAATTAGTAATACAAAACAAAAGCTTTAACAGAATAAATTAAAAAGATGAAATAAATTAACTGTTTTAAGAGCTTTAAGATTCTTGGAAGATGAAATAGTTTGGATATACTGTTGAACCTCTTTTTTAAAAACAATAAATAAAGGATTTTGATGAGAGAATTTACTGCGGTGAATATGAAATTTCGCAAGAAATAATAATAGGTTAATAATAAAATATTCATTAATTTTATCTTTTTGTATATTAAAGAAGCCAAACAGTACATCCTTAAAAAGCAAAGAGAAACCCTTGAGCACATTGTGATTGATAACATTAGAGAATTCAATCCAACATAGCTGTGTGTGAGGACAATCCCAGAAAATATGCATATCAGTTTCAGTTTCATTAGGGTCACCACAAAAAGAACAGCTTGTATCTATGTCTGATTTAAACCTTTTCAGAAACACTTTAGCTGGGTAAAATCTGTGTAACAATTTGAATGAGATTTCTCTGACCTTGTTAGTTATTATGTATTTCGAAGACAGAGTCCATACTTTTGTTCCAATCAGTATGATCAACAACATTCTTCCAATAAGACACCAGAAATGGAGTTGTTACAAGCTCCTTTTGAAAGAGCGATCTAATCTTATAGTTACGTGATGAAGGATGTGACAAAAAGCACAGTTTTTCTGATTTCAAATGGGTCCAAAGAAATAGGTAAAGTACTGGGTGATCGAACAGAGTCCCTTAAAAGCATGACAACTCCCTTAGGAATAGCGTCCATGACAATGCAGAATTCTTTGGGAGTTACTGGAAAATCAAATTTACATAAGAATTCTTCATAACTTAAAATAAGACCTTCTGAGTTAAATAACTGGGAAACAATCAAAATGTTTTTCTCAAACCAATTACTAAAAAACAAAGATTTTTTCTTATATATAATGTCTTGATTGTTCTAAATAAAGTACCGGTGAGGAGAGAAATTGTGCTTAAAGATTAATGACCATGCAAGTAATGCCTGTTTATGAAATTTAGATAAATTGTAAGGGATTCTAGCAATATTATAGTTACAAATTAATAAGAAAGGGAGACCACCTAATTTGGAAAAGAAGTAATTGGGAATAAAATTCCAGATCGAATTTGGATTACACAAAAACTGCCTAATCCAATTAATTTTGAAAGTGTTGTTCAAAGAAGAGAAATCAAGGAAATTCAACCCCCCATGCTCATACGTGTTCATTATTACAGACTTCTTAACATAATGGATTTTGTTTTTCCAAACAAAATTAAACAGGATTTTATCAACTGATTTACAAATTTTGTTGTCCATATAGAGAGAGAGTGCAGCATATGTAAGTCTGGAGATGCCCTCCTCCTTAGCCAGCAGTACTCTGCCTCTCAAGGTCAAGTCTCTCTGCAACCATGTGTTAAATCTTCTTTGGGCTTTTAATATAACCGGGTCAAAGTTCAAAGTACATCTTTTATCTTGATTTTTAGTTATCAAAATGCCTAAGTATGTAATTTCAGATTTAACTGGAATATTAAAAATAGTGGATGCTGTACAATTTTTAATAGACATTAATTCACATTTACCTGTTTAGATTAAGACCCGAAGCTTTAGAGAAAAGTTTTATATAATTAATTGCTATTGGGATTTGGGAAGCATCTCTTAAAAATAAGGTGGTGTCATCTGCTAATTGACTAATAAATATTTCTCGATCCGCTATATGGACACCCCGAATACCGCTTTCACATACAAAAGATGACAGTAGCTGCACACAAAGAAGAAATAAATAGGGAGAAATAGGACACCCTTGTCTAACTCCTCTGGATAAACTAAACCTTGGTGAAGTGCCATTCTTTAATTTAATCGAAGCACTTCCATTATTGTAAAGGGTTTTAATTACTCTGCAAAACATATCTCCAAAACCAAATTTTTCTAATGAATTAATAATAAATTGGTGCTCTAAAGAATCGAAAGCCTTATAGAAATCTAAGAAAAGAATGAAGCTGTCCTCCTGAATCAAGTCTGAATAATCTAATAAATCAAGAATCAACCTTATATTGTTAACAATGTGTCTTTTGTTCAAAAATCCAGATTGTGTCTCGTCTATTACAGAATCCAGTACAGATTTTAGTCTTTTAGCAAATATAATAGCTAAAATTTTATAATCACTGTTAAGCAGAGAAATGGGACGTCAATTGTCAATTAAAAGTAAATCTTTTTTAGGTTTCGTAATTAAAGTAATTAAACCTTGAGTGAGAGTCGGAGGGAGAGCCTCATTCTGTATGCTTTCTTCAAAAACCTTAAGTAAAAAAGGCGACAATTCTTTAAAGAACTGTTTGTAAAACTCTGCGGTAAGCCCGTCCGTTCCGGGAGATTTATTGTTTTTAAGTTCTAGAATTGAATTACTAACATCAGATAAAGTAATTTCACTATCACAGAGATTTCTGTCATCTCTTGAAATAGTCTTACAATTTTTAACAGACTCCAGGAAAGTATGGGCTGCCTCTTCAGAATAATTTTTTTTTATACAAATTACAATAAAATTTAGCACAGAAATGTGCAATTTCCTGAGGATTATTAGTGACTGTCCCCTCAATATTAAGAGTTTCGATTAGTGAAGTACTTAAGCGACTCTTTTCTAATCTGAAAAAAATATGCTGTGTTACATTCTCCCTCCTCCATCCAGTTTTGTCTAGATCTAATGTAAGCACCCTGTGCCCTATAAGTGTACATCTCATCTAATTTAGATTGCAGGTCAGCATACTCAAGCTTATCCGATTCAGAAAACAACTCTGGGGGTTTAGAGGAAAGTATTGTAATTTTAGACACCAAATTATTTTCTTCTGCTCTCTTAAGTTTAGTTAAATTACTACCGAATTTTCTAAAATATTTACTAATTTCAAACTTTAACAGCTCCCACTGGCAACAATATGAGTCTAACACTAAAGCTCTTCTCCAGTACTGCTCAATCAGTAATGTAATATTCTTCTGAACATCTTCAAACAGGAGAAGAGAATTCAGTTTCCAATAAGAAGGAGATGAGCTGAAATCAAGGGATGCTGAAAGACAGATCTTAAGAGAGACAGCACTGTGATCTGTAAGAGGTGTAGCATGAATGCTGACTGATTTACAACTGTTTGCTGGGCTTTGGGAGATGAGCCAGTAATCTATTCGGGACTGCTTAGAACGGTCCTTGCTGCTCCACGTGTAGAGTCTCTGCTGTGGATAAATTTCTCTCCATTTATCAACAACACAAAAACGTAACATGAAATTATTCATAATTGGATTTATAGAAGCAGCTCTAGGGGGAAACCTATCTAAATCACTATTTAAAACCATATTGAAATCCCCACCTAAAATAAGTGTAGCATTGGGGTATTTATTTAACCAGTACTGTATATTTTCACAGATCACGTCAATTAAAGTGGCATTTTCTTTAGAAGAATTGTATCCATACACATTTGATAAGATTAAGATGGTCTGACCAAGTGAAACCACTAACAAGAGAAAGTGACCTTTGGAATGTTTTTCTTTGTTTTCGTTGTTGAACGCCGTGCACAAATGACGTCGCTGTCGACCGGCTTACGTCACTTCCTAGTACCCACTGTCGGTGCGAATGCAACCCTTTAAATGGTACTGGGAAATAGTTCGCGCAAAATCGTCCCAGTACTTTAGTACTGTACTTTTAGTTCTGGAACTAAAGCGGTGCGAAAGGGGCTATTGGCCACAATTAACGGTACCCTTTTATTCAATACTATTTGAAACCTCCATTTGCCAGTTTAACAGCTCTAAATTTTCTCCTATAATGCCTGATGAGGTTAGAGAACACCTGACAAGAGATCAGAGACCATTTTTTTTCATCCAGAATCAATCCAGACCCTTTAGATTCCCAGCTCCATGATGGTGCTTCTCCTCTTCAGTTCACCCCACTCCTTTTCTATAGGGTTCAGGTCAGAGGACTGGAATGGCCATAGCAGAAGCTTGGTTTTGTGCTCAGTGACCCATTTTTGTGTTGTTTTTGAGGTTTGTTTTTGGATTATTGTACGGTTGGAAGATCCAAACATGGCCCATTATAAGATTTCTAACAGAGTCAGTCACTTATTGATTTTTTTATCTGTTGGTATTTGATAGAATCCGTGATGCCATGTGTCTAAACAAGATGTCCAGGACCTCCAGCAGAAATATAGGCCCACAACATTAAAAATACAGTAGTATATTTCATGGTACACATAGGGTACTTTTTATCCCTGTGTGCACCAAACCCATCTTGAGTGTTTGCTGCTAAAAAGCTCATTTTTTAGTTTCATCTGACCATAGAAGCCAGTGCCATTTGAAGTTCCAGTCGTGTCTGATAACTGAATATGCTGGAGTTTGTTTTTGGATGAGCTAGGAGAATTTTTCTTGAAACCCTCCCGAACAACATGTGGTGATCTAGGGGCTGTTTGACAATATTTTTTTTTTTTTTTTTTTTTTTTTTTTAAGTTTTCTGACCCCGAGACTCAACTATTTTCTGCAGTTCTTCAGATGTGGTCCTCAAATTCTCCTCCTCACCATGCATTAGGACGATATAGACACGCATCCTCTTCCAGGCAGATTTGTAACATTTTATATTGATTGGAAATTCTTAATTATTACCCTGATGGTGGAAATGGGAATTTTCACTGCTCTAGCTCTTTTCTTAAAGCCACTTCACTAATTTGTGAAGCTCAATTATTTTGCTGCACATCAGAAATATATTCTTTGGTCTCATTGTGATGGATGATTAATGGAATTTGGACTTTGTGTTCCCTAGTATTTATATTTCTGTAAAACAGGAAGCCATGGCTGGATAATTTCATGTTCATAATCCCCCTGGAGTGCTCAAAATTGTAAATATGAATGGGAATAGACTTCAGAGATATGTTACTTTTAAGAATTTCTAGGGGTACCAATAATTGTGTCCAACGTGTATTTGAGAAAAACATTTATTTCATAATGAGATTTTTCCCCATTTTCAATTGTTTTAGTTCAATGAAAGGTTAGATTTTTGTGATTTTTAAAATAAATAAATAAATAAAAGATCAAAAGGATTAATAATGCAGGTTTATTTTCAGAGCCTTCTTTGATCATATTTACCAAGGGTACCAACAATTCTGACCATGTGGGTATGTTCAAACAACATGTAAAAGTGCATTTCGCATCCGATGACCCCTTTAAAGAGACCTATGGCCTTGAAATATGGCATATGGCAAAAGCCAAATTTTAAACACTTTTTTTTCAGTACCAGTCTTTTTTATAGACCCTTGAACTTGGCCAATTTTATGCCATCAGCCCGTTTCATGTCATGGTTTCTCTGCCGCTGCAGAGGATGTACTAAATTGGACATTAGGCCTTGATATTAGAGGTACTACTACCATAAGAAAAGCCAAAATTTTAAGCAAGTAGATCTGTTAATTCATGTGCATCCATACTCTCCTTTTTATAGTAAGATGGCAGTGATGCACAAAGGAAATAGGTTATATAAAACTTGAAATTGTAATGTGTAACCATGCAAAAAAATTCCCATGCGCATGTGAATAGCTTCTCGAGGGCACAAAAAAGTTTCTTGTGTGCATGTAAAAATCTGTATTTTTGTTTTATTTTTTTAGTTTAGGGGCTTTGTATGTTGTCACTTTAAGAAAATCAATTAAAAAAACCCTAAAAAAAAAAAAACCCAAATATTTACAGATGACTGTACTATATACAAAATATATAGCTGAAAATAATGCTCTAAGAGCCATTTATGTTAAATATGGTCTGAAAATCTACTGAGAGGTTTAGAAATTTGAGTCTGGAAAGGTATGGAATTTTGAAATGGAAAATGTGTAGGATCCCTGCACAAATCAAATGCAGATTTTAATTAGATTTTGATGCATTTAATCGCAAACCAATCATGTCATAGTTGAATTAATTTTTTGCGTATTATATCAGGAGAAAGAAAAGGAGCTGGATGCTCGGAACATCTACGCTAACAGGATGCTGAAAGCTTCTTCCAGAAAAGAAGCTGAGAATGGCAGCAAGCGAAAAGGTAGCTCTAAGTCCCATTACACCGCTGTACTAGGCACCTTCCTCCCAGGGCCTTCTTACACACTTAAACATTCAGTTCATTATTATTATTAGCAGACAAGTAATGACTCCACAACAAACATCTTCCTATGGTGATTATATTCTTGTGAGATTCACTAGTGACTCCAGCTTTAAATACAATGGTTACTATGGATTAGATATATCACTTTGACATTCATATAACAATCTTCATTAAAACAAATCAAGTGTTTGAATTACATTATGTATATCTGTATTACAGATATACATTTGTATTAGGTATAGAGTATTACATTATGTATATCTGTGTGCCTGTAACATATGCATTTTGCCACATGTTTGTGTTTGTATATTGAAGTCTCCAATACAACCAGCACTAAGGCAGTACAGACAGAGGACAGGACGTCCTCACTGGACTTCCCATCGCCGCCTCCAGCTCTTACCAACGAACTCCCACCTGACGACCAGACCGATGATTACCTCTCTCTTAAGGCATGTATAATCTACTCAGTAGAGATCTTATAAATTACATGTTTTTTTGTATTTCATTTTCTAAATCTTATTTATTTATTAAACATGAGAGGACTCTAGTTCATGAAATGCGATTAGCTTGTTTGTGATGTCATTACTGTAATTAGACCAATGTTCTATATAGCTTTGTTTAAAAATCTAGTGAGCTGCTTGTTGTCTTTGACAGCAACTCGCAAATAGCACTCCATTTGGGAGATTTTTTAAATAGATTTTGAATAGTGAGAATGAAAGTACATCACACACATCTATTGGGTAAAGTAATAAATTTTTATTTACAACAATTATTAATTAATTTATATATATATATATATATATATATATATATATATATATATATATATATATATATATATATATATATATATATATATATATATATTGAATGAATGCTAAATAATAAATAGATATAAATAAATATTTTTACTCTGAATAATTTATTAAATTTATTTACATGTAATATTTATTATCGACATATCTGTCTGCAATCTTGGATTTTTTAAAATGTATTTATTTATTTATTATTTCTTTTCTGAGCTCATTGAACTTCACAGTATTTTTTTCTGTGAAGGACACAAATAATGTTACCTTAGTTTTTGGCTTAAATAATCTTTTGGAATCTCTTGCCATTGAACTATCATGTGACGCTTAAAAATGCTGCCTCACTAGGTTTTGGAACAGAGCACATAAATTCTGCATATATTGAGCTAGAAACCTCAGCACACAATAAAATGTCTCTCAAATTTAATCCTCATGAGGAAAGAATATATTTATTTGTGTTTCATCTCCTTTCATTTTTTGATAGTTATATTTGCAGTTATTCTTTTGTTAATAGATTGATTTAGCTTGTTAGTAGATTGTTAGTCTTTTGTTAATAGATTGAGTTAGCTTGTTTAGCTTAATTTATATCCTTCCTTTCTCTGTCTTTCTCATTCTGTTTTATCACCTATCGATCCTTTTAGTCGGCTCACATACCCGTGAATTTCCTTGTTAATTAATCTCTGAGTAATTTTTAATTATTGACTTTCAGGTTCAAAAGCCTACAGTGAATCACAGGGTAAAAAAGGTTGGCCTTGAATGTCTGTCCTTCTGTATCCCAGCATGCAGCACACAATAGTTCATAGACTGTAGTTCATATTCTAGCTCCCAAAGCAAATCTTCACATCTTTAATTCAGCATTGGATTGCTGCATGAAGTGCTAACATCTTAACCTCTGCCAAATTGTCTCAATAGAAGAGCACTAGTAACCTGCCTGATTAGTTTTACAGCATGAGTGTCCACGATAGATAATAATAATTCTGAATTAAGAATGATCTCATGTCAGGTTTCAAGAGCAGTTCTGGGAGACATACTTATTTTGTCTATGGCAAAAATATTTTATACAAGATTAAAAGTCTAAAATGAAAATTCTATCATCATTTACTCACCTTCAATTCATTTAATACTGATGACTTCTTTTTCTGTGGAACACAAAAAGGAGAAGTTGCACAGAATGTTTAAATTGTAATTTTCCCATATAATTTCAGTAGTGATCAGGGGTGGTCAAGCTCCAAAAGTGACAAAAAAATTACACCATAGAGCATCATTACAGTAGACCATATTCTCTGCGACAGCTGCTTTTGATACATTTTTAAATACGTTGCATCAGTTTTGACATCAATGATGCCAAATGTCATTGGTTCTTGTGTGTCTTTTAACATTGCGACCTGCCAAATTTAAACATCATGAGGATGAGAAAATGCTGACAATTTTCATTTTTGTGCAGACTAAAATAATATTTCATTGAGCAAACTTTGTGGAAATTATGATCTTTGTGTTTTATTCTATTCCAGTCCTTTGTTTGTCATCCATTTTCTTCAATAAAATATCAGCAGGATCAGCAAGGCAGGGAGCAGAGACCTAGGGAAGCAAAAGAATGGAAGATTCAAGAGTTTTGGAGGGAAAGAGAGAAAGAAAGAGACATAGAATCTGAGATGGAACAAACAAGGGAGAAGGAGAGAGAAGAAGAGGCAATGCATGACAGAGAAAGAGAAATGGAGCTGCCGAAAGACAAGGAGAGGCAAAGACTGGATCAACAGCACAACGCAAATGAGAAGAACTCAACGGGAAACAGAGGTAGGAAAGTAACTGGTTATAGATGCCATCCTGCTGTCTTAGTTAAAAACAAATGGACATACACAAATGAATTATATAATTAACAAAACAATTTGAGTAAATTAAATACTGTTAGCTAAAATATAGTTAAAATAGAATACCTAAAAAAGAAGCTCAAATAACAAAAGTTTTCAATTATGTACAGATGTATAGGATGGATGTTTGTCAAATATTTAATGTACACAACAGTTCAAAAGTTTCTTATTCTCACCAAGACTGCATATATTTAATCAAGACAGTAAAAAATGGTAATATTGTAAAAAATTATTACAATTTTAAATAACTATTTTTTATTTTAGTATATTTTAAAATATAATTTAATCCAGTGATTGTAAAGCTGAATTTTCAGCAGCCATTACTCCAGTCTTCAGTGTCTCATGATCCTTCAGAAATCATTATAACATGCTAATTTGGTGCTCAAGAAACATTTCTTAATATTATTAATGTTGAAAACAAACAGTTGTGCTGCTTCATATTTTTGTAGAAACAGTGAGACATTTTTTTCCAGGATTCTTTGATGAATAGAAATTGCAAAAATAAAATTTATTATAAATATATTTTTTGTAACAATGTAAAAGTCTTTACTGACATTTTTGATTAGTTGAATGGATCCTTGCTGAATACAAATATTGGTACTGACACCAAACATTTGAATGGTAGTGGACTTGTTGAAATGCATGCTTGCATCTACAGTAATTCTGTTTCTTTTAAAAAGGCCTGGACAGAAAGGATGAAGATTGGAGGATTGGCCTGTCTATGTCTCAAAAGGAGGAAGAGAGCAGGAGGCAGCGTGAACTGGAAGAGGAACAACTTAAGGCAAGAAATCTGGAGATCCAGGCCGTCAATCAAGAGAGTGCAGAAGAGGAACGTCAGTGCAAAGAGCAGCTACTGGTTAAGATGCGTGAGATCGATATGCACACTCAAGGTCAGGACTCGGACTTCTTTTCCGACGACACAGGAAGTGTCCGCTCTCCTCCACGGTTGTCCGAGCAACAGAACCACAACGGTATTTTCAAATTCACACAACCAGAAGAGAACACAAACACATTGGCGAGTGGGAGAAGAGCGGGCGGTCTCCGAACACATGGACCAAGTGAGGATCTTGATCTTGCTTTTGGCAGCTACGCCCCTTCTTTTGGTAAATCTGCCCCCCGTGCTGGTTTAGGTGCACGCAATGCAAATCAGCCACCTCGAAAACTAGATGAAGGGCTGGATCTGGGTTGCCTGGTCAAAGAAAGGAAGTCCAACCTCATGCAGCAGCTTTTTGGTGCCTCTGCCACAACACCTCCTTCAGATCCATCCAGCAGGATGGAGATCCTAAGTCCCCCTCTAACAAGCCAGTTCCCATCAGGACCAGTGGGTGGACTCAGGAGGGACACAGACACACCAAATGGACTAAACATCAGTTCTCTCCCCAACAATAGGAGCACTCTGCATGTCTCCGAGAGCCGACCCGCGGTCAGGGCCATTACGTCATTTGATGATGACATAGAAGAAGTCACACTCTGAATAGGGCGCTTTTATAGCCAATACGAAAGAATCAGTTTTTTGAAAACACAAGGAAAGAATCCAAAAATGTCTGATATTTTGTTCTGAGCTCCCTTATGAAGTAATCGCTGATTAAACAATGCTTAGTTTGCTAATATGCCTCTTTTTCTAACACTTCTGGCAAAATCACAGAGGAAGACTTTTTCAGTGATATTTTTTTCATGGTTAGGTTTGCAAAGGGTCCAATATTTAACACTCGCTGCACACTAAAGGCCGTAAAAGCACAGAAGGGAGTAGACAGTTCTGTGGATGATCTTCTGACAGTGTGCAAATTAAAAAAAACAGACGCATCCAGATCCAAAGTAATCTACCAAGAGCTGCGCCAATTAGCAACTATGGCTGCCATGTCAAATGCAAAATGGGTTAAGACATGCTTTTTTTGGGTGGTAAATAGTGGTAAACTGACTACCGCAAACATTAATAAATCACATTGTATGATATATTTAAATACTCCTCTCCTATAAATTTGGCATCTGAAAGGGAGATTCCTACAAATGCATATACTTCAGTAAATCCTGACAGTAGTTTTTTTTTAAATTTTTTATCACCAAATAAGGGTTTGCACTGGCGCAAGCTTTTAGCAAATCTGGCCCTAAATGTAAATAAAGTCACCTGTTGGCAAGTAACGTTCAAGGAACCACAGTGTAATAGATGGTTTAAGTCAAATTCTAAGAGTTATAATCTAACCCTTGCTGATGGAATCAATAAGAGTGATTCATATCAAGAATGTACGACCCGTCAAATGGGGAAAACAACCGTTGTGACTTGCACATCAGTGCAACTTATACCTCAGTGGAAAATTACATTTATCAGAGACACTTAAAGGGATTTAGGTACTTGTTTTTTGTCAAAAATCTGATACATAGTGACCTTGATGATCAAGTTTTGTTTTGGTGGCTAAAAAATTAGAAAATTGTTGGGGGGAAAAAATCAGGTATTTTGTTTAATAAAAATAATTCATAAAACAGTTTCATGTCGGGTTAGTAATATTTAAGGACTATAAAACTTTACATTGTGCCCTTGATAGGTGTGGGAGACCATTTCATTTTAGACTCTTCCTCTGTGTGCTGTTTTTATTGCTGAGAAACTCCCTTGCATACCACATGAAAAAAAGTTAAAGTTAACGTTGTTGGATTTTCTCACTATTTTACAATAACGTGATAGAGCTAGAGGGTGTTATGCATTAGCTGACAGTCTTGTGTAAGATTCAGTTTGTCTGAAAGGAAGAGCTCTGCACTTTCAGTACTGATATGAGTGTGACAGAGCTTTGCCCTCTCATAGAGCCATGCTGCGGCTCGGCTGACTCAGGCCTGGGCTGCGTCTTCTCCCACACAGCACTTTAGTCTCTCTCCCCTTCTCTCATTTTAAATAAATGTTAATGTCAATTATGTGACAAAGGAGAGAGTCTGGTTCATAAGATACAGTAAAGTTTGTTGTTTATAGATTAAACAATGAGACAAATACTCAGATTATATCTATACAGGACACCCAAAAATATGGACAGTTACAAATATGTGAATTTCTTTGCATCAGATAGCGAAATATCTAGCCAATTGGCATTTTCTCAAATCTAACAAACCGGTCTTAATTTGAGATTTTGTTGTACTATTTAAAATTTTTAAAGCTTCTATTTCTAAAATGTTTGCTTGAAAATTGAACTTGTGCTGATAAATGTCTCTTGGTTTGATATTTTATTATTTAATACAGTGATTCTATGTGTGGTACGAGTGTACACATTTTTGGGGGCCACTGAATGTTTTTTTATTATTATTTAATTTTATTTATTTTTTTAATGTGCAAGGTATGATCCTTTTTACTTTAACCATTTAGTAACCAGAAAACTCTGAAGTAATTTGACTTCCACTTGAATTCTCAGCTAATACAGTGTCTTTGTTTGTCTGCTTATACATAAAGAGTTTTCATTTTTATAAATGCGGTGTTATCTGTGAGAATTTGTCAAGTAGTTGTGTTAATTTTTCTTAGTGTAATTAGAAGATATGTTTTGCTCTATATAAACTAGTAATTTGGAATTTATTAAAGCATTTCAGGGTTTCTCAAGTTTTGAAATACTAGAAATAATGTGGTTGATGTTGCTTATTGTGACTTTTTTAATGAGGGATGTCAATTTATACAAGCGAAGATAGATTTACAATATACTGTAAACACGAATCAAATACTTAACTGTTTTAATTTTAAAAGACTTTTCATCTCGTGGCCACCATTACTCAACCTTTTTAAAAAAACAAAATCTGGCACTAATCTAGTACTCACTGGTGAGTTTTATTGTTCTGTCAAAATTCTCACTGCAAACTGACTGAGATCTATAAATTGCCATGCTTCAATGGTGATCCCTCAATCAGTTTTCCAAAGCACTGCAACATGTAACTGTAGTGCTAAAATGGTTCATTGTGAAAGCAAATTCTATTATTTTATGATATTACAATGGCTTGAGGATGATTTTGTGTTTTTTTGTTTATCTGACTTTGTATTGTATAGTAGATTTTGAAATAGTGATCCTCGATGATCATTCAAATGCAGTTTTTATGGTTAAAGTGTGTTTGTTACATCTTTCCACAAGCTTTTGAAAGAGAGATGTCATCAGCATCATACACACTGGAATACGAATAACCATTAGTCAGCACATGACATTGTGTATGGAGTGATCTCCAGAATCAGATCCATAGACATGTGTGACCTAGAAATGTATGTTTGCTACGTGAACATCCTTTGTCATTTACAGGAAACCTCTGATGGTCTTCTCTGGAGTGGCAGTAAGCTTCCAGAGGTACATGTGTGTTGTGAAGCATGGTAGAATGTTAACCATTGTCAACTTACTATAGAATGTCATCCATTGTAAGGTCGTGGCAGAGATGTGGCCATTGTGGAGGGATGCTATTGTGAGCTTGTGGACGAATGGTTCTGTGTATTTAACCTTCACATGACTGTCATGTGTGAATCAGTTATATTAATATTAATGAGTCAATTATAGGTTTATAGTGTGAATCTTGTGACACCTGTCAAGAAAATGTCACATTTCTATATGTAACATTTCACACATAAAGATCTTTTGCCATGTATCAGAGATGCCCAAACCAGGGCCTGTGGGCCAAAGTTGGCCATGATAAACTTTGATTTAGCCCGCTATGTCATAATACAAGAACAGGCACAATAGGAGGAAAAAACATGCCATTGAAGCATATATTCAATTATAGTTTATATTTTGGTTTTAACATTTTTGTGTTTTATTTTTGCATTGAAATGTTAAAAAGCAATATTACTAACATTGATTAAAATACATTTGATTAGATTTGATTCTTGGCCCTTTTATATTATAAGTTTGAGCACCTTTAGGCCTGTATAAATAATGAACCATGCCATGAAGATATTTTTGCCACATATATTAATTATTATTATTTATTAAATCATGGTAGTATTTATTGTATTACTTTTAATGTATGCTTATTTAAATAAGGATTTATTTATTTATTTATTTATTTATTTATTTTGGTCTTGTACATTACAGTCATTTTAATGTTTAAGGTAATTTTCTCTTTTGATTTTGGGGTGAAATGTGGACTTGTCTGTGACCTTTCTGTGCGATTTATAACTTTAGGTTGTAATATACCAGTCACTTTCAACATAAATTTCCTTCATTAATGCTTATTTAACAGGAGTGATACTGAAGTAGAGGCGTCAGCTGAGGTAAGTAAATGTTATTTTAATAAAAGTAAGTAAATGTTATTCTGTTATTCGATACGTTGCAGTGTTACTTAGCACATTAATGGACACCATTTCTCTTTTTCAGTGTAGGCTTGCATTGAGGCCGCGCATACGTTTCCCATGCAGCCGAGCGTGTGGTGTCAAGCGTGGATTGGTGTGTCGTCGCTTTATCCCCCTCTCACGCGGACCTTTAAACCCATCCAATACAAAGCGCTCTCATTTGCATACAGAGAGCGCGTAACCAATGAGGGTGAGCTGCTGAAGAGCTTTCCTAAATTCAAACCAATGTCTGAGCGCGTTATATTAACATATTTGCCTCGCAGACCAATCGCTTTGAGGAATGGCGGTTAAGTGTGGACCGAACTGACCAATGGACAAAGACGAGGGTAGAGTCTGAGGTCTGCATAATATTAACATGTTATTACCAGAGGTGTTTTAGATATTGATCCAGTATTCGGTGGTAGTTAAACTCACTCCCCCACCTCACAGGTCCATACCTGCTTTTCTAATTTAATAAGACAAGTGACAGGACATTTTGTAAAAATGCCCAAGAGGAAGGTAAGCCAGTTTATACTTTAAAATCCTCACATATCCTTGGTTTTCCCTGATTTTTTTAAGAAATAGCGGCTCGCGCTTCAACGACGAGAACGTACGCAGCGTCGAGCAGGTAAGACGAGGATCAAGTTTTCAAAAGCGTTCTATTCTAATCCGCGGCGTGGATTATGGAATCCTGCAAAAGCAATGGAACGTTCGGTCATCTTTGCATTCGATCATCGTCACACTTGCTGATTTCCTCCATGATAGTTGGCGGTTTAATAACCCGATGCCTCTTTCGCAGTGAAGTCGCCACTTTGTGCGCACTTGTGTTGAATGTCACTTTGCGGTGATGCTTCAGTCGCTCTCGGTTGGAACCAAATCCGAGCGCTCTGCTCTCCCCGAATGCGTCCGATACGCGCTCACCTCCATTTTAAGATGTTCGTTTTTTTATTAGCTCATTTTCGTCGATCGATAGAGGTCCTCATTATTTTTGTATAGCCATGTTTGAACCGACAGCCTCTTCCTCCACCCCCATTGCGGAGCGGCAGACCCGTATGTAACCGAGCGCTCTTTCAGTCACACTCAACTCTTTCTCGCCTATAAAGGCGATTGTGACGGTTAGACAAAACAAAACACGGTTGAACTGTGGACTTCGTTGGGGAAAAAATGCTAACAAATAACAATACTAATATAACAGTATGTTTCATTATTAAAAATGCTCAAATGATGCTTTATTGATATTGATCCACCACAGTCCACCGAGTTTCACCATCCAACAGCAGCGGAGGGCGTCGAATAATGCCTAGCATTGTGGGGGGGGGGTTTCCCCAGAAATTAAAACTCCATTGAGATTGCACTCATGTTTTATCAGCAAATAATGGACACTTTATAATAATGGGCGCCAAAATAAAGTTTTCCACCAAAAAAAAAAAAAAAAAATACATTTTAAAACAATGGTTTAGTTTTTTCCCCATCCATTTATAAACAAATATATATAAAGTCAAAATTTATTAAAACAATAAAAAATATTTTAAAAATTCAAAATGAGAAAATGAAATGATATTATTTAAACGTTTTTCTGCCATGGTGTAAATATTCCTTTATTTATTTATTGTAATGTATGTAGCAATATTGCAGCTAAAATGTGGAACACAAATACCTCTGAGGTGAAGCTACTTTATTAAATAATGGTTCATAACATATCTATAGTTCTCACAACAAGAAAAGATGAGATTTATGTATCTAATTCTCTCATGTATACATACCTTGAGTATATTATGAAATGTAATAAATACAGATCTACATTGGCAACCAGTTTATTTAAGAGTGTAGATGTGGCATATTAAATTGTGCCCAGAGCATTAGTTAACAAAAAGGCAAACTACCAGAGCCAAATTACCAAACACACCATAGGCCTATGTAACATCTGTGACCAAAACGGTGTATCTGATTATACCAGTGAAGTCTGACAGACAAAAGCTACTGAACATTGTGTATGAACTGAGATGAATTAGCATTGTCTTTGCAAGTGTCAGTTTACCAGTTAAAAGATAACCTGTTAGCATCTAAAGGGTGATAAGTACTTTGTCTCAGAAGTCTTCTCAGAATATTATTTAATCTGTACCTGTCACATGAAATAAAAATGTATTTGTGTGAAGAAATGTCTGTATGTACAAATTTTGCATGTTTGTTTTGTCTGTACAGTCACCCGAGGGAGCAGAGGCCAAAGACGCCACCAAAGTTACAAAGCAGGAGGTAAACTACCATTCACATTTATTTCTTTTTCAAATGTAGAACTGTTAACAGTGCAGTTTAACCATTGTAAATATCAGTTTATGTATATATTTGTTTGACTGACATTGCTGATACCAATAAAATCAATTAAAAATGTAATTTTGTGGTTTAGCTATTGCAAATTTGATCACATTTCTGCACGCTTTCAATGTTTCTTCTTCTCTTAGCCCACTCGGAGGTCAGAACGTCTTTCCTCAGTAAGTGTCTTTTCTTTCTTTCCATATGCCCAGATGTCATTTGCATATCCCCTAGAAGGGTTAAAAAGCAGCTGAAACCAGTTTTAGGAACGAGTTTGTCATAAACATGAGCAATATAATGCTATCACATGCCTTCTAGGTATCCTCAACTACAAACACATTGATATTGTTTATGTATTATTCAACGATACAGTTTAGACGTGTTTGCTTTAATTGAATTTGTACCTAACTACTTTATTAACGTGTTATACATAAATTTACCACTTATTGTGGTTTTTGTAATGTCAGTTATGAAATCCTTATACTGTTTTTAACTTCTTTCTTCCTGTTGTCTTCTTTCAACCCGTAGAAACCAGCTCCTCCTAAAGCTGAACCAAAAGCCAAAAAGCCAGCAGCCAAGGTAATAGCTCTCTTTTCTTATTTTCTGTCTCTATATTTGTGACATTTTAGCATGTTTTTGCATGTGCTTTGCATTGTAGGTAAGTTCTTTCCTGAAGATATGAAAGCATGTTGATGAAGTTTGTGTGTTGTATGGACGATATTAACTTTTTAGTAGCCAGTTCAGTAGCGTTTCCACAGTAGAGAGAACTGGCCTGATCTGGGGCTGGCCAGTGTATTTGAGCAATTAAACTGGTTTGGGACAGAATTATTTAACTCGTTGTCCCATTTGTGTTTTCTGCACAGAAGCCATCCAATGACAAAGCGGTAAAGGAGAAGAAGGGCGGAGCCAAAGGAAAGAAAGAGGAGAAAGAATCTGCGCCCACTGCAAATGGAGAGACCAAGCCAGAGGAGGTGCGCTAACTCTTTTTGGTTGCTAATACCATTGTGTAGCATTTGCAGTAAGACCAAGGGAATATCTGTGTGGCCTTAATAGAGAAAGTGTGAAATTACTCATGAAGAGCACAAATTAAGTATGACCATAATGATATTTTACTCCTAAGCCTTTGTATATACTTTACCGTTCAAAAGTTTGGGGGGTGATAAGATATTTTGATGTTTTCGAAAGTGTTCTCCAAGGCTGCATTTATTTGATCAAAAATACAGTAAAAACATAAATATTGTGATATGTTACAACTTAAAATAAATGTTTTAATTTTAATATATTTTAATAAATATTCCTGTTATAGCAAACCTACATTTTCAGCAGCCATTTCTCCAGTCTTTAGTGTCACATGATCCTTCAGAAATCATTCTAATATGCTCATTTGAAAATCATTAATATTTTTTTTTTCAGGATTGTTTGATAAATAGAAGATTCAAAAGACCAGCATTTATTTGAAATAGGAATATTTTGCAACATTTTAAATGTCTTTACTGCTATTTTTGATGAATTTATGCATCCTTACTGAATAAAAGTATTAATTTTGTTTAAAAAAAAAAAAATTGTAAATCTTATTGACCCCAAACTTTTGAAAAGAAGTGTAGCCTATATCTACTTTTAGTTCAGCACTGGTCATTTAATATTGCAGATCGCATATCAAGTTGCTGTGTAGCTACATTTTACATGAATTTTGTCTCCCCTTCCTTAAAATGCTCTGCGATTACTTGAATCGTCCTCCAGGACATGAAAATTATTTTCATGGAACATTTGTTGTGTGAACGAGAATGAAAGAGCAGACATGTGAGGTGGGAAAGAATGACCTAGTTACAGGCGTGTTGTGGTGAAGTGTATTCTGGAAGGTTTGTACTAAAATGACTGTGAATTGGTGGTATTCATATAAAATTCAGATGGGCTGATAGTGCCAATGGCAAGTTTGATTTTGAGGGTATATTGTTTCAAAAATAATGCAACTTAAAGGATAATATTCCTTATTCTTTTGTATTAAATGTGCTGTTGCGTCAAATTAACTACTGTAAACCAGCTAGTACTCTTGTAATCTTAATCATGAATCGTTGAATAGTCACGAACGGTGTATTTCCATCCTAATATAATTTGTCCTTTTTTCCTCCTTGCTTTTCAAATTTTTGTGTGACAAAATGAATAAGGAAACTTTACACATCAAGATTTTTCAGTGCTCTGTACTAACATGAATTACATTATATTGACCAATGTCTAAACATCTTTTCATATATCCCTTTTCATGGCTTCTGAAACACCTGCATGTGCCTGAACCCCCACTCGCACACATGCACACATGCACAGATCTGTGTCTCACGCTCATCTGTCAGTGTGTCATCATGGAGAAGTTCCGCCCCCTCCTTCCTGTCCATCCGAGGGCAGAGTGAGAGTGTTAGAGTGAAGGGTATGAGAGTTTAAAGAGTGCAGTGTGTGCTTTTGTGCTCGTCGCCATCTGATCTAGATATATTCAACCATCTCTTTATCTGAGACTATCAAAAAAAAAAAAAAAAAAAAGTTACATTGTGAATGATTGGTAACCAAGGTTACCATAACGTTCAGTGCATTAATTTTGATATTATGGATCACAACTTAAGGATTTTGAAGTGTGATATTCCAGAGTGTACCCAATTGCAAAAATAATCACTGTTTTCAAACAGGTTTCCTGGAAATTCATTGGTCAGATAAACACATTGGTCATTCTGTCCACATAAGGTTAGGATAGAAGAAAGTATTTAGTTAAAAATGCACACATTACCTTGAATTTAATTAATTCAAATTTAAGTTGATTTCCTTATAATTACGTGAACGTAAGGATATAAATGCACTCTTCTCTCTGTTTTGTCCTGTTGTTTATTATGAAGGAGGTTGTTGAGTTTAAAGGAATAGTTCACCCAAAAATGAAAAATTGCTGAAAAATGTACTCACCCTCAGGCTATCCAAGATGTAGATGAGTTTGTTTCTTCATCAGAACAGATTTGGAGAAATTTAGCATCACATCACTTGCTCAACAATGGGTCCTCTGCAGTGAATGGGTGCCGTCAGAATGAGAGAAAAACATCACAATAATCCACAAGTAATCCAAATGACTCCCGTCTGTCAATTAACATCTTGTGAAGCCTAAAGCTGCATGTTTGTAAAAAAACAAATCCATCATTTACACGTTTTTTAACATCAGTCCTCTTTGATTAATACTACTTTGTCTAGTGAAAAAGTCATCTCCTCTGAATCAACGGAGAGAAATATGCTGAGATCAAGCACAATGTACAAGTGGATTATTGTGATGTTTTTATCAGCTGTTTGGACTCTCATTCTGACGGCACCCATTCACTTAAGAGGATCCACTGGAGAACAAGTCATGTGCTAAATTTCTCCAAATCTGTTCTGAAGAAGAAACAAACGCATCTATATCTTGGATGGCCTGAGGGTAAGTACATTTTCAACTGTTTTCATTTTTGGGTGAACTATTCCATAACAAATGATTTCATGATTTCCAATATGAGGTACGTTGTGGTCATTATTTGTATGTGGGTTTACTCATACTAACTGAGTGGTTTTGGTTCTGTCTGTCTGACTTCACATCAGGTTCTAACAGATTTAGAAAAGCTAAAATCCTATCAGAAGTTCTCTGCATTAGGAAATCATTCTCTTTTCTTCTGTTTTTTTTTCTCCCTCTGTATAGGAAACTGATCCCAAGGCTGAGGCGAAAGAGTGATTGAAGTTGTTTTCTGGAATAACAAAGAACATTTTTTATTCCTATTGAGTATTTTGTAAAATGCTAACTTTTTTTAGACTTACCGTACTAGATTTCCTTAGCTAAAAGTCGACTCACACTCCCCGCTGAAGCACCATACCTGTCTCCTTCTCTTTCATCTGACAGAAAGATAGATTAATTTCAAGTAAAAGCAACAGTTATTCTTGAAAATTTCTCCAGCAGCTTGCCTGCCAAATGCAGCCACTTGGAACATGTCACATCCTACATGTTAAAAGCAACCAATTCATCTTTTGCCACCAGAGCGCATATCCTTAGCTCCATATATATATGGTTACTAAGGTTCAAGTCTTTGGTGTGTATTGTCTTTGAGTCTTATTTAATTGGTTAAATATCATAAAAAAAGAGCGAGAGATACAGAAAAAAGGATCAAATGGGGATGAGAGATTTAAATAGTAACCCTTTGCATTTTATCTCCTTTGTAGCATTTTGAGATTCAAGTGTGTTCTTTTAAAATTGCTGAATTAAACATGACCCTTAACAGTGGCAGAAATACATAGCAATAAACAAGTGGTGCTTTGTGCTAGAAGGTTAGGAAAACTCTTCAAGAACTGAATCTCAGAAAGATGTACAAGTCCACAGAACTGGTTTGAGGTACTCTCTGTAAAATGTTTTCAAATAAAAGATGAATAAACGGTCAATTGACTCTTGTGTGCGTCTTACTAGTTGTTGCTTTAATGGTCCACAAGTACTAGGCTGCCTTTATTCTCACAGAAACAAAAGTTCAAAGCAGCCTTAGTGTCTGTCTAATATTTTTGACTCATTTTAGAAAAATTTGTAATAATTTTAGGGGGATAAATTTAAACTTTTTTTGTTTTTTTGTTTTATTTTTTGGGGGGGAAAATCTAATAAAATAAATATGTAATTAAATACAATATTGGAGCAACATGTCTTTTTATGTATTGATTTATTTATACATTTGTAATTAGAATCGAGTGAAACTTATCCTTTAATAATGCTATTAAAGGCCTAGCTCACTCAATTGGCTTTTCTTTATAATACTAAAATGGTTATTTTTCCACTGGGGTTCATATTTTCTCAATTTATTGTAAAATTATGTTAGATAAACATCTGTGAATAAAAACGGGTATTTAACTTTTCAGTGATGCATCAAAAATTCAGATGCAAAAGAAACGTAGAGCAATTTCAGCATGTCTTCCTCAGGAAAAATTTAGAAAGAATATCAAATGCCACGTGATTTAAAACAGCATATTACTGGTTACTATAAAGACTGTGCTATTAATTCCAAAAATGCAATTCATAGGGAGAAAGTGAAAAAAAATAATGGCAACACTATACCATAGTTAACTTTGTGGAAAACTCTTGAGGGTCCAGGGAGTTTAGTCTAAAGCTACAAAAGCCTTTCAGTGTAGTTCTTTATACACAGACACGTGTGACCCTAAACACGCACACACTCACTAAATACAACTGCTGATGTCAGAAAGTGAAAGGTCAGCAATGCCATGGGGAGGCAGGAACAGAGAAGAGGAAATGAATGGACTGACAACACTCGTTGGTCTGGACTGCTGTCTTTCTGCAGGCCCAGCCAATAGACCAAAAGCCCCATATAGTAATAAATCTGTTTAATGATCACACTAGCAACATATTTCTGAAATTACAGAAATGAAAGTGCTTCTTTCTTTTTAAAGTGATCTGGTTGTTTTAGAGGATCTACACACTGTGCATTTTATAGTGTTACTGTTACTTGTTTGTGATGAGGATGCCTTTACAAAGTAGACCCACTGAATTTCATAAACAGACATTTAAAATAATTATTTAACACTAAATATTAGTGCAAATGTGGTCCAAATAAAATGGGACAGGAAACTTTATTCACATTATTCTTATCCACATTGCTCAAGTTTAAATAAACATACCATAAAAACTCTCATATCTGTAAGACCAAATAATGCATCAACAAAATAGATATACAGGGGCATCTCAATAAATTAGAATGTCGTGGAAATTTTCATTTATTTCAGTAATTCAACTCAAATTGTGAAACTCGTGTATTAAATAAATTCAATGCACACAGACTGAAGTTGTTTAAGTCTTTGGTTCTTTTAATTGTGATGATTTTGGCTCATATTTTACAAAAACCCACCAATTCACTATCTCAACAAATTAGAATATGGTGACATGCCAATCAGCTAATCAACTCAAAACACCTGCAAAGGTTTCCTGAGCCTTCAAAATGGTCTCTCAGTTTGGTTCACTAGGCTACACAATCATGGGGAAGACTGCTGATCTGACAGTTGTCCAGAAGACAATCATTGACACCCTTCACAAGGAGGGTAAGCCACAAACATTCATTGCCAAAGAAGCTGGCTGTTCACAGAGTGCTGTATCCAAGCATGTTAACAGAAAGTTGAGTGGAAGGAAAAAGTGTGGAAGAAAAAGATGCACAACCAACCGCAGCCTTATGAGGATTGTCAAGCAAAATCGATTCAAGAATTTGGGTGAACTTCACAAGGAATGGACTGAGGCTGGGGTCACGGCATCAAGAGCCTCCACACACAGACGTGTCAAGGAATTTGGCTACAGTTGTCGTATTCCTCTTGTTAAGCCACTCCTGAACCACAGACAACGTCAGAGGCGTCTTACCTGGGCTAAGGAGAAGAAGAACTGCACTGTTGCCCAGTGGTCCAAAGTCCTCTTTTCAGATGAAAGCAAGTTTTGTATTTCATTTGGAAACCAAGGTCCTAGAGTCTGGAGGAAGGGTGGAGAAGCTCATAGCCCAAGTTGCTTGAAGTCCAGTGTTAAGTTTCCACAGTCTGTGATGATTTGGGAAAACCAAAGTCACTGCACCCGTTAACCAAGAAATTTTGGAGCACTTCATGCTTCCTTCTGCTGACCAGCTTTTTAAAGATGCTGATTTCATTTTCCAGCAGGATTTGGCACCTGCCCACACTGCCAAAAGCACCAAAAGTTGATTAAATGACCATGGTGTTGATGTGCTTGACTGGCCAGCAGACTCACCAGACCTGAACCCCATAGAGAATCTATGAGGTATTGTCAAGAGGAAAATGAGAAACGAGACCAAAAAAATGCAGATGAGCTGAAGGCCACTGTCAAAGAAACCTGGGCTTCCATACCACCTCAGCAGTGCCACAAACTGATCACCTCCATGCCACGCCGAACTGAGGCAGTAATTAAAGCAAAAGGAGCCCCTACCAAGTATTGAGTACATATACAGTAAATGAACATACTTTCCAGAAGGCCAACAATTCACTAAAAATGTTTTTTATTTATTTATTTATTTATTTTTTATTGGTCTTATGAAGTATTCTAATTTGTTGAGATAGTGAATTGGTGGGTTTTTGTTAAATGTGAGCCAAAATCATCACAATTAAAAGAACCAAAGACTTAAAATACTTCAGTCTGTGTGCATTGAATTTATTTAATACACGAGTTTCACAATTTGAGTTGAATTACTGAAATAAATGAACTATTCCACGACATTCTAATTTATTGAGATGCACCTGTATGTATTATACATTGAAGTATAGAATTAAGCCCAGATTTATGTACTGATTGATTCCTATACAGCATTGGTGACAGAATTGATGTGGTTGATGCATACATAATTGTATCCCTCACTTTAAATATTTTTATAAGGCCAATTTTTACTGATTATTATTAGAAGTTACTCTTTGTGAAATGTTTTCATTAATAATTATTATTTTAGGAAATCATAAAACATAACAATCTGGAATGCTCTGTTGAATCTACTGAGATCCAAGGAGGCAAAAACCACCAACTTAATTTATTTACCCTTATAACCTTTGACCCATGTTTGGCCCCTAAACACATCAACTGAAATGATAGTCCTGACCTCCAGTGGCAAGAAAAAATACTGCACGCCACTGATCACAAAATAACACATTCTTCCATTTTAGAATCTTTAATCCAGTATATTTTAAGAAGGTGTTTATGATTTGTATTTTTAGTATTCTGAATCAAAATGAGTCACACTTTGAGTTTTTTTTTTTTATTGTCTGAACCTACTTGTGAAGTTTAATGCCTACTCAGCCACTTCACCAGATCACCACCGTTACTCAAAAGTGTGATAAGTTGCATCAGTTTTTCTTAAGTAGCCTCGAAGCCAAAGCTTCTATATTCATGTAATTCTTAAGTATCTGACTGCTTTTCTCCTTCACATATACTCCTAGTGTCAGTAGTTTAGCAAGTGTTACATCACCAAATGCAGTTAAAACTAACTGTTCAACTCAGGATTTTCCTAGCAAGGGCACCTAGCAATTTGTCTCAGCTTTATAAACAAAAAGTCACAGATAGATTGTATCAAAGACACCTTTTTAACGCAGAGAAAAAAAAAGGAAAGGCAAATGTCAAACATTTCCTTTGTCTAATGTCTCACTTTGATGCCTCACCTCTTAAAACAAGAGTGCAGTAAATCTATCTGAATTTGTGATTAGAATGGTAATGTCAGTGTGTATAAAATACAATGCTAACTAAGCATACAATTATTTAGTTATTTATTTATTTTGCAGTTTTAGAATTTTATTTATTTATTTATTATTCAAATAGGGACACCCTGAGTACATCCTCAATATCCTTAAAGAAAGGTTTTGTCAGATTTAACTCCCTTTTGGGGGTGATACTGGTAAGTACACACACATTCAAAAATTTACACTATTGTATATGTGAATTGTACATGTAAATGTGCATAATATGCACATAAAAATACATTCAAAATATATAAAATGACATGAAAAAATCTGTTAAAATAGTCTATAAAAGTTAATAATAGTCTATGTTATTGTTTTCTTTAATGGTTGCTGGGTTATTAAGCCTCAGTTTAAACTCTCATTTGCATCACTTGCAAAATAGGGTCAAAGCAAAAAAGTAGGTTTAGCCTCTTGAACTTCACAAGCATTGGCTGTAAAACAGCTGGTGGTGTTTATTTAACATGGATAACTAATTAGGGAACTTAGTATTTAGACTGGTTAGATCATGAACTCCACCAGTACTGTACTCAGCACTATCCTTACAGAATGTTAAAACTCAACAGGCCTTTTCAATGTCGTATGACTTAGGCTACTCCTAAATAAGTTTATCTAAATTAAGTCCGTAGCACATATAAAGCACAACTTCAGCTGGCTTGTTTAAAGCAGACATCCTCACTGCTTGCTTATGCCTTTGATTGCTTAGATAGGAAGAAAAAAAAATGTATAATACTTATATGTAATGAATATTGTGTTGTGGACAGAAGTATTAAAATGCTTTGTCCAATTTATATAACTGTGTATTTCAATCTTTAACTAGACATGGACACAGTCTGTATGTTGTTTCTTTAAAATAGATAGATCTTGTGACATAGAACTATATAAATAAGATCACCGATGTACTATTTTGTCTGGTGTTGTTATTAGTCACTGGATTTCTGTAACTTACAAGGTTTAATTCATTACATTCTCCCTGTTTACAACCCTTCCCCCATTTTACTGCCCGCTCGCTTTTGGGAAAGAAATGGAGGACTTCCCAATCCAAATCACAACCGAGAGAGGGGGTGGGTTCCTTGGAATAAATCTGGTTTAAGATTAAAACAAATGGACTTTTATACACTTTACAACCACACGAATACGGGGTTGTATTCAGGTGTTTGATAGCGAGCTTCAATATGCTGTTGTGAGAGAAACATGGTGTGAGATCCGAGCTTCGCTGCCTGCAAGGTCGACAGACCGAGGAACAAGAGGCGCCATTAAAGCTCAGGGTCTGGGACTTAGCAAACAAATAACCGTAGCCCGAACGAATAGTTAAATTGTTGCATAAAATGAGCCACCATTGCTTTCTTTTTCCCCTTCAGCGTTAGCATCGCAGCCTCCCTGACAGCACAGTCCTGCGCGTACGTACTAGACTCTACTCGTGTATTCCTGCGCAAAGGGGTTGTGCTTTATGGAGGGAGGAGGGGGTGAGGAGCCTAAACTGAAACCCAAAATATTCACGAACACCTTAAGGTGCATTAAACTGCACGTTTTAGAAACATCGTTTCTTGTCCACCCCAAACGCGCTCGGGGTGTTTGTCCGCATCAACGCGTGGCACATTGTGGCTAAGAGGGGACTATTTTGCGAGAGCGCGGCCGCGGAAGCCTCGCGCGACGAACCGGATCTGCTTTCTGTGTGTGTTGGGTGAATGGAGGCGCAGCTCTTCCTGGTGAACAAACACTGACAACTATAGGGCAGCCTAGCGATACCCGCTTCCCAGAACGGCCACACACACCTTCTCCTTCACCCCAAAACAACCCTAAACATGGCTGCTGAGCGTAAACACATCGCGCAGTTGAAATCCGGTGAGTAAAAGGGATTGAGAAAGGTTACGTTGGAATATTTTTATATACATCTGCGTTTCCCACCACGTCCTTCTTGAAAGCTAATGTAGCTCATTCTCCCCCATCTCGCAGAACTGTACTTCCTAATAGCCCGATTTTTAGAAGCTGGACCTTGTCAGGACGCGGCAGAGGTGGGTGATTTTGCAATTTAGGACTGTAAACGACATTTCTGGAAAAGATCGAAGCGTAATCTGCTATTTTTGTGCTTTTTTCAGACCTTGATACGGGAGGTTCAGGAGAAGGAGGTAAGCAGCGCGAGCTCTACTCGCGTCGCATCTCGCTGCGCTGCACTTTAGGCTGCTCATTTCACGCAGATTTCACATTTATGCTTTAAAAACACAAAATCGACCTCTTAGAATTTACCTAGACCTATTTAACACTGTTTTTCCATTACAGCTGTTACCCAAAAGGATTGACTGGACTGGCAAAGAACACCCAGGGAGTTACGAAAATTTGGTAAGGGTTCCCTATAACCGAGAGAAAACTTTTTAGAGAGCAAAATAAGAATTGAATTTCCCGCAATTTTTAAATCAGGAAAAAAACGTAACCCGAACACACGGGCAAAAACCAACCTCAGGGTTAGAAAGGACCGTCAACGGGTGAACCCAGAGCCTGGCCTGACCTCAGGGGTGTGAGTTTGGTCACAGTGCTGTCCGCAAGGTGTAAATAGATGTTAAAATTGATGTAGAAATAAAGAGACGTCATGAATGTGGTGCTATAAGGGGAAGGGAGCGGAGGGAGGAGGGACCAGTGCGCCAGAGACTGAAAGCGGGGCGGGATGGAGGCGCTCTGCTCCATGCAATACAACCATAGTCAGGGTAAAATACTCCTTTTGCCTTAGTTTATTTCACTTAAACTAAGATTTTGGAGCAGGAAGCAACAAAGCCGGAGTCGTAGAGGATCTTAGCAGAGTTTTTTTTTTTTTAAGTGGCCCTGACAGTTTGTGTCTTCGGAGGAAATTATTTTTAACAGACAGCACTGAGAGACATGAGGCCGATAATACAAATGAGAGGTACATCGAAATGAGTACGTATTGATTAATTTATTAATTACGATATTTAGAAAAGTAAGTAAATGATTAATCGGATTATTTGCGTTTTTCAGTAGCTCGCTATTTCATCTAGGAATATCACTCGAGAAGACAGTTTGATTTCGCTTTCGAAGTGAGAGATACAAAAATATCTTGATTTTAAAACTTAGTGTGTTTTGATCCAGCCCCTGTTATGGCCAGCCCCCAATATATATATATATATATATATCAGTTGCGTAACTAATAGACTGAACTGTCTGTTAATCACACACAGGCTGTTACTGCTGTATCGCCGTCTCTTCTACACGGTGAAATTCACACACATTGTAGCGATAATCTGTTATTTTGTATACGCGATTATCTCGCGCGCCACTAGATCCCAGTCAGTGTATGATAGTGAGTGTGTGTGTGTGTGTGTGTGTGTGTGCGCGAGAATGTGGCCGTTCGTGGATGATTTCACTGCCGTGTGTGGAGATGATGTTAAAGCCCGTGTCTGCAGATTGTGGGTAGGAATAACGCGCACGAGACTTTACCGCCTGATGTTGGCGCTGTCAATTAATTTTTTATTTTTTTTTTGTCAGGTCTCGAGTCCCTTGATCAATATGTTAATGAGCTATGCAATCTGCATTAATTATCATTATTCATAAGATTAATTAAGTAATGATGATAATAACAATATTGCATTAAAATTGTAATGAAAAATAAATTATTTTTTAATATTTAAAAACAAGAAAATATGCCTTTTTAATAGAATTTTTTATTTCATTTTTTTTTTTTAGTAATTACTGTTTCGTCCGCAAAATATTTAATATGTAATACATTAATAGCAAAACAGTATACTAATTAGGAAGGATGATTCATTAACAAAACTGTAGATCTATTTAGATTTTAATTTATAATTAGTGTTTTAATACGCATACCCTGATTCACTCAATGTTAAACATTGCTTTACTCATACAGTCATTAGCTAAGCGGTGTGTGTGCGTGTTTGTGTGTGTGTGGATAGATATGGAATGTGTGTGTGCGCGCGCGCGTGTAGACCAATAGGATGACGCTAAATGCAATTAAAGCCACATTAATTACTGGTCTGCCTTTGGAAGCTGGATCTGCTGACCAGGCTTGATAAAAGATGCCCGGACTGACGCGTTGCGCAGGGGGGAGAACATTTTACTCTGTAGATTAGATTCATCTCTAGGGAAAATATGGAAAGATAAAAAGCGCTTTGCAATACGGCAGAAACACTGTATTGTTTTAAAATAGTGTCGAATATAATCCTTTATAAGATTGTAGTTATGCTATTATGTGAACGTTTTTTTTTTTTTTATGTGTGCACTGTTAATGTCTGGTAAATGCCTTTTTAAGTATATACCTTTATTTTGTTATCTAATTATTTTTTTAAGTACACATTCATTAAGATAATTTCATGGTGATGCTGGTTATTTTTAACGAAAGCATTCGCATGCTTTGATTAAATTAGAATATAGTAGTAGTAGAAAATTTAATCATCGAATTATATAACTGTAATTATATTTAAAAAGGTATTTATGTAGATTAGCGTTAAGATTGTAAATTAACTGCAAGGTTGTTTGCATTATACTTGCACAAACACGTTCTTGCATTTTTGTTTCCTTTCTTAATATCTAAATTCTATGCATGCATTATTACAACACAATAATTGAGGATATTGTACATTATATTAGAAATATATTTACAAACATATTTAAATACAAAAGTAGATCCATTTGCCTTAATGCACATTTGTGATTGTGTGTATAGGTCAAATTGTACAGGCACATTTCTCCAGATCACCTGTTGCAGGTGTGTGAGCGAGTGAGTCCTCTTTTAGAGAGAGAAGTGCCAGCCAGTGTACCTGGAGTTAACTCACTGCTGGGAGCTGGACGCCAGTCAGTGCTACGTACAAACAAGAGTGAGTGTTTCTATTCGCAGATTAAATGTATTCATCAACCATTTTTTAATAAGCAAGTTAACCAGTTTACAGCCAGCTTAATCAAAAATATGTTTTGAATGTCTTTTTTTTTTTTTTAAGTATTAACACCATAACCGCTGTAAAGCAATGTAATAATGAATTGATGAAATGTGTATTTTGTGCCACTATGTAAAAAGCTGAAGACAGGGAAAAACCTTAACATTAGGCAAATTCATTAAAGGATTTAACTTAATCTTTAAATGTTTACAAATGGCATCCCACAACTGAGTCAGATATATAAGCAAGTATGTAAAAGAAAGAGGAATGATAATTGATCAGTAGTGGTGGAATTAATAATAATGCTGCCTTCAAATTAAAACAGATTCCATAGCAATTAAAACTTCAGCATGTCTATAACATTATCAAGAATACTGCAACTGGCCTTCATAGAAATAAAACAAAAGCATATAATTACATATTGCTTTGCAGTGGATGTGGTTGTCAATACCAGTTTGTGTATATGTGCCTAGGGATTCAGTCAGTTCTACAGTGTATATTTAGTGACAATCCCACGTGTTTGTTGCAAGGTTGTAAGCACGTGGTATGGAAGGGGTCCGCCCTCGCAGCCCTGCATTGTGGCAGGCCACCCGAGCCGCCAGTCATCTATGGAAGCCCGCCCAATATTGGTAAGTCACCTCTTATTGGTTGTTTTGTTGATGTATTCCAGTGGAAGAAACAACATTCATACATCCCCTCATACCTTTTAAAAACAGTTTTTCATTGATTTGATTATTGAAATAGAATTTAAATTTTCAAACAAAGAAAGTAGAACATTTTGAAATTTGTGGACCATACATTAAAAAAATGTTATTTATTGTAAATGAAATGGTTATATTAAGAGTTTACTTAGGAAGCTGAAGATTCAAATGTATTTGCTCTTGTGTGCTATAGTGGAAACAGTATACAGTCGGAGGCTGAATGGCTCTTATCGGTTGGGTCAGTTGGTTCCTACAGCTGTTTACCAACATATGAAGATGCACAAGAGAATTCTGGGACACCTGTCATCTGTGTATTGCGTCACCTTCGACCGCACCGGTCGCCGCATCTTCACAGTAAGACATCTGGTTTTATGACAGACTAATGCTTTTTTTTTTTTTTTTTTTTTCTGGGAAAAAAATTGAAATGAGCTTTCCTTTTTTCTGAAATTGCGGATATGGACAAAATGTAAAGTATTGTGTAATGTGTATGCGCTGAATTGCGCAGTTTTTTTTAAACATAGTATGTTTCTGAAATGTTAATTAGTATTTGAATTGTGAGCCCTCCATTTGTTTCCTTTTTGAGTACAGTATTCTGGAGTGTAGTATTACATCAGGTTATGGAATTTTAATTTGTTCGTCATGTTCTTGTGCTGTCAGTCTGCTTTTGTGTGTGTGTATGTGGGTAGTTGACGTATCAATGTGTCCTATGGTGTGACGGAAAAATGTAAAAAAAAAAAAAAAAACCTCTAACATTGAAGATAAACCTCTCTCATGCTATTTGTAACTCTAAGAACGAAGATACAAGTTTTTTTCTACAGTTTTGCTATGTCACACCATAGGACACAGTCCAGTTTTTATTTGTCAACTACCAATGTGCTTGCATGTGTATCTGGAAACATATTTGAATGGTTTGACCACAGGGAGAAGATATTTTGTACATATTAATTTATTGTTGAGTTTTATTGTGAGAGTTAATTGGGTGGTTCGAAAATTTTGCTTCAATATCAGCTTTTCAAAAGAGATGTCAAAAACGTTGAAATGATATATTTAAGTGATAAAAACATTCTGAGAATGATTGCAAGCTTTTGAGTTTGTTTGAAAACACTTTGGAATAGGAAGTGTTGTTCTTATTTATAACAGCATCTCAAGGACATTCCAAAAAAATAAGGGAAATTCATGATTTTGATTTCCATGCCTAGATTTGATTGAATTAATATGAATTTTTCTAGCTATGCTAAGCTCATTTTTTATTTATTAGCTATTAGCTAAGGATAATTGTTGTAAGGATACATATTTGATATATAATCTCTATAAAATTATATATATTTTAAATACTTATCCAGTGATCACAAACGACTAGGACAGAAATAGAAATTTATTGGTCAGAATTTGTGGAAACCTTGTTTACAGTGTATGGTGTGCAACTCCATATATCCCACATTATAAATGTGCCTTTACACTCCATCATTTACCATGACCTATAATGTTTTTGCTTTTTAGCGATATTTAAAATCTAAGATCCAGTATATTTAAAATTTAAATTCTGTTCATAAATTTAGTGTACTGATCAAGCAGTCTGAAGAAACAAAAACTGATGTGCAGTGTAGTAGATTTAAATAGCTTTGTGTTGAAGCCAGTGTGGCTTTAATTATTCTGTATGCCTCATTAAACTGTATACATACAACTATATGGCTATCCATTTTGGAATTTAAAGGGATGTCACTAAAGTTTTTAGGGTGCTGTTAGCGTGTCATAATAATAAAACACTTAAGGTCAAAAGCTTTAACACTGAAAATCCCCCAGTGAACATAATGGTCTCAAATGACCCATTGAATGGAGGATCTGGTCGCTGTTTGGTCCAAATGTCTGAGTGGGTTTGGGTTTTTAAGGGTTCTTAAAGCAGCTGTGGTTTTATGAGTTGATAAGGGACTTGCCCGTAAGAGAGTTATATGTTCACACTGTATGTAGGTCCTGTGGTTCAAAAGTGCTGTTCTATAGTTTATTATGGAGTACCATTAACAGAGCCATTGACTTAACTTGTGTTTATTTTACATGGCATAATGATTTGGATAAAAGCATAAATAAATAATTGTAAATGCAGGTTGCTCTTATCATATTTTGAAGTGTCGCAGTATCAGTCATTCATAGTGTAAATAATGTGTTTTACATGCGTTTTCGTTTTGATTCAACAGTTTGGGACCACTAGTCAAAAGGATAGTATTTTACATTGTCTAGTTTCTACTTTTTTTATTACAGCTTATATTATCAGCATAACAGTATGAGTCTCTTAGTATTTGGTTGTCCTCTTTACTTCAGTGACAGTAGCACTTGAGCTGCAAACTCCACAAGTTTGTGTAAAACCTGATGATCATGTTTCTCTTGCATGATTTGAGGATGATCCTAAGAGCATATTGTGCTTCAATGGAAACAAGAACATCTGAAAGTCTGTCTGTACTCATGATCAGTGTCAGAAATGTATGTTTTTGATCAGTGACCCAGGAATAGTGAAGTAATTTAAATATTTCATGTCCATTTTACATCAGAATTTTAGCACTAGTTTTTTTAACACTTTAGTATAGGGATCAATTCTCACTATTAACTAGTTGCTTATTAGCATTAATATTATGAACATATCGAGGGGTGAGAACCAGAAAGGCGTAAGTGACATTTCACCAACTTTACAGGAGAACCAAAACAAAAATTCTACCATAGTTTGATCTGACTTTGTGTACTGATTTCAATTGTTTATAATAAAAATTTGTACACTCATGGATGACAGTAGTTTTGCCAGTAGAAAGAGCTCATTAAGAGATTTCATTTGATGTATATATCTCCATTTCACCAAAAATGTCACTTACGCCCTTCTGGTTCTCACCCCTCGATATTGGCTGTTTATTAGTACTTATAAAACACATATTCTGCATGACCATATTCTACATTCCTAATCCTAACCAATACTGAAACTTAACAACTACCTTACTAACTGTTAATAATTAAGGAGTGATGAGATTTTTTCAAAATCTCGAAACTTATTTACGTCTAAATAAAAAATGCAGTCTTTGGACTTTTTAAAGACTTTGCATACTACATTCAAAAGTTGGGAGTCAGTAAGATTTTTTCTTAGTTAATACTTTTGTTCAGTAGGGATGCATTAAACTGATCAAAAGTGACAGTAAAGACATTGTTACAAAAATGTTCTTTTTTGAACTTTCTATTCGTCAAAGAATGCTAATAATGTATAATGTTTCCACAAAAATATTGTTGTTATAAATATTGTACTGTTATAAATTCTAAGCCTTTTTTCAGCATTGATAATAAGAAATGTTTCTTGAGCACCAAATCAGCATATTCAATGGATTTCTGAATTCTAAAAATTAAGCTTTGCCATCACAGGAATACATTACACTTTAAAATGTAATATTACAAATAGAAAAGTTATTGTAATACATTATTTCTGTTTTTACTGTATTACTGAACAAATAAATGCAGACTTGGTGAGCATAAGAGATTCTTTCAAAAAATATACAAAAAAATCTTACTGACCCCTAACATTTGAACAGTTACACACTGTGTCCTTAATAAATCGGACTCTATGGCTCTTTGTTGGAATTTCAATGAGTAGTTCTTTTCTTTCGTCCGATGTTGTCCTACCCTGGAAACTCTGTCTTAATTTCCCAGTGACTAAAAGGGTATTTTTAGACAGTGAGCCTTCTGATCTCACAGGGACAGATAATGTTTTGACTCTGGGATAAGTGTAGAGGTCAAAGGTCCTTCACATGTTCCGCCTGGGTAAGCATACTGTTGCTTGGTGACATCATCACGTCCTCAAACTTCTTAAAGATTTTGTGTGTGTGTGTGTGTGTGTGTGTGTGTGTGTGTGTGTGGGTGGATAAGTGCACGTGTTTTGATTCAGGCATTTCTCGGACATTATCTCACTCTCAGCCGTTGGCGTGAGCTGTAGTTAACGTTTGTCAGAGCTCTGTAGGATCGTGCTTGTGTGTGTTTTGCTGATGTGTGTTTTTGAGTGTGCACTCTTGGGTTCCATTTTACTCTGCAAGTTTTTAATGCTCCAAAAATGGCTGAACAGCAAGGATTACTCCCCTTCTTTCTGCCTCTCCCTCCCTTTTCCCTCTATCTCTCTCTCCTACTCCTGTTCTCTTTGTCTTTTCCTCTTTCGATCGGGGTCTCTCTCTGTGTTTTCTCCTACTCTTTATTCTTTCTATAGGTCTTTTTCTCCCGGTGTAGGGGGGCGTGTCTGTGCGCGCATGCATGTTGAAAAAAGTGTTTCTTTTATGGAATTGGCTGCGAGCCACGAATAAAATCATCTCTTTCATATTCCTGAGCCATTAGCCAGCGTGTCATTGGCATTCCGTCTGTGTTTAACAGATCTTCGGGAATGTTCGTCTCTGTGTGTGGCTTGGGGATCATTTTTCTTTGCTCAATTCGATATGCATGTGTGGCCTGCTAAAATCAATGTTATTATCACAGTTAATTCCAGTGTTTCTGGAAACAACTGTGATATTTTCATGTTGTTAAAATCACGTTTATGAAATGAGGAGGAAAATGGCAAGCTGATTATCTTAGGGGAAAATCATCTTTCAATCAAGCTGTGAATGAAAGATGGGGTTTAAGTTGTTGTAGGTAGCGCTTGCTTTTTTATAGTCCTCTGCTTGTTGTCATGGAAATGCAATGCCACAGTACTGCATTTTTAGGTTAAAAGCATTTTTGATTCACCTTGCAGTAAAATCACATTGGACTCGTTAAATGTAGAATTAGTAGCAAATAGTAACATTTGTGTTGGAAGACAGTTGTAATGTTTCTGCAGGAAACATAGGAATGATATACACTCAAAAGTTTGGAGTCAGAAAGAATTTTTTTTAAGGCTTTTGTAAGAAGTCTCTTAAATTAATCAAGACCATATATATATATTTTTTAATCAAAAATACAAAAATCAAATGAAATGTGTGTGATATGAAATACTGAAATATGTGATATTTGATATAAATATTAATAGAATTTAATATTAGTAAAATTTAAACTGAATTTTTCAGCAGTCATTACTCCAGTCTTCAGTTTCACACAATACTTCAGAAATCATTCTAATATGCTGATTTGGTGAAATCAAGAGACATTTAATCTTTTTATTATTATTATCAATCTTGTGCTGATTAATATATTTTTTTAAGGATTCTTTAATGAACAGGAATTTTGAAAAGCAGCATTTATTTTAAAAAAAAAGTGTAACATTGTAAATGTTTTTACAGTCATTTGAGCAATTTAATGCAGCCTTGCTGAAAATGTTCAATTTATATATATAAAAAAAGATCTTACTGACCCCAAACTTTTAAACAATACTGTAACACTTGTCCCACTACATAATTTACAGTTATTGAATATTCAGATTGATACATAAAATCATTCCTTTTAAAACAATAATCAATATATTTAGTGTTAGATATTGTTAATAATAAAGTACAAGCATATTAACAAAATTTTGCATAAGATAGCTTTTATATAAGATTGGTCTGTTCTCGATTATTGTCCACAAATAGTTATTTGGATATAACATTATCCAATAGCTAATTTTATGTAGAAATCTAAAAGATGAAAAAGGAAAGTTATTTCAGAGGAAGAGGGAAGGTATTATGTTTTTGTTTTATTTGTATAACATGCACTGATGAGTTGTTCACAATAAGACCAGGAACAGGAATTCAAGTAATTAAGAAAATAGAGTGCATTTTGATTTCATGCTGACTTTATGAGCAAGTTAAATTTCCAAAGTGGTTTTGGATGCATAAAACAATTGGGTTGATTTAGGGTGACATCAGTTTTGTTTTTGGTTATTGTTACTCACTCTTAGGTAATGTGCTTCTCTTGGTGCAGACTGAACTTGTTATCTGAGCCTATGTAATTGTATTAAGTAAATTTAAATGACTTGATATGCCCATCTTTAGAGGCCCAGGGGGGATTGGTTTAACTTCAGACGTTTGGCTGGAATCTCTGCTTGAGTTAATTAATTTGCAAAACACATGACTAAATTCTAGTGGATTATATTTGGGTGCACAGAGACCAAACTTTCTAGAGAGAACTTCTGAAAGAAGACTGAGTCTGAAAATCATTCTGACGCACGACTTTGGCAGGGTCTGAGGGGTTACCGTGTGTGGTGTGTATCCTCAGGGTTCGGACGACTGTTTGGTGAAGATCTGGGCGACGGATAACGGGCGTTTGCTGGCGACACTGAGAGGTCATGCGGCAGAGATTTCAGACATGGCTGTGAATTATGAGAACACCCTGCTGGCAGCCGGTAGCTGTGATAAAATGATCAGAGTGTGGTGCCTGCAGACCTGCGCCCCGCTGGCAGTACTGGAGGGCCACGCGGCATCCATCACGTCATTACAGGTGTGCGACACGTTTACATTCACAATTCAATGCTTTTAACAGACACAATGTTATGAGACATGCATGAGAATTTCACCATTACAAAGAATGCTGTAAAAGATTTAATAGTAATTCCTTACAAAAATAGTTTTTTTTTTTAATTTTAGTTTATTTTTTATTTTTTTACTGTGAAATCAATAGCAGTCTAGGTCTTTTTTTTTTTTTGTGGTAACACAATAAATTACTGTGGAAGATGACTATATTGCACACCATTCTAGGATAATAGTGTAAACAGTCACCATTATGGTGATTCATGTTCCCTTTGGCTGGGACCTTGGACCTTTTAATTAATTTTCTCCCAGCCAATGTTACAGAACACAATTGGTTGTACATTGAGAAAATAAACTAAGCATTGCCATTTATTGTTTTATGTTATAATGCAAAAACATCATCTTTTATGAACAATTAACCTTAATTGTACTCTGGTTAAAATAGTACTGTTGTAAGGAGGCAGGCTTTTATTGTGAGTTGTCAACCAGGCCAGCAAAATAGTTTATTTCAAGTTGATTTGATTAGCGCTTTTCACAATACTTGTTGCTTCAAAGCAGCTTTACAGAAAATGCTTGTTTCAATGTTGCAATTAGCTGTGAAATAAATACTACTAAAAATATACAACAGCATAACTTATTCAATCGGCAGTGCATGCTAGGAACCTAAGTGCCAGCATGGCACAATATACAGAGATTATTATAATGCAGACATAGCTAATTATTGTGTGTACTAGCTCAGTGCTGCTGTATTACAGTCACTTCCTGATCCTGTTCACTGTGAAGTCAAAATATAGTGTTACTTAATTATAATAAACAGCAGAACTACTGTAAAAATGACTGTGAAACTTCTAGTAGCCAGAAATATACATTACCATTCAAAAAAAGTCCCTTATGCTCACAAAGATGGCATTTATTTAATCAGAAAAAAAACAATAATATTGTGAAATATTGTTAAAGTAACTGTTTTCTGTTTTAATATATTTTAAAATGTAGTTTATTTATGTGATGCCAAGCTGAATTTCAAGCAGCCATTACTCCAGTCTTAAGTGTCATATCATCCTTCAGAAATCATTATACGATGCTGAATAAAGCAGTTGTGCTGCTTAATATTTTTTGTAAACTGTGATACGTTTTTGTCAGGATTCTTTGATGAATCAAAAGTTCAAAATCTGTTTATCTATTTGAATTAAACATTTCAAATAGAGGTCTTTTGTTATAGATTACAGAAAATACATAAATATCTTAACTGTCACTTTTTACCATTTCTCTCTTTCTCTGTCTCTCTCTCTCTCTCTCTCTCTCAAAAAAAACTCTTAGTGACCTCAATCTTTCACATTAAATTTACAATATATGTTTTGCAGTGTATATAGGCATGCACAATCACACACCAACTCATAGAGAAAACGTTTACTGTGTTGTAATCCTGTTTCGTCTGTGTGTGTGTGTGTAGTTTTCTCCTCTGTGCAGTGGCAATAAGAGGTTCCTGTCCTCCACTGGAGCTGACGGCACCATCTGTTTCTGGCAGTGGGACGCACGCACGCTCAAATTCGGGTGTGTTTCCATTCTTGCACTTATCTATGGGGTTTTAAGTTTTGCAATCTTTTCTTCGCTATTCGGAGCAAGTATTTAAAGCTCTTTTTTAGTTGAATTCATGCAAAAGAGAAACATGGAATTGTAGCATGCCATTATCTTTTGAACCAATGTGAAATATATGTTTCAGTGTTTTGATTTTTCTTTTGTTATTTTTGCAGTTCAATTTTAGTACAGAAATTACTCCTTTCATCTTTGAATAAGGTCACCAAGAGAATATATTCTGGCACTCATCATGTTTCTGTGTGTTTATATGTGTGTGCAGGCAGCGACCCAGCAAATTCATCGAGCGGCCCAGACCAGGCGTGCAGATGATCTGTTCCTCTTTTAGTGCAGGTAGACCAGAAGTGTCAAAGCTCTTTTCTCACCTCTACCTGATCCCGTTTTATCAGTTAAAGGGATACTCCACCCCAAAATGAAAACTTTGTCATTAATCACTTACTCCCATGTCGTTCCAAACCTGTAAAAGCTTCTTTCGTCTTCGGAACACAATTTAAGATATTTTGGATGAAAACCGGGAGGCTTGTGACTGTCCCATTGACTGCATAGTAAATTGTACTGTCAAGGTCCATAAAAGTATGAAAAGCATCGTCAGAATAGTCCATCTGCCATCAGTGGTTCAATCTGAATTTAATGAAGCGACACTTTTTCTACGCAAAGAAAACAAAGCAACGACTTTATTCAACAATTCGTCTCCTCTGGTTCAGCATAGCGCCATTTTGGAGAATATGCGCTGGACGCAAGCAGTGTACGCTGTCCAGCGCATATTCTCCAAAATGGCGCTACGCTGAACCAGAGGAAACGAGTTGTTGAATAAAGTCATTGTTTTGTTTTCTTTGCGCAGAAAAAGTGTTCTCGTCATTTCATGAAATTCAAATTGAACCACTGATGGCAGATGGACTATTCTGACGATGCTTTTCATACTTTTTTGGACCCTGACAGTGCAATTTACTATGCAGTCAATGGGACAGTCACAAGCCTCCCGGTTTTCATCCAAAATATCTTAAATTGTGTTCCGAAGACGAACAAAGCTTTTATGGGTTTGGAACTACATGGGGGTAAGTGATTAATGACAAAATTTTCATTTTGGGGTGGAGTATCCCTTTAAGGTCATTGCACACTGAGTCCGAAATTTTCGCACATTAAAAAATAAATACAGCCTCACGTTGTGTCAATCACGTTTACACACTTTCGTCCGTCAAAAAAAAAATTCGGATCAGTTTAGATTTTCTGCTTTTTCGCATCTGTAACAAGCATTTTGATAGAAAAGGATGACGAATACGAAAAAAACTATATATTTTATCATTCACAGCCTGTCACAGGAACCCATGTGACAAATGCTTTCGTTACAACACTGAGCTTGTAGTAAAACTTGATGTTTTCAGAAATGGGACAGAAAACATTTTTGAGTTTAGAGACACTGATCAGTGGTATCTGCCAGTTTGCATAACTGCTTTACCATATGACATATGATACAGTTGTGATCTTATATATCATATGTGATAGCAAATGAAATAAATCTTGTGAGAAAATCTATATTTATTAGGGCTGTCAACATAATGCACAGTCCTATGTAAATGGCCTCTAAATCTTTCTTGGACAGATTGACAAATTTGATTAAATGGATTGCTGTGGACTGTAGGCCAGTGATAAAATTAAAGTCAATAGTATGGAAATAAAAGAAACTCTTTTGACTCTAATTCAGTTTGTCAATGCTTTTGTTTGCCATTATTACCTTAATTTTGGGGCTTCTCTAGGCAAATAGTTATATATGTTATTAATTGCAGTTAATTTGATTAATTCATCTGCAAATTTGTAATTCGACTACAATTTGTAATCAGCTGACAGCCATGATATTTAAGACTTATGCCCATGATTATATGAATTCATGTGCTCCCACAAAAACGTGATATAAAGTGATTTATTTATTCTCATGTTTTCATTGTTCTGAAAGCTGATAGCAGATTATAGAGTGACAGCGGATCGTTTTGGCGTAAACATTTTTCTGCAAGTGAGTCTATAAATATCCTGTTGTCAGACAGATATCACAGACTTTTTAAAAAGAGAGTGTTCAGCACTGCAGGAGTTCTTCAAATACACATTGCTGAAGAAAGGAAACACTCAACTGGCTTTTACCCAGATAGACACATTAGGGCTGGGCGATATATCGAACGTGATATTCATGCGCATCTAGTCAGTAAAGCCGGTTCCATGATTAGCGCTAAATCTCCATCACCTTTTTTCAAATAGAGCACCATTTAATACACAGAGCCGTAGATCACTGACAAGCTACGCAATATCACGTTCATTATCAAAGGCGATTCATCTGCGATAATGAACGCGATATTGTGTAGCTTGTCAAACACATGCACACTTACACAAAGATAGAAACAGATTCTGGTTCTTTCCTCTTCATGTCTTTGGTAATACATGTTCTGAATTCATTTGAGCAATTTGAGTTTCTTGTTTATGAACGCAATGATTATTGCTGATACTTGAGAGATTGTGCCTGCATGAAAATTGACAAAGTTTGTTAGTGATGGATTTTTTTCTGGTTTGTATGCTCATTATGCTGTGTTATTGATAATGATAATGATGATGATGATGATGATGATGTAATTTTTGTAATGTTAAATGATATTTGATAATATTTCAGGTGGGATGTTCCTCGCGACAGGCAGCACTGATCACATCATTAGGGTTTATTACTTTGGAGATGGACAACCAGAGAAGATATCTGAGCTGGAGTCTCACACTGTATGTAATGCTTTTTGTGTGTTGTTTGCATTTTGTGTGTGACTTTATTCAGCCATGTATTTAAATGTAAATTTAAAATGTATTTAGAAAACAGATTTATCTTGTTGAATGCCTATATTTAGTCATCAGAGGCATCAGTATCAGTGCTAGTTTTGGTATCTATGATACTTGCCTTCATTCACAGTACTTAGTAAAAAAGGTGGCAGAAATCAAATAAATAGAAAATATACCTTCTTTATGTTGTTTCTATATTAATTTGGTGATTCAGCGTGAAAATATATATGATTACAAATTTTGCTATGTTTAATTACAGAAAAATGTGTGGTTAATTAGTTTATTAGAATATATAAGTTGATTGATTGAAAGCACTAACATATATTACAGTTCAACCTAAAAAATTCTCAGTATTTTTAAAACTGTGTGTATATTGATGTATTGTTTTAAAGCACCTCATTTTTATTCTCTTTACTGGATTCACTGTTGCAGGAATTCATTATTATTTTGAGGTTCCCCTCATGTTTTTTAATGACTTTATCTTTTTCCTCAGGACAAAGTCGACAGCATCCAGTTCTCCCATGGTGGCGATCGGTGAGCAACACTGGCTCTATTTATCTGTGTACATATGCGATTGTGAGGGAGAGTGTGTGTGTGTGTGTGTTTATATGTCAGGTTTGTTGGATTAATGGAACCTGGGGGTTCTTATAATTATTACAAGCTGGTGTTGTCAGCAGAAAAAACACCCTTGTTCCCAACACACACAAACATGCATTTCAGATACACATCGTACAAGAATTCAAGTGCATGAAATGTCTTTCTACTTAAACAACAGACATGTGACACAACAGCTCTTTATTTAGTCTCTGCAAGCTCTTTTATGTTCCTCACTCGCTCTACTTTAATGAGCAAATGTTTTTGCATTGGGGGAGGGGGAAATAGCGAGTGTGACGGAGAAGAGGGAGAAAAGGAGGAGTGAGGGAGAGAAGGAGAGTAATAAGATGGAGAGGTCTGTAACAGGTCCCTAAGGAATTAAAAAGATGGATGTTCACGTGAACAGATTCTTGCACCGAAGGAGACAGCATCCAGTGTTACATATATAAGAAGGGAAGAAACCTCACCAATCAATAGAACTGCAGAGTGTACTGTCAAAAAGAAGAAAACCATGTCACAAATGAGTAGACTGCACACAGTAGCAGACAATAAGACTCTGTCTTATTTAACAGAGTAATATACTCCGACTCATTTATAGATCCACACTACCTCATAGAGTAATACACATCTACATTGTTGCACACTTGTCAGCTTATTAAAAATTACATAGTCGCAACCTAATGCAATTTTTGCTTTTTATATAGTAAAATTGTCACCGCTTCAAAAATAATTTTCTTAATCATTGTTTTTGCCTTTTTTCCAGCACAAATATCTAAACATCCCTAGATAAATTTATTTGAGAAGAAAAATTGTGTAAGATATTAAGACTAAAATATGATAAGATTAAGATTAAAATATGTCGTAACAATTTTGTGAGGATAATGCGGTTAAAAACAGGGTAAGATTTATTTTAACTTAATATGTATTATTAATGTAATATGTAATAATTTTACTTCTCATTGTTTTAAAGATGTTTAGATATTGTTACTGGAAAACAATACATTAGTTGAGAAAATATTTTTTTGCTGTTTAATTCATATACAGCACACATCAGGAAACATCAGTGTTTTATGGAGCACTGCACATACGCATACACAAAATTTATGTAAATGTTAACATTAATACTACGTCTTCTTACCGCTTTTACTTAAAAACAAAGTGGGTGTTTATGAAGGTCCTAAAGCCTTAGTAACAAAAACTGACCATATAATTTTAAGGGTCAGAAAGATGGAAAATTGTCATAACTAAATTATGAGTGGTTAAACATTGTTTTTTTATCTCAAGAAAAAAATGAAATACAAATTGTGCTGTATGAGCACATAAGATGCCTTATAGAGTAATACATAGTCAACAGTACAAGAGCCACATTCAGTACACTGTAAAACAAAAGCCCTTCATCCAGTTAACTTAATTTAACTCTTATTTTTGCTCAATTTTATGAGTTTTCAGAGGTTCAAGTAATTTTCCTTCTTCTGTAAGTAATTTAAAAATGGTTGAAGTGGAATTAATTAATCATTGTTGTACCACATTTTGCTAAACATTTTAAGACAGCAATGAAGTTTTCAATTTTAGTGGATTAAAATTTTATCAGTGTGCCTCATTAATTCCTTTTCTTGAAGCCTGAGAGTATGTATTTGTATATATTACATTTTTGAGCATAAACCTATGCGTGTGTAGGTTTGTGAGTGGCAGTAGAGATGGTACAGCGCGGATATGGCAGCTGCAGCAGCAGGACTGGCGAAGCATTCTCCTGGACATGGCCACTAAGCTACCTGGGTAAGATAAATGTTAATCACTGTTCAAAGGTATGGCTTGATTAATTGTGCATTAATGTTACATTTTGTTTGCTAAACAATTGACCGTTAGCAGCATAATTACTTTGGAGCCCCGTGAGGGCAATTGATTCTGACCGCACAGGAGCGACTGAGATGAAACCTGTAAAGCCACCAACAGAATCACAACAATGGATTCATATTCTATTTGGAAAGCCAATTATCTTCTTAACTTAAAAAAAAAAAAAAAAACAGTACAAAACTATAAGCAAACAAATTCCACCTGGGTTTGATATTTTTTAAAAAAAAAAATATTTCCCCATGAATTAGTCTTCAGTTGCTCTTTTCACCATCATTTACTGATAAAGGTCCCATCAGTCCATAGAAACATAAACATGTTCAGTTATCTGCATGTTAACTTGTTAACTTAGACAGTCCTATTCAAACCTTATGGCATAAAAAAGATTCTTAGACATTCTGTAATTCATGTTCAATTTTAATTCAAAATTTCACTCATTGTTATTCTGGCAATACCATGAATGAATGCATGTTTATATATTTCTTTGTCTATACTGGTTTGTCTCTCATTGCTCTTGCTCTCTAAAAGTAGGCCAGCTATAAAGCAAAGTTAGAAATGTCACACTGTTTTATATAAAGTACTTTTCTTATTTCTGTCTTTTTAGCAAGTACAACCCTCCACCTTTAGAGGACAAAGTTACCAAACTGAAGGTGACTATGGTTGCCTGGGATTGCAATGACAACACAGTCATTACCGCTGCAAACAACTTGACATTGAAAGTGTGGAACTCGTACACAGGGAACCTTATTCATGTATTGATGGTAAGAGTGTAAAGATCTCTCCACAATAACTGAAAGGAGGCAATATGCGATGAATAATGTTGTCATTATGGCCTTCACCCACAGGGCCATGAGGATGAGGTGTTTGTGTTGGAGCCACATCCATTTGATTCCAGAGTGCTTTTCTCTGCTGGGCACGACGGAAATGCCATCGTCTGGGATCTGGCAAGAGGAGTGAAAATACGCTCTTACTTTAACATGGTAAACTAAATGGCTACACTATATTTCTTTAATCACATTGCATCGCATGTTTGACTAAAACAAATCTACTCAAATCTATTGATTTATTGGTGTTTATTGTCCCTCACAAACATCCTTTCTCTGTGTGTGTGTGTGTGTGTGTGTGTGTGTGTGTGTGTGTGTAGATCGAGGGTCAGGGCCACGGTGCGGTCTTTGACTGTAAGTGCTCTCCAGATGGGCAGCACTTCGCTTGTACGGACTCCCATGGTCACCTGCTCATCTTTGGCTTCGGCTCTAGCAGCAGATACGACAAGGTACTGAAAGCCAATGTCTGTCTCAGATGCAATGATCAGAATGAAATATTAGCATACTATTTTTAACATTTTGCTCTCTCTATAATGAATAGTGTATTGTCACATTGTCACATGACCTCATCACATTGCATGTTTAATTCAATGATTTCATTTTAATTCTAGTTTAAGTTTTAGTAATTTTATGTGCTTTTGTCATTTTTATGAGCTTTTTAATATTTCTGTTTACTTTTAATTCAGTTTTGAACTTGAACTTAACCTTATATATTTGAGTTAGTTTATATAATATTTCTAATATTTTAACATTTAATTTTAATACTTATATTTTATTTCAGCTTTATTTCAAATACTAAAAATTCTTTTTAGTTAACAATTGCAACAGATAAGTCGATAACTTACCAAAAACTGATAAATGGACAGTGTTAAGATATTCTGTATTTCGTTGGAATACATTAAAAAATAAAACACTGAAAACTAAAATTAATTATTTTAAATGCTACAAATAAATTTAGGCATCACAACATTATAATGTACAGTATAAAAATAGATGTTCATTGTGACATTTGCTAAAGATTATATTTAATAGTGTTATTAAATTATTGTTTTTAAAGATTTTATTTAAAGTGAGTGAAATGGTAATCTAAATATAAAAAAATGGGGAAATGAGCATGCACAAATAAATATTCAGTACTGGCAGATGTCAGTATTTTTTAACAATTTCTAATATCAGTCTATAACTGATATGATACTAATATGTAGTGCATCCGTTGCAGAAGTAATAAGAATAATAAGGTTCTGTGTTCTGAAGAGTCTGAAGCCCTTTTTGTCTTACTCAGTTAGTATACGTGTATTTGTTGTGAATGTATCTATTGATCTGTTTTATAGATAGCAGATCAGATGTTCTTCCACACTGATTATCGGCCGCTTATCCGTGATGCCCATAACTTTGTGCTGGATGAACAGACCCAGCAGGCACCTCATCTCATGCCACCGCCATTCCTGGTGGATGTGGACGGGAATCCTCACCCTCCACGCTACCAGAGACTCGTTCCTGGCAGAGAGAACTGCAGAGAGGAACAACTCATACCCCAGATGGGGCTCACGTCATCAGGTAAGAAAAGCAAACAGACAGTGTCTCTTTGGTCCCTTTCTGTGTTTTTATTACTTAAAGTAATTATTGGCCATTTGTGTATGCACACATACACCTGCAAGCTGTCACTGAACACTAATAAAGTGTTCAAATCTCTCTGTTTGTTTCTGATTTCTTCACTCAGGGCTGAATCAGGTGGTTAGTCAGCAGGCTGCAGAAGGCTCTAGTCCTCTTGATAGTATGATCCAGAGACTACAGCAAGAGCAGGACCAGAGACTGGGGTCTGACACCAGAGCCAGCAGAGGTAATGCACACATTTTTTGTAGTGTAGTGACACAATAGTAAAATGTTTGATACCAATCAATAGTGAAATTTCATGATTCTTGATACCAATTTATTTTTAACATTTATTAAATTACTTATATAATTAAAAGTATTTTATAATATGATTATACATTTTATCAATTTAATAATTACAAAATTATCACAAAACAATTGTTACAAATTATACTGATATTATTTATATTATATGCTATTTTAGTTTTAGTTTTTTTTTTTCGTTTTTCATCTAATGTTTATATTTTATTTTAAGCTTTTTCATTTTAATTTTTTTATTCATTTTTGTTTTAGTTAACAATTTAGTTAACAATAACACTGAATAAGACTAAAATAAAATAGCAAAAAAGCACTTGATATTTTTCAGCCATATCAATTATTCAAGTAAATTAAAAAAAAACAAAAGTATTTAAATGTAGAATAACAATTGTTGCATTATATTACAAAAAAGCAAAACAATAAAACAAAGAGCTAATTAAAAAAAAAAAAGAAGACATTTACACATGCACTCAGCAGTCTACAGTTAAAACAATTGAAAAGCCAGACAATGTAATTTGTCTGTATTTTTGAATTGTTTTCCAAAGTGACTATACAAAGAATAGTGCCTTACAAACCCCCAGTGAGCCAGCCGAAGTTATCACTTCTGTAAAGTATAAAAATGTCATCAGATGATCTCTATAAACCGGTGGGGGTGATTGTAATACTGTTAACAGTAGTGTTGATGCTGGTTGCATGTCTGGTTTGTGTGTGTAGGATCCGTCAGTTCTCCCACAGAGGTCTCTTCTCCACCTAACGTGGGTCTGAGACGCAGTGGACAGATCGAAGGTGTTCGCCAGATGCACAGTAACGCTCCACGCAGTGAGATTGCCACTGAGAGAGACCTGGTGGCATGGAGTCGAAGGGTCCTCGTTCCTGAACTGTCACCAGCTATAGCTTGGTAAAACACACATTCAAATACAGTGGACTCCAAAAGTCTGAGAATGCATTTCAAATCTGGCTTCCAAATGTTATTTTGATCCTTGAAAAAAGTGGATTTAAGAAAGGAATTAAAACAAACAAACCTTATAATGTAAAATGTCGAAACATTTGTATATCTGTTGTATTTAATATTTTGATAGACACCTGCAACTCAAACAAGACCTTCTCGTGTCTTCTTTCTATTGTTTCTTACAGTGTAATGCAGTTTGTCTGTTTTGTGTGTCTGTTTGTGAATGCAGTAAGCAGGAGATTTGGCGTGCAGCTAAAGGAGAAGAGGAAATCAACGTCTACAGGTCAGAAAGGAGGAGACGCAGCGTACACAGCCAGTACCACAGAGAAAACCGGGTAAATTATCATATATGATCATTAATTTGAAAATATATACAAATCTGGATAAACTTGTCTGCCTCACTGATTGACTGGGATGAAATGTACTGTTTGTGTGCAGCATCATTCACCACCAAATATTTACATCCAACTACATGTTGCTAAAGCCTTAGTTGCTGTTTAACATGCAAATTAATGTGTGTATTTCTCATACCAGCATGCTATAGAAAATTCTATTGAGGAGGGGCGCCGTCACCAGGGTAACCAGCATAACTACCATACACGATTGGCCGTGGAGGAAACGAGTCGTCAGAGTGAACCCAACGAGGAAGAACACAGTGCTTCTGAGGTACTGTCACTACCATTCAAAAGTTTTGGGTTGGAAAGATTTATTACAATTTAAAATAACTGTTTTCTATTTGAAAATAATTTAAAATGTAGTTTATTCCTGTGATGGCAAAGCTGATGAATATGAAGTTCCAAAAAACAGCATTATGAAAGTCTTTATTGTCAATTTTGATCTATTTAATGCATCCTTGCTGAATAAAAGACATCTTACACCGTTTCCTAAATACACGTGATGCGACAAGAAATTTGGGTGACCACACCAGACATGATGCAACACCACAACGCGACAGAATCAATCAAATAGCACAGCCAATCAAAAGCGTGTGTGAGTGGGCTTTCTCTGGAAGCTCACTGCACTCGCAATGAAATGGATGAGTTTATAATCTAATTCATAAATATCAAACCTTTTTAACATCACTAAATGTATATACTGAGTGACTGATACCATCTTTGTCATAGAAAACGCTTGTTGGTTCACACTGTGTTCTCAGTTTTAATGTACATGTTTGCTTGAATTTATTTTCAAGATCTGAGGTAAACTATCTGTTGTTGCTTTCAGTATGGCTAGCTATAAGGTCACGCAAAATGATATTCAAACTCACATCAGACATGTTTAACTTTGGATAAAGCACATAATCAGTACCTGAGATTACCACTGTCATAGTTTGTATGTTGTTGTTCCAGCCACAACGTCGCAGAAATAGAAACCATTTCTAAAATAGAAATTTCACGTGTCGCCGTCGCTGCTAGTTAGGACAAACTCTGAGTAACATGGAAAAGATTGCATGTCGCGTCGTCGTGTCACGTGTAGTTAGGAAACGGTGTTATTGACCCCAAACTTTTACAGGTAGTGTACATGTGGATGATTTAAGAGAAAATATATGGGACTTTCACCAGGAATTGAATGAAATGGGGGAAAAAAGGTTTCTGCATGACAGGTGGTTGAAATGTTAAAGGGCCTAGTGGCACCAATTAAAAAGGAAAGTTACATTTCAGAGGTGGCGCAAGTTATTACCTTTAGACTGTCATAGATCAATCATTTACTATACAAGAATGTGTATTACAGAAGTACATAGGGTCAGTTTTAAATTCATATTGACTTGAACATTTAAAATTGAGATTGTTTCATTTATTGTGGTGATTGCCATTGTGTCTAAAGTGTTATTGTTCCATCTGTAGTGTTAAAATCTCTGTTAGAAGTGTGAGAGGTCCATTTACAGTGTTAATGTTGCATCCATGTCAAGTTTCTCAATCTATAGAACGATTTATAACAGATTCACAGTGTCAACTGCAGTGCAGATGCCTACCAACACCAAACCATAATTTTCAGCATGAAAAAGATGCATGACAATTTTTAAAAAGAAATGATCTACTTCTCACAGAAACAGAATGATCGAACTGTGAAGATCCATTGTTTTGTTTTTTTACTTAGCGTTTAGATTTTTTTTTTTTTTTTTTTTTTGTAAATAGCAGTTATTGGTCAGTTTGGATAGCAGTCATTCTGCTCACTTTTCAGACAATCGTCAGATTGTTGTCGGATCATATTTGTGAATATTTTATACACTCTGGTTTTATTCAAATTAGCATTTAGTGTGAACAGGCTTGTTTGTGAATATTTTT